>OZ026515.1:133402048-134002048 GCA_964019695.1 Loripinus fragilis
GTGAACGACTTTGTAGTATTCACAAACAAAGTAGGCGTGGTTCCGATTTGTTGGTACATATGGATAGTTATTACAATCTCCTACCATAAGAGTTTCCCATTCCTGGTGCTAAAGATGGGTTCTCCAAGGATATACTGTGGGGCTAAGACTTTTAACACCAAAAAATCCCAAGTATGTGGCAGGACTAAATTACGATTACAAGCACACAAAGCAAATCAGGAGAATCCCAAGGATGATAAGAAGAGAGGCTGGCACAGAAAACTCGCTTGTGAAAGACATTCGAATTCTACTAAGATATCAACATGATGATAAAGTTGCAGGATCAAGAAGCTTTTCTTTATGCAAAGCAGCTAAAAGAAGCATTGTGTAGTAGCTGTGTAATGCGCATTTTGGAAGACAGATCTGGTAGATGAGATAACATTTTATAGTGCTAGCTACGACCATCACGGCTTGGTCTCTCAAATGTTATAAAACATCACTTAGACATATTCTGTAGTTACTGGAACTGCCACATAATCAGGGCCAATAACAACAGTGACGTGCAGTCTGGAACACAAGATGTTACATATCATTAATTCATTGTACTTTGCTCTAGTGACTACTTCTCAGTACAATCGTGTACAATGGGTGAATGGTATGAGTCAATTATATGCGTGATGATCAATATTGATGTGCTGTCCCATACAATAACTGTGATGATCAATATAAGGGCGAAAAGCAGAAGTATCAGAGATGGTTCTACTTCCTCAGTCGTCAGAGGATAATGAATTGCTTTTAAAGGCATCGCTTGCACAGTTTTAGGAAACAACCCAGTACCTTATAAATTAAGCAAGATTGTATGTCATCTATGTGGTTAATTTAACTATTTTGCGTTTCTGTGATAAAGGTATAGGTTATATTTTGTATATGTTATATAATATACATTATCAGCTCCATTGTAAATATTCTATAACCCGTACATAACATAAATAACCTGTATAGCCCTGACCCAGCTGTTTCCTATGGTTGTGGCACACTAGATTTAGATTTTGAAACATATATTGTGTTGCTATTTGTTGAACTTTTGGAATAGAAGGGTTTCAGTAAACAATTATTGGTGTGAGAAAAAATAGTTTGACCATTTTTAAGCTCAAATAGAATAAATAATCTAAGATGTATAATACTCCGTTTGCTTAAAATCGAACATGTAATTGTGTAAACATGGTTTCTATGATGTTATAATCATGTGATGCAAATTACCCTCCATGTACATCCTAGATCTGATTCAATTGAATGGGCCCAAGAGTTCAGAATGTTCATTGAATAGACTGTCATTTCTATTCTAGCCATGTATGCGTTCAGATTTTAATGCATTACACTAAGCATTCAGTTAAGACTCAGACAACCAGTACATACACTATCTGGCAGGAGTCTTTGGTGATACGCGATTCTCATAGCTGAAATTCTTAGCTTTCTTTCTACAGGCAACAAAGGCTCTCCTGATTAGACTGTGTAAATGCCTATACTAAGCATATCGGACAATTCTCTTTGTGCAAAAACATAGCGTTTCTTCAATTTATGGTTTTGCTCACACGTCAAAAATGCTTCTGATACTTTATTCATATATGAGTAAGAACCCAGTTAACAAACATCATATAGCCTTTGCTTAAGAAAAGCTGTCATTGGGGTTCCTGTCAATGCCATGAGTCTTTAAAAATAAGTTCTATGACAGAAAGTTCTGAAAAAAAAGATTCTGCGACCGTTTCTGAACTACGCTTAAGTTATAAACTCTAACTTGTAGAGGCAAACATTGAGTAAGACTTGGAAATGTCACAATCACACACTGTATACCAAACTAGGGTAACGTGACGTCAAGATGACAATTTAAGTAAAGCAGCCAACTCTCTCTTCCCCAAAATAGAAAGGCACTGAATACTGCACAACATGGTTCAAGCAATGGTATTTATCTTTTTCCCGCCATTCAGGAAATTGTCATCTCTAAGCTTATCTTCTAGCGTATATGTTCTTTTAAAGCATATGCCTAGTATTTTGCGAACAATTTAACAACACAAACTGTTTGGACCCATGAGAAAATCCATAGGACCAGTTGGTAAAGTGTTTCCATCTGCACTTTTCGGAGGCTGTGCTGTCTGGGATTTAAGAATAACGTTATACACCATAAGATAATTTTTATTATGTGACCATCTAAGGTCATACATGTGATAGATAGCCTATTTTCATCTTCACCCCATACGCAATTATAGTGAGAGATATGAACCTCAATGAGTCTAAAAGGAAAATGAGATCACCTTACGAGTTTTAGACAGATTTTAAGCATATCTGACATTGACCATAGACCGCAAGGTCATATTGGTAATCTGAATAGCGTTCATTGTGCCAAATATTTTAATCTAAAAATGAAGATTTAACTTTATGTGACCTTGTCATTTGGCCCCGAGGTCATATAAGTGACCTAAAGAACATAAGTAAGAAAGGGGGCAAAGATCAGCAATCGACACAATCAAGTACTACACCTAAATGACATATTGCCATCTACATCCCTAGGCAATAGTTGTTCCAAATATCAACATCACCTTATAAAAATGAATAAGGAGTCCACAGTACGAGCATCAGTGACTGACAATGAGCAACTGCACCACTGGTGCCCAACTCCTTCACAAATATTTGAAAAAAAATCACCAACAGGTCATCATGAAACAATTTGGACGGATAACAGAAAGAGACAGTTAAATTTAATTTAACATTTTATCTGCTATAAATGTCAAATATATGCTTTAATTGTTTAAATAGTGCAAGATGTATTTCCCACTTCGAATTTCTTAGTTGTATATCGTTTCTGATGAAAAGAAAACAACAACGCCAACTGCATTTTCCACAGCATTGTGATGGTTTGGACAGCGATCAGAGTTTTGACATCACTGTCTCTTTAAGACAATGTCAAAGATTGGACTTTGATACAGTCATGGTCTGGCTAAGATAGTCACAGCATGGCTAAGACAGTTTAACTGCAGAGTTAATCCAGTTTTTCACTACATATGTTTTATATTGTTCCTTTTCTCATAATTTTGAGTTGAATTACTCAATACTTAATGGCTTTATTGAATAATCCACTGAACTGGGTCCCGAACTGGGGACATAAGTTATTTGTTAAGACCCAGATTGGATGCCATAGAACGCAACCTCTCGGCAGTCTTTGTTGCTGGCTTCAGAATACCATATAATTTTCAAGCATTTTTACATATCTTAATGCAATAATCAGATAACAGTGATGAAAAATAGTAAGTGAGTATAAACATGCTTTACTGCTACATAAACATCTTAAAGGCCCCTCACACTGGTCAATGTAAACGCACCGGTGGTTGCTACAACGAGCTGGTGGTTGCATTTGTCAGCACAGGTGGTGGCGTAAAAGGTAAAAAAATATCTATACCTGTTGACTTTATTATTTATTTATAAACTTGCATTTATTTTATTTGTGATGACACCTGGCGCACAGACCATCGGCAACATTGCAGTTTATGGCTCTGTCAAGCAATTGGTGAATTAATTCATGGTTTTGACTGCAAATCCAACAAAGTTCTGGAGTTTTGCCGTGACAGGTGCTTTTTTCTAGTGTAACTGCCTAAATTGGGGGAAATCTGCATGTCTAAGCGCAGCTGTTGTCATATTCCCATGAAGTAACATCCAAAAAACGATTACTACTTTGTATTTTTTCTTGGTAAACTAGAAAAAATTTTATTGAGGAATTTTATTACAACGCACTGGGAGCATTTTTGACGCATTGATACAGCGCACAGATGGTTGCACAGAAGTCCTGTGGTTGCTGGTGCAGACTCACCACATCATTCACTGTTCAAATCGCCATTTCAATCAGCACATGATATTTCGATACTGTGAAGAAGGCTCAGACGAGCCTGTGCAAACGTGCAGAGCCTTTTCTGACAGCACAAGAGATCTTGATATTTATTACATTGTCCAGTGACTGCCTGCGGAAATGTGCAGACTCACCAGAGTATTCGCTGCTGGCGTGAATAGCACACAAATCGCCATTTAAGGCAGCAAAAGAGATTTTGTACAGTTACAAAGGCCAAGGTAAGCCTGTGCAAATCTGCAGACTCGCCAGATCCTTCGCTGCTCGCACAAAGTTGCATTCAATCGCCATTTGAGTCACCACATAAGTATTTTGAACTGTGACGAAGGCTCAGACTAGACCAAGCAAATGTGTAGATTGCCCAAGCCATCCCTGTTCGCATGAATGACACCCAAAAATAGTAAGTGAGTATCACAATCACAAACTGCAGACAAGCCCATGGCACTGAGAGGAATAGCCACACAACAATCACGAGACACCAGGAAGACAAACTAAGCAAGCAGATAGCCTTCTCTCTTCCCCATCAAGATGATCGCAAAACAAGTATGGACATAAAGTAACAAAATATAGAACAATTACAGAATCCTGTAATGGGAGTAACAATCTACGACGAATCAACAACAACAGAATCACCTCATTAGACCAGACAGCAGCCTATATCTCTGGGGTGCTAAAATTGCATTTTACTGGTACCAAATCTTTGCCCTAGATTCTGCTGTTGTTGAAGCAAAAAAAAATAAGCTCGCATGGAGGCTTCTTAACTATTGTCATGTATCATAACGTACAAACAATCTCATTAAATTAAAAGTTTTGTGCCAATCTGGAAAATAGGCGTGAACACTCCCAAAGTGCGAACAGGGCTAGCTCTGGAGCGTCTCTGGTGAGACTACACATTTGCAGAGTCACGCTTGAGCCTTCATCAGTGTACAAAAACCACAAAATCTATGCCTATTGACTGTATGATTTCTTTATAAGCTTGCATTTATTTTACTTTTGATGACCCAATGCGCACAAACCGCCAGAAACATTGCAATTTATGGCTTGTTTTAATTCATGGTTTGACCAACACAGTTGTTGAGTTTGACAGTGACAGGTGCTTTTTTCTATTGTGACTGCCTAACTTCAGGTAATTCTGCATGTCTAAGCACAGCTGCAGCTATGTTATCATAATCCCATGAAATAACATCAAAAAACGATTACTACTCACTATTTTTCTATGCAGAGAAGGCTCTGGCAAGTCTGTACATTTGCACAGGCTCACCTGAGTCTTCGTCCTGGTACTGAAATATCATGTGCTGGCTCAAAAAAAAACGATTTATGTACCGTTTATAAGAACAGTGAATGCTGTGGCGAGGCTGCACCAGCAACCATGGCACATCTAGGCAACCATCAGTGCGTTGTATCAATGCGTCAAAAAATGCTCCCAGTGCGTTGTAATAAAATTCATCAATAAAACGTTAGCTAGTTTACCAAGAAGAAAAGATACAAAGTGGTAATCGTTTTTTGGATGTTATTACAAGTAAATATGATAACAGCTGTGTTTAGACATGCATATTCCCCTCAATTTAGGCAGTTACACTAGAAAAAAGCACCTGTCACGGCACAACTCCAGAACTTTGTTGGATTTGCAGTCCAAACCATGAATTGAATTAAATCACCAATTGCTTGGCAGAGACATAAACTGCAATGTTACCGGTGGTGTGTGCGCCAGGTGTCATCACAAATAAAATAAATGCAAGTTTATAAATAAATCATAAAGTCCTGTGCTGAAAAATGCAACCACCAGCTCGTTGTAGCAACCACCGGTGCGTTTACATTCACCAGTGTGCCCCTGGGGGTTCTGAAAACCCTTGCTTTACTCTCTCAGGTTTCAGTGCCACTTTTGGGGCCCACCAGATGTTAATGCATAGAAAATCATGTTTGACACCTATATAATTATACCTCACGTGAAATCCCATACAAACTTCCATAGATGAGCCACTGATATGGCTTCGAGGAATATTGCCATCCCCACCCCTTGACAAAATATTAGTCTGTACTTTCATTTACTTCTCCGCAACAAGTTTGCTACTACTGTAGCAGTGGCAGTTCAGCTGCCACCATATTGGCTGTAAAGTTACACCCTTTTTTGTATTGTCCCCTGCTGAAAAAATAAAATGATGTATTTGCTGTGGCTAGCCTACACTTTTTGGGCTGATTCAATCAATCCTTCGCTTCTCACATATATACGCTAAGTACATATTCTCATGAGTAGAGTTGTCCTGATTTCAAATAATTTCAGGTGATCAGTTACCAGGATTTAAGATTCAAAGGTTTTTGTGTGTTTTGTGTCAAAAAATAAATTTACCTGTTCACGCGGATTACAACAAATGTCATTTGCTCTTTTTTATTGCTGAAATGATCAGGCTGCGTCTACAACTTGCTTAAGTCAGTATTGTAAGTACATGTACATGTAATCTACATGCAATGATGCATCTAAAATGGTGTCTGCTGCATATCTCTGATATATGCAGCAGACACCATTTTCAGATGCATTATCGCAGGCGCTATAAGGATTAACTTATCAAGGATGAGTGACAAATACATACTGATATGTTGTCCATCTTGATAATTATCCATTGACGGAACAATGAAATTGGTGGAAATGGATAAGTTTCCCATAATATAATATTTCAAATAGTTGTACAAACAATATTCTAAACATAATTCAATAATAAAGCAAAGCATGGGCGGATTCATGCTAAATATTACTACCTGTCATTGTTGTAGTTACCTATGGACCAGAACAATCAAACAGAACATAGATTACAAACAATGAAAAGTCTACATCAGTAGCAGAGAAAGTTCAGATGCCACACCATTGGATGTAAAGTTCACTAATTTTACAGCCTATATAGTTATTACCTATTTATACTCCGACATTTATGCCGAGGGGTAAATAGTTTTCATCTTTCCTTTAATCCGTTTGTCCGTTGGTAAGTTTGTTCATTCATTCTTAACAATGACAACGTTTTTGATTATTTTTTCCAGTGATGTGTGTCTCAGTAACCATTGATCAGAAAGCACTGATATTTGAAACATAGTTACCCTGGAGGGTTGGCATTTACATCATGACTTCAGACCCCAGGGTCCTTGCCCCTCTGTGGGACTGGAGGTCAAAATATAGGACATCTTTAAAAAGTATGACAAAGTTTTAGTAAGAGTTTCTAGAGTGGTACATATCTCTGTAAACCCATATCAGAAATCATTCATATTTGGACAATAGTAACCCTGTATGATTGGCATTTACTTCATGCTTCCAGATATAAAGATCCCTGTCCCTGGGCGAGGCTGGAGGTAAAAATCTAGGACACCGTTAAACGTGATTTGTTTCTTTTCGACTTACACAAGATAACTACCTACCATTTGTTAGAAAGCATTCGTGCCGTGGACAATTGGTATCAGTTATAGTTCACTTTGACTTGACTGATTCAGAGCCTTGGGTTGATGCCCCAGGGTGGGGTTAGAGGACACAATCTAGATCATCTTATTTTTTTTCTTTATAGAATCATTTGTTTTGAACAATAGATACTAATGAAGACTGACTTTGTGTGACCTCACACGTTAGGGTTCATGACACAGAGTGGGGCTTTAGGTCAACATTTATCTAATCTTTAAAGTGCTGTTTTATTTTTCTGACTTATGCATATATTTTACCAACCATTGATTAGAAAGCATTAATGCATTAAACCAGGGTAGGGGGGTCACAATCTAGGACAACTTTGAGAAAGCTTATTTTATTTTTCATCTTACCCCCAATAAACATTTATGGGCATTTGATATCTTTTATGACAGGCTTCGACTGGGCAGCTTCAAACTCTTTGGTGGGTTTGAGGTCAAATCTAATGTCAATGACATCTTAAAGATTTTTTGTATGTAGTCATTTGAATTTAACAACCTACCTTTTTCAGGCTGACTTTCTCTCCGCTATATCAGTCCTCGTTATTTATGGCCCAGGGTAGGGCTAGAGGTCAAATCTTGGACATCTTTAAAAAGTGCTAGTTTATTTTACTGACTTGTGTAGATATTTTACCAACATTGACACTATTCATATTTGGTATCATGCATGGCTTGCTTCCACTTGACTACTTTAGATACATGGTTACTTGCAAGAGTTCAAAATCTAGGACACATTTAGATTTGAGGGCATGGGGGAGTTTTTACTGGGACAGAAAGGACATCAGCTATGGATATACATGACTCTCAAGACACTTTTTCAAGTATTTGATCCTCTGACGAAAAGTTGCTTGATATTTTGGCTTTTTGTGCTCTGTCCTTCTACCCCATTAGCCCGTCCATGGCTGCATTACTTTAAATTATTGTTTAGACTTTCGTGCAACTTTGTGAGATTCTTTGTGAAGACAATGGAAAATTGGTGGTCCAAACATTCATTTCTCAAATCACTTCTGCTGTCTTTGAATTTATGTGAGTAGCGCATTCCTGTCCGTTTTTTTTTATTGAGCCACATAATCCCATCCCACCACATGGAGTACAATACTGTTCATCAATTGTAATGTACAATACCACTGCTTTACAAAAATGCAGAAACATTTTGCATAGAATTGCATGCTTTTGATATTTTGTTTTTCGGGGGTAGGGAGTTTCTATACCAGACTAAAAATCCCCATTTATACCAAAGTAAGAGAGAAAGCAAAGATCAGGAATTTATACAATCAAGTACCACACTTAACACAGGACACCATAAGGGAAAAAGACAAAAGCACAAGAACCATCCCATATAAGAGAGCGAATATGTTAACACTTTCCAAACAGGTGGCCACAAGGCTGCAATTAAAATATATCACAGAAGGCAATGACAAACACAAGAATCACCTTGGAACGGTCAGTAAGAAAATTACTGGAGAGCTTAAACTAATTTCACGATGTCAGCCTTCCCATTTGTTTTGGTGATTCGAGACACATAGCTGTTTGGTTTTCATGAATTATCCCTAACTTATCCATGAACTATCTCCTAGAACATATAATTCAAGGTATTAAAAAGGAAATAAAACAAAAAGGATCTAGCAGTACTTAAAACTGAATACAAGAGCAAAATAAACCAATAGTTCAACCTCTGTTGGGTTGACAACAGACGTAGCATCAGGTCCCAACCATCCCATCTATAGATAAATCTTTAAAGTCTTTGAAATATTAGATAAACTTTAAGGTAGGGATTCCAATGTGACCAGTTTGTTTACATATATAAACTACTGTACCTCATAATTTAATTTAAGGCGATGTGGAAAGTCAAATATACCCTGCAGAACTTCAGTTACATAAAGCCAATACCACTAATATTGAAGCCTCGTTTTTTACTTACATTTGACCAAAATTTAGGATAAGCGTGACGATTATGATTTTGAAATTGTCAGTCTCCCATTTAAGATGGTAATGTTCCTAGCTCTACATCCTATGGTGGTTATATTTCTCAACTCATCCGATTTGCTAGAGCTAGCTATGTTACTGCTTTCAACACTCGCAATTTACTGTTAACTTAGAAACTTCTTAATCAAGGTAATATGTCTCATAAACTTCGCAAAACTTTTTCAAATGTTACCGCTGATGCTATGATTTGGTATTCAAATTCAATATTGGACTTAAATCTCTCTTCAGAACCAGAGTTTTACGGCAACTAAGTGTATAAATGAATGGAAATTGTTGGATCCAATAATTTTTTGATGCAGTTTATTAAAATAATTGCTCATTATAAGATTTGTTAAAACAATTAATGCATTGTGTCCGACTGCATGCTTGGTTGTAAACCAAATCACCGTTAGCAACTTTGCTTTCCTCTTTAATTTTAACGCTGGCGGGTTGACCTAAGATTCTATGATGGTTTTGATTTCAAGACTTATTTAAAGATGAGAGAGTTAGGGCCTGATGCTTTGTCTGTGGTTGAGCACACCTGCATTTAACGATTTGAATATTTGACTTCAGTATACAGATGAATTTACTGTTGAGTTCTTATCTTTGTTTCATCTCTTTTTTTTTAATCTTGATTTATATTTACTAGAAGACGATACATCGATCAGTTAGGGATCTTTCACACAAACCAAACATCATTTGTCTTGATCCACATCAAAAATAAGGGTGCAGTTGGCGCTGTCAAACATGTTTGGGCACTCCAGTAACTTTTTACTGACCATTTTAAGAAGGTGCTTCTTTTGTTAATCCTTTTTTGCTATTTGTGTTGCATGCCAGAGGAGGGGCTGACCCCTTTTGTGTGTGATTTTTTTTTAGTTTTTGTCACTTCTCATATGGAAATATCTTTTAATTGGACCAATAAGTTTATCTTAAATCAAATTTTGAGTCAACCCATTTAAACAGAATGTATTTTCCCATCCTTATCAATGGGACCAGTCTATTTCCGTTGCAATGGTTGTTAGATGGTATTTTCATCTTTATTTAATTTCTAATATAATATTCTGTAAGCAAATAGTTAAAAGTAAGAAAGACGGCAAAGATCAGGAAACGATACAATCAAGTACCACACCTGACCCAGGATACCACATTGGAAAGTAACAAAAAAAAACAATAAACATCACCAACACGAGCCAAGAGGTCAGTCCTTTCCCAGCAGGTGAACACAATGCAGCAATGAATAGACACGAACGCATGAGAAACATAAGACACAAGAACACAAATGATCCACGAAAGAAGTACCGTCTTGGAATGGTCATAAACCCCTGAGCTGATGCTCCTTTATGCGTCGTTTAATCTGGGTATAGACTGTTTTCCTATGTGTCACCAAAAGGTCGCATTGTATACATGGTGTAAGTAATGTAAAGAGTTGAAAAAATCATATGCAGACAAATTGGTCGCAGTGCTTTAAATTTATCTTTTACTTAACGTGAATTTTTAATAGACAAAAATAGATTGTTACCAGATCTTTCATATTTTTTTCGTGGTACCTTATTACATGCTTTTTGATAGTATTGGAATCAATATTCACATAGGTATTGGTAATGATTTTATTAAAATTATACATAGTATATCTAATAAATTTATTTTATTTAGGGCTAATGTTTAGGAATTTCTGTATAAATAAAGTAATTTGGAGCAAAGGAAATCACGGATCCATTTATTTTAAAGATACTATGTAAATCGAAAAACTTCATACTTTTGTTAATGGCATTTATTGATGACCTCAGAATCGATATTAGGACAAAGAAAATGCTAAATAAAACATAACACCTTGTAAAAAGGGCTTCGTTTTATGATATGTTAGCTATATAGTAAATTTATTAGCCTCTAGCTCTAAATTGCGTAAAACTGAGCAAGGTAAATAACTAAGAAATGAATCTTAACTATGGTTACCGTCCTTATCCAAAACAACTGAAAGATATTTTAGAGAAGTATTAATGCTTTCTTCTGCACATAATTCACACTAAACGTTGTTTTTTTTTCTACGTTAACCATGAGATCTAACTTAACGCTTCTTACATTCAAAAGAGAAGGAACATCAAAATCGGACATTTTAGAAATATGATATTTTTGGCATAGATGTATCTTATAATTTTATCCATTTTAATTCAGTTTCGAGTTTTTATATCTTAATTTAGATGAAGAATTTGGATCATAAATGATGTTTTCAGCTTTCAACTTTGCTAGGTGAATGGCCTGTTTGGTATAAACGGCAATACAGAAAAGTGTCAATTTTTAGGCCTTTTCATCTTAATAAAGTACTCATGAAATCTAGTCTCTAAGGATCCACCAGACTGCTAAACATATTGCATGCCACAATTAGTAAAAAATAAACCAGATCAGATGATGTTAAGTTCAAATCATAATTATTGATTATGGAGAACTGTCTACTATATACAGATGAGGTAATGGTACGTTTTGTACATAAATGTGTGCAACAGACACACCATTTGGCATTGCAATTTGAAAACGTTGAGAAACATTCCTCGACTCTTAAACACATGGAATGGTTAAGTATACTTCCTAAGAATAGGTGACCCAAGAGGGGATGCCCTAATGGAAATGCCTTAATTCCCAAGCATGGTAAAGGAGAAACAGAATCGTAGCATATCACTAAACAAATGCTACAAATGATTGAAACATTCTTGTTTTGACTGCACTCTGATTTAGTTAGATGTACAAAAATCAAAGATAACAAATAAAGGTTAATGCTAATTTAATAATCAGTAACACAAGCGACAAATATATGCATAATAACAGTTTATTAATATTCCATTTGTGTTGCCTGGTCTCCTCTCACTCCCTCAAAGACCCTTGCAAATTTGATTGAAACTTAAGCTTGAGGAGATCCCAGAAGAAACAACTAAAGATTGTCTATGGAATAAGGCATGACAATTACCTGATTAATCCAAGGCATAAGGTGAATGAGCTCACCCAATTGGCAGGTGACCCCACCAGATACAGCCAATAGAAAGGTAGTCTCACCATGGAACATGGAAGTGATCATATCTGTTGCTTAGGGTAGGATGACCCAGACCCTTTATGGAATATTAATGCAGAAGGCGAATTATCACGCCCCTGGATTAATTCTTAATGATGAAAGGCGACTGATCTCACCAAGTTTGGCAGATGATTCCACTACATACAGACAATAGGAAAGTGATCTCTGCTTTGAACAGGTAAGTGATCTTACCTTTAGCTATATGTCATGAAACGAATTTGCCTCATGATTTGCATAAATGATAAAGGACTTAAGAACTATATTCTATTGATGTAGCCTCATGATTTGAATAAATGACAAAATATATTCTAATGGTGTAGCTTTTAATTTGTCATAAGATCATAGTCTCCTCTATACTAACTAAAGATTGTTTTAACCATTACAGAGACATTGAGGGTACACAATGAAATAATTGATCTGATCAAATGTAAACAAATGAGAACTTGACATAAAAATAATACCAATATATGATCACCCCATGCAATGTATTTGCCATCCAGCAAAACCCAGTCCTGTGCAAGAGGTATAAAAGCTGTGGATTTCCTACATTGGGAGGTGGGTGGCAATCCAACACCCAGTGATCAATTTTGATATCCACAGAATATAAACCTTTTTCAAGGCTATACCAATTTTTGTATGTACAATTAAATGATTTGAAAATCTCGTGAATTAAAATTGCCCCGATCATTATTATTTTCATATGCACATTCATCTAGCACTTGTGACAAAGGTCTAGTTTGACTGAAAATCCTAGTTTACTCAATACTGGATGAACCTTACCGTCATACATTCCAATCTATTGGATGAAATGATTGGAAAGGTCAGTTCATTATAGTAATGAATAATTAATAAACGACTGAAAAGTGGTGGCGTTGGCTGGGTTAAGCATTCTGCCTTGCCTTGTGCGGTTTAATGGGCAAAAGTTAAGCGGTCTTTCAGAAAAGTTGTCTCTCGATCCACGTATTTTTTGGTTAAAAATGCAAAAATATGCTTTTTAGAAGCAAAAATGGTTTTGAGTGAAGTTTTATATCAAATTTAATTTCAGTTGGTAACAAACTTGTTTAGCCGACTTCAAAATAACAACAAGGACTTGAAATTGTGTCAAAAGTAGATGTCTTACGCATTTTTTAAAATATCATATTTTTTCAGTATTTTGCAATTCATTTGTAGCTCGTGCTAAAATTGTTGTACGCATTTTATTTTATCTTTACAAGACAGTCCAAACAGTATAGAACTTTGCCATCTTTCTAACTTTGATTCGTGCATTTTATGGTGACAAACATTCCACTGCTGCTGCGCGCTTCTGGTTTGAATGTAAAACTTAAAAGTCAATTTGACTGTACTTTGCATTATTTTTTTTTCAAATTCTAAAGTAGAATAGTGACATCTAGTAGTAATGAATACTCGCTGAAAATTTCAATGCCGTGTTGCAGATAATAAGGCGTGCAGAACAGTGCCAACTTCCTATCAAAATTGTATGCTTAAAGCTTGATTCCTATGATCAAGCTGCTGGTAGTGTTTGTCTTCATGCTATTACGTAACAGAAACGAGGATTGGAGCAAATCATTTAAAGCATTTTTGTTTCTGATCACGGTAGTCAGACTCATCTTCAAACAAGCAAAAATACAAATGGATGGCGTCTCTGTGGAATATTTCATATGGTAGAAAAAATGTGACATTTTGAAATGGGGGTACCTTTACTCTAGCATCATCTGTGCAAGAAGTACTAGTCATTTTTAAATGAAATGACCTGCAGAGGTTTGGTTGGTCTATAGAAGCATGCATTTTGTATAAACCAATCTTACTTTCAAAACTAGTGTACAAATGTAAGGTGACCAATTAGAAATTTTGCAAAGTGTATATTTTGTATTTGGTCAAAATTGGAATTACAATTTTAATACGTTGCGATCTTTGTCAAGATACCATTTCAACATAAAAACTGCCCATATATGTTTAGAATATGTTGGCCAAATTCCTTAAAAATAAGGAACGGTAACATTTTTTCTTACTTGTAAACATATTGTCCTAATTCGTAAAAATAAAAATAAACAACCATTATGTTTCGTTATAAAACATGCTTGAATACTGACTTAGTTTGAATAACCATGCTTATTTTAGTGGCAGAGGTTGATATGTTCAGTATTTTCCCTGTTATGGATTCGCAAATAAATAACACCATTCTTTGATTGTAAAATTCAACGAGTTTTGTTTAATGAAGTACTTACACAATAGTTTTGCCCAAATTGATACAATATGATAAGAACTCTACTTAACTCATTTAGTTGTTACCGTTAAAGCTACATCTAGCACCAATTTCACACTTTATATGTAAAATTATTAAATTCATACAGAAGACAAAACTTGTGACAGGTCAATTCATACAGAAGAAGAATCTTACATCTATGATTTCATTATTGGTCAAAGGCTTCATTAAAAATCCAGTTCAAAAAGTTACTCCCTATCATACCTATTGGTTAAAATTAACATTTATTCAAAGAAGCATTTGGCCACAAAGCTATTGTTCTGTAAAATGGATGAAGATATTCATCAAAGAGTAACATTTATACTTTAGCTAGCTACGTAGTCCAGACATACAACTTCGTTCCTTGGTCTCACTTGTTCATGTAGAACACTGTTCTGTGATATCACTCACTAGACTCTGTTACACTTTATCCTTGTCATGGCACCACTGTGTGGTTAAAATGTACCCGAATGTCATATATGCTTGTAGTCTGAACGCTACTTTTTATACATCCTCTAAGAGGGTAGGACTTGAAAGGGTGGCGAGGGAAGGTTAGGTCATGTAATTCTAGAAAGCCAGGTGGAAGTGATAGGTATCAAAGTGACAAGACGAAAGACATGACAAGATTTATTTTTAGCGGACCATAAACTAAACTATAATTAACAGACTATTTTTTGGTAGACAGATTGGATGATTGTATTGGATAACTGTTGATAAAGTGCGATAAATAGGGGTATGATAGATGATCTTAAACCTAAAACCATGCCTTCCCACCAACTTTTAACTACCATTTCTAACTATAATTCATACTATATGGTTGCGAAGTGCAGTTGGTAACGTGTCTGGCTACAGTTGTGAGTCTGACTGCAGATCAAGGGGTCACAAATTTGATACTGCCCGTTCCAATACTTTCGTGGAAATTGATCATGATATAGTTTCTAGTGTCATTCTTCACTGTTTGGCCCAAATCATTCAAGAAGGGTCGTTGCCAGTTACAAGCGAAAGTATATGCATGAAGTATTGGCTTGGAAAAAGTGTGGTAAGGTTTACTGAACGTCCTGCCATGACCATAGCTGTTGAATTGGGGCGTAAAGCAACAAAAGAAACCAAAAAACTATAATCCTTAACGATAAAAAAACACTTCCTTACCCTAACTTAGGAGACTCATAAAACTATCACGAATCTACGTTCACCTTTGCTGTATAACCTTTCCTGCACTAAACTGTTGGATATGTTCAGCGGACATGAGAGAGCTGATTTTTTTTCAGGACCTCTGTGTTATTAGCTGCGTAAGGACTGTGGGTGACAGGATAATACAGAGATGTTGTCGACTGGATAATTTTATTTTTCAATAATTCACAGAATAGGACGTAAGAGAGTTAATAGATACAAAGACTTGTAGTATTAGAAGGACTCTAGGACCTCATATGGGGAAAGTGACAGAACAAGAAAACATTACACACAAGTAAACCAAGTAGTCAACCCTTAGCCAACAGATCACCACAGGGGCTGCAAAAATGAGGCTTGGCAGTATGACAAAGACAAAAACACACAAATAAGACCCATAAAAGAAGCACCGCCTTGGAATGGTAAATAAGAAAACTACTTGAAGGCTTAAACTAGTTTCACGATACCAGCCTCGCCTTTAATTCTGACATAGATCAAGACATGGATGTTTGGTTTGCATGAAAGATCCACAATTTAACCTTAATCATCTCCTAGTACATATAAATCAAGATATAGCATGGAAATAAATCTAAGATCAGGACTTACAACTAAATACCTGAGCAAAAGTAATCCAACACTTAAAAGCTAATGGGCCGGAAAACAGACGAAGCATCAGGCACCAATCATTTGATATATGGACACAGCTTTAAGTCAGAACCATAATAGAATATGAGGTCCGACCAGCCGACGTCCAATCAAAGAGGAAAGCAAAGTTTCAAATCGTTATTTGTTTAATTACCAAGCAACGCAGTTTGTTGAAATACATAAATATTATAGCCAATCTTTTTATAATGAGAATTTATTTTGATAAACTGTGATAAAAAATTATTAATGCCAATGGTTTTCTTTAATTTATCACTAAGTTGCCACAAAACTCTGGTTCGGAAAGACCTTGGCGCAAGAGAGATTTAAGTGAGAGATTTAAGTCTGCCATTGAGTTTAGATATCAAGTCAAAGCATCGGCAATACAACTAAGAAAAACATTTACGAAGTTAATGATACAGATAGGCTTGTTTAAGAAGTTTATAAAGTTAAATATTTTTACGAGTGTTGAAGTCTGCAACATGACAAGATGCTCTAGCAGATCGGATAAGTTGACAAATATAAACTCCATATGATGTAGAGTGAGTAACATCACCATCTAAAAATGGGAAACTAACGATTTCATAATCAAAACCGCCATATTTATCGTACATTTTGGTAGAAACAATATCATTAGAAACGGAAGAATGCAAGTCCAAAAACACAGCTTTGGTATCAGAGGTATTAGTTATTAAGTTGGAGCTCTGAAGAGTACATCTGAATTAATATATCGTCAAAAAGTATATTATGTATGCTTAAAATATCATCCAAATATCTGGATGCAGTGTTAAACCCCTGAATAATGTAAGCCTATTTATCATCAGAAAGAGACATCATAAAGTCCCTCTCAAAACAAAATTAGAATGAATCTGCAATCTGGGGAGCACAATGGAACCCCAACGACTTGTCTATCCAATTAAGTGACCCCAATCGTCTAAAAATGCATTCCAACCAAACAATCATTTTAACAAGACCGTGCATGATATATTTTCGGCTGTTCTGAAGTGAAACACGTGTTTCTGTCATTTCATGCAAGGTAAGGAGAGCCTTCTCTTTGGGAATTTCGTTCAATCAGGACATTTAGTTTATCATTAGTTAAAATATGAGGTTAAGTAGTTTAAAGCGTGGAAAACGCATATGTAGACAAACTGACCGCATTGAAATCCCTAGTTTTAAGTTTATCTAATACTTCACCTGAATGTTTACTAGACCAAAATAGATTCTTATCAGACTAGTTATTAACTTTTTCGCAGTGCTTTATTACATGGTTTTTGATAGCGGTAAGACAAGAAGTTAACAAGGATCTCTGACAGTCTTAAAGAAGAATTGTCCATAAGAAATGGCCATAGACAGTCAAAATCCTTAAGAACAAAGTATTACAAAAGTTTATTAAGCGTTATTTTGTATAAACATGTAGCTTATCATCAATTTACAATTGCATGTATACAGTATGTAGTTCTGATACACCTTAGTGAACAGGACAGACTGATTGAGCTGGAATCATAACATGTATAATCTATGTTTTAGCCATTTACAGGTAATAGTGAAAAGTCAAAGTCTTTGACAGCGGGGTTTGTAGTGTGTTAATTTGATTAGAGTGTTTCTCCATGATGATACATTGCAATAGTTAGAAGGCGTCCATGCGTACCAGGGTTTGATTGTTGGATTTCTTTTGCTCCAGTATTCAGTTGTATATGCTGTTGAGTCCTTATCTTGGTTTCATCTACTTTTTATATCTCAATTTGTATTATCTAGTGGATGTTGCATCGATGGGTTGGGGATCTCTCATGCAAATCAAACATATATTTGTCTTGGTTCACTTCAGAAATAATGGTGAAGTTGGCACCCTATAACATAATTAGGCCAACTGGTAATTTTTTACAGGCTGTTTTTCTGTGGATCTTTTTTGTTTTTTAAAATTTAATATCAGTTATGCTGTCTTGTCTGTTCCTTGCGATCACCTGCTGGGAAAGGGCTTACCTCTTGGCTCTCTTTACGTGATATTTTCTTTCGTTGTTGTCACTTTCCTGTGTGGTTTCATGGGTCATTTGTGGCATTAAATTGCATCGATTCCTGATTTTTGCTTTCTTCCTTACCTTGTGTGAAGTACAGCTTACTTATATGCTATAATGATGGTAACTGATGATTACACGTAAGAGTGCTACAGGAACATGGAGGCCTGGCTAGTGTATGTACTGTTCGAAAAAAGTAGGATAAATTCGAACATTAAAAATTATATCACTTACACAACCAATATTAACTAGTATTACATTTTCTAATTAGCAAGTGATCTCATGCATATATAGGATTGATCCAGTCATGTGTTTCTCAGACAACAATATTTCGACCAGGGGTTGACTCTCATATTTCACAAGGTTGACTCTCATATTTCACAAGTATATCTTGTTGACGGTAATAAAGCAAACAATATCCCCTATTCTTTACTTTTTGTAAGTTCAGAATATTTTTTTCTCTCTTAGTCCTCAGTTTCAGATCCATATGGCTATAATATCTAACAAGTTTCAGTGAATCGTCACAGTTTTTAAATGTTTTCTTCGCCTAGCTTAACAGAATTGACGATTATGGTACTAAGAATGCACCCATAGCAGACAAATCTGCGGCATCGGCTGCTGCCCGTTCTAAGGCGTTGGTTCTGTTGTTGTTGTTAACTCATTGTTCATTGGGACTGCCATTGTTTGCGGGGTTCTTGATGGTGGTCCATTTTTGTTGTGTAGTATTAAGTGTCCTTTCTAGTATTGCAGTCCTCTTGTTTGGCTTTACTTTTCCCTTCTTCTTAAGTGCATGTGATTGTTAGTGTTCAGGGCTGTAGTGTATGATTTGTCATTACTGATCATAGTCATTTACTTTCTAAAGAAGCTAGCGTGTTCATTACAGTGCAGTATAATTCCCATCTTATTATATTTCGAAAGTATTATAGATGAAGGCCCATGAGTGTTAGGACATTTCATATAGTGCACGTATAACTTTCCCTAAATTTCAGGCTGATCGCAACAAGGCAGACCTATTAGACTCGACACTGTTCCTTTGTTGCCCAGACCTGGTCCGCTGTTTATGCTAACACTGATATACGCAGAAAGGAATTTATGAGAATTGAAGAAACAACTCTGCAGGGTCTTTGAACTAATGGCAACAGACTGCATGCTTGGTGGTCAATCCAATCACGGTTGACAACTTTGTTTTCCTCTTTAATTGCACGCTGGTGGGGTGGGACTTCCGACTCTATGACGGTTCCGACTTAAAGACTTATCTATTGATGAGATGGTAGGGGCCTGATGCTTTGGCTGTTTTTGTGGAACCCACCGGGGATTACCTGTTGGATTTCTTTTGCTCCAGTATACAGTTTTATTTACTGTTGAGTCCTTGTCTTTGCTTTATCTCCTTGTTATATCTTGATTTATATGTTCTGGGAGATGATGCATTAATAAGTTAGGGGCCTTTCATGCAAACCAAATATCTATGTATCTTGATTAACATCTAAATTAAGGGGGGGGGGTGGCGCCGTGGGGCCGGTTTGAGCTCTTCAGTGAAATATTTTACTGACCGTTCCAAGGCCGTACTTCTTTTGGGAATCTTTTATGTTTTGTCTGTCTTGTGTTTGCTATGCCTTTGTGCGCGTCTGTTTGTATGTGCCTTGCAGTCACCTGCTGGGAAAGGGCTGACCTCTTGGCTTGCGTTTGTGGTGTCTAACTGTGAGTTTGTCACTTTCATATTGGTATCCTGGGTCAGGTATGGCACTTGATTGTATCGATTCCTGATCTTTGCACCCTTACTTACTTTCATGTACTTTTATTATTTAAAAGAAATACTTTCAACATTGCTTGATCAGATCTAAATCAGAGAAATAATTTATACAACTGCTTGATCGCATCAACATTGCGTTTAAAACAATCGTCTTATTTCACAATATTTAAGAGAGAAAATGTGAAAACAACTATCACCTGCGTTTTCTTCGCTATAATGTCAATATATTTATTGGCAAAAATGATTTAACAAGAAGCAAGACTTTAAAATTATTAGCACTGCTAATTATTTATTTGGCACGAAACTTATTTAAAAACAACACGCGATAATTATGTTATCAAAAGTAAAATATTTTGTGATCGCGTCATAATTATGTATAGTTCTTTGATAAATAGCATTAATTTCGTTAAACGTTTTAAAAAATCTCAAAGTGCCAAATATAATTTTATCAAAACAACATACTCCACAGGCTCAGCTAAACATTTATGTAGCTTGCTTCTTATTTCTTCTTATTGCAGGAAGTAATACTGCCAAGATGCAAAAAGTTCTAACGAAAAGCAATAGTTTTAAGCTAGATGCAAAAATATTGCTACAACTCCTTTATAGCAATATCTTTTTTGCGAGGAGCTACATACTTTTTTTGTCAATTGAGATAATAATTTGCCAGACAAGAAAATAAGACGTGCATGCTGTTTCTTTAGTCCGTTTGTCGACAAAAGATTGACCATTGAAATAAAAATTACTATCTAAACGCAATATATTTGAATATTCTAAATATTATCGCATCAAATCCACTTATTTCTGACATTTTCGCCAGAAAACAGTCTTTTTCTGACGGATTTAAGTAGCAAGTGGTGGCGCATATACGCTTCCGTACTTGTTGGTTTCAATTTTTGTCCTCTTGTAAAACGTTTGTTACAGGATGCAAGATAAATTTCTTGCTAAAACATCCATTTAAACTCATTTAAATGAACCTTAACAAAAATGAATATCAACGAAAACATTACAAAAATGAAAATGTCTTAAGTTTAAAGGGAAGCAACCTAGTAGAAATACAAGTTAAAATTTTAAGAAAAGATTAGAAATTAGCCCAGTACAATATCTCATTATGTACAAGGTCTACACTGATGTATGTGGTATAAAATAGCTATTCGAAGTTTGTCCACCTGTATGTAAGATAATTCACTCGCTAAAGCTTGTGGATTATCTCCAAATACAGGCGGACACGATTACATATATGAATGATGAAAGGAGAAGATTCCAGCAGCCATGATCAACCCGCCAGTGAAAGGACATAACGCCATTTAAATGGTGTTTCGCTGGCGGGCCGATGATGGTCCACTAAAAAAAGGTATTTGGATCCTCTCTCTCCCCTCATCAACTGAAAAAAATTGCCAGAGTTGGAGCCGTTTGACCCCCTACACTGGATGCGCGCATGGAGGAGGTGCCCACAACATATTTAGAAGACGGCTTGTGTGCCATATGATCTGTCTTCAAACAATGAAGCCAAACCTTTCTACATGTATAAAAAGGGAACACCTTCTTAGCATTTATTTACATCCCGACACCAGGATCTTATATCGTGAAATTTCGAACTTAGCACAATAGCGAACCAAGAAGGCTGAGCTGAGTCTGTGCAAATGTGGAATCTCGATAGAGCCTTCTCACCGAATGGACGTCGATGAAAGCTCAGAATTTTGGTATCTAGACAAACTAAATATTGTAGATGTTTCATCCCTAAGATGTAGATGGTCATATACTATAAACAGTTATGACTTTAATTCAAACTGTTATGACTTTAATTCAAACTATTGACAATTTGAAGAAGAAAAGTCCAGCATGCGCAGATCAAGCTTTTTTCAGAGTGGTCCAACTCTGACAACTTTTTTTATAGTTGATAAGGAGAGAGAAGATTCAAATACCATAAAAAGTGTATCATCATTGGCCCGCCAGCGAGACGCCATTTAAATTGTCAGCAAACCGCCATTTAGGTGGACCAATGATGGCCGAACATCAAGAAAGCTGGCTTGGAAGTTTTGTGATATCCGGGGTGACCAGTATCGCTAAGGAGCCCTATAACTAACTGATCTTCCAAGGGGTTCAGACCCCTGTCCCCTACCCCATATCCCACCTACGGATCCACCCATGCCTCGAACTATCGAGAATTGACCTGTTTCTGGAGCCTAATGAGCCAGCACAAGGGATTTTGGAGGGTCTTAATGGGGTACCTCTAAAATCGCTAATCAGTATAATTTAGGCGCACAGATCGCTAATCATTAAAAAAGCCCCCAATCGCTAATCAGTAAAAGAATGACCCCAAAATTAGTAATCAGTAAAAAATTGACAAAATCTGTATTATATCTTAGTAGACATGCCATTTGGGCGATAAAAAACTAATTTTCAAGACTACTAGATGCAAATGACATGCAGATATAACGATCAATTCTTTGTCAGGAGTTGTGGCTTTATTGTATACTGAATGTTACTATGCAACAAAGTGTATATTAGATACAAAATAAGTCACAATATAAGCATTTAAGCATTTAAGCGGCAATCGCAACAAAAAAAACTGCATTTGTCGTCTTTGGGAAAGTTTTAGAAGCCTCATTGACAAACTGTCTAGGTCAGACTGTTCCTGATGTAGGAGAGTCTGATATGGGTCCACACGATCTGCCTGTATGCCTATATGCAGCAGATAACTTTAGCAGATGCCATTTTCAGATGCAGTTTTTGTTTGCGCTTTAATTCCTAAGGCAAGGGAAACATTATTTGCTCCATGGTCACTAATAAATGACTAGCCGGCCACTTCTTACCTCCAACTGTTTACTGTGTATACAAATGGATCTTTCCTTCTGGTTTGATACAATAAACTTTGGATAGGCCACTGTACATACCTTGGGGTGTCAGGTTATAGTTTTTAAAAGTAGTGTTTGTTTGTTTTCGTCTGAAGATCTTTTTTACCTAACAAACAGTATAGACCTTGAAGAAATGCCGCATAATGTGGCATTTCATCTGTGTCTTCACTGTTTATAAAAGTATCCATTATGGGGTTTCTCGTATACAATGCATTGCCAAATTATTAAAAGTAAGTTACTGTCACATGAACGTGCTTGAACGGTAGTTTGACTTATATTTTTTCAGCACTAACGGCGGCGAACTAAGCCTCGAACTGACACATCAATCAATGGCTTCAGGGTTAAGTGATCTGTGAATCAGAGAAACTTTCACCCAGTAGATCAGCCTTGATCTGTATCAACCAAGTCTGATCAGTTTTCGCTGTGTGCTCAATGGTACATGTATCTATGTCTATAAAGTTTTCATACTTCATATTAATTGATGGACCATGAAGGGCAATCTGACAACTGCGGATAGATCATTAAGACAGATCATTAAGACGGGTTACTGTAGAACGACATGGAATAACTTTTTTCCATCAAATTCGCTAACCGTTGAAACGCCCCATTCCGCTATTCGGTAATTTTTAACCCAAAATCGCTAATCATTATATTTTAGGCCAAAATTCGCTAATCATTAGCATCCCTCATTCCGCTATTCTGTAAAATTAACCCTAAAAATTCGCTAACCGTTAAATTTTAGGGACGAAATTCGCTAATTGATAAATTTCAGGGCCATTATTTGCTAATCAGTAAACCTATTGACACCCTCATTTTGTACTTGTTGCATTTACGACCACCAAAGACACAGTCTCACCAGGCACAAATCTGTTCATTTGGTGTTGTTGTTTCTTTTAATAATTATGTCTAGCTTATTTTACAGAGGATGGGGGTGGGGCGGGGTCCAATTTGTCTATTTTAAAGGAAGCTAAAATTATATGGGCCAGTTCATTTTTTCCTTGGGGTAAGGGTCCATTTGCTTATTCCTATGGAAACCTTTACATCTTATGATTTTCAATGTCAGGAGTCTCTGTCTCTCTGTCGAACCCACCCCTCTGGATGATACTGTTTTTGTGGCTATTCATTGGCTGTAACCAGTATTGGTCTGGGTTGGTTTGTTTTTCATTTAATGTCCAGGAGCACCCGACTGCCAGGCTCAACTAGTATTCGTTCTGGTTTGAAAGCCTCTTGGAACATGCGGCCTTGGCTTAAAGTATGATCCGGTAATTCACTATACCGCGGCGGCAACATTAAAACATTTAACCGACAAATGGCGTATTATATCTCCTAAATAAAAATGTTTTTTTCAAATAGATATGAGTTGACTGAGATGACGCCTTTTTTTCTCATTTCGTTGAAATTTCATTTTTTTTTCATATAGATAAACAGTCAATTCAGTTGTAGAAAAAATATACTTTATAAATGCATCAGCTCTCATTACAACATGATAAAAAAGATATATATATGTCAGCTTGAAAAATAAAGGGAGGTAAAGTGAGTCAAGACAAGTTACATAAAATGAGCTATGACATGATTTTTGTTTGTTTGATTTGATTCTTTACGTCCCATCAACAATCTTTCAGATATAAAGGGACAGATCTTCCTGGGTTGAACCAGTACTAAGCTAGGATTAATGTATCTTGCTAAAGGACACAACGCAGTGACACCGGCGAGGCTCTAACCCGTGGCTGCTCTGTCTCGAGTCAAGCACTCTACCACTGAGCCACTGCGCTCCCAGCTGTGACATGAGATTTCCAACAATGCGATATGTGCAATCGGAGAGGCTCAGACCAGCCTGCGCAGTCTGGTCAGAGCCTTTGACAGCTGCTTGAATATTCACATGAACTGCCTAAGCTTTAAATAAGGCTACACAAGCACATCTGAGTCTATTCATGTCAAAATGCCACATTATTGGAAATCACGTGTTGCAGCTCATATATTGATGTGTCCAAGCTTGTCCGGATGTGAGGCGGGAATGAATGAATGACCCAGTAATAGATCTACATATGTTGTTTGTGTCCAAGCTTGGCTTTTCTCAAGCCTCACCGGTGTCAAAGCGTTGTGTCCTTGAGCAAAACACATTTATCTTTCAACCTAGGAAGATCCGTCCCAACGTAACTGAAAGATTGTTGATTGGGACGTAAAGAATCAAATCAAACAAAAAATACATAGGGGTAATTTCTAGGTAAAAGAAATCACCCATAACACCGTTTGCAACGAGTGCTACTTGTTTGGGAGAAATTATTAATTTCCAATAATTCGGTGCGCCCTCTGGCGTCAAAAAACTAAGCATTTTCACTTTTGAATTATGACAACCCAGTCCTGCTTTATGACAACCTAGTTCTGCCTATTTACAACCTAGTTCTGCCTTTTGAAAACTGAGAAATGACATGATCTGAATCTAAATACGAGTGAAACGACTATTAAATGACAATTTGCATATTATAATGACACAATTTACAAAGTAAAATGAGATTACCAACATACAAAAACAAACTCGTATGCATAGAGTATCGGCGGGAATTTTATTCCATACTGAACCGTAGGTCTAGATACATTATAAAAATAATAAAAACAATAGGCGTAAAATTTAGAATAGTATCTTATCCATCAGATTCAAACATTAGTCTTGGAAGCCCAGAAGAGCCGTCTCGTTGAAATGATTCGTTTCAGAACCCACAACATATGGTTTGGTTGAGAAATCAGAAAAAGAACTTTTGAAAACGCACTAGAGGACTTCAATAATTCAGGCCTTTAGTTAAGAGTACGTACCGAAAAATTTATTTTTCTTACTTCTCAACCAAAACATATGTTGTGGGTACTCAAAAGAACCGTCTCTATGAGACGGTTCTTTTGAGCAGCCAAAACATATGTTAAAACTGATTGGTAAGGATATACGCTCAAAAGTTTTGTTTATCTAAACCTGTGCATATTATCCTGGCCCACCTGTTTTGTTTACTGTACTGTTTTGTAGCTGGATTGCAAAATTATAATTGAGCCGCGACATGTGATTTCCAACATTGTTGCAGCTTAACACTCATAGAATGTTCAAGCGACGAACAAAGGCTCTGATCAGACTGCGCATATGCGCAGGCTGAGCTGAGGCTTTGCTGGTCACATATACCACATTGTTGGAAATGTCATGCCGCGGCTCATAGGCATACATTTTAACTGCGTCAGGGGTGAGTTTTTCATGCCTATCTTTACAGCATAATTTCAGCGTGCACATGCGCTTTTGTCTCAATGGCTCAGACCCACCTAAGCCTCGATCACGCATGCTCTCGGATTTGATGTAGTTTATTTCTCAGACCAAGTCGAAATTTAGAAGTCTTGCTCCGATAGACGTACATGCATCAACATTGGGAGCATTAATCCTTAATGCGCCAATCGCAACAAAAGTCGTCTGCTTTTCTCAGCTGCTGAAATGTTTAAGAAGCCTCTATGGTAAACAGTGTTGACCCATATCAGACTGCTCCTATAGGAGCAATCTGTTCTGGGTCCAAGCATTTGCTTCTATACTTAATTCGTCAGTAATGTTAGGCAATTATTTGCAGCAGACGACTTCAGCAGAAGACATTTTCAGATGCATATTTTCGTGGCGCTTTAAGGGTTAAGGAGGCATTTGCGTATATGCAATAATTAACAAGGACAGTTATATAGCTTGGTATCAGCCAATGGTGTACGCACATACACTCGCGCACGCACGCACGCACGCACACACTGTATTTTACACATTTTCATTACTTTTAAATATGTGTTGCATGTTGAAACTGAATAAAATGATAGTTAGAACGTGGGAAATATCAAGAAATGTGTACGGAACCCCGGAAGGGACATTTTCTTTCTTTTATAAAGAGAAAAGAAATTATAAAGAGAAAATCGGAAAAGAAATTTAAACAATCAAATTAGCATGGAATTTTAAACCCGAAAACATAATAGGAATGTCGTTTGTTCAACATAATTCTTACATCTCATTGGCTAAATTGTATCTTTTAAACGGCTTATTATCTGTTAAAACAGAAAAGAATTTAAGACAATAAACAAGAATGGAAATTTAAACAATACCGGCATGATGTTGAATAAACATTCAAACTATATATTTTAGCCAATGTACGGAAGCGTCCGTACCATTCTGATTTATTTGTTTTATTTCTATTCTGTTTTCTGGTTTAAAATTCTACGATCTCATTGGTACGGAAGCGTTAAAGGGCCCCCGTCAACGCAATAATTATCTCCATTTAATATTCTTCATTCAATATTCTATCTACGTTTCCAATAAACTTTATTGAATTATACACTAAACATCTTTTGTGTCGAGACATATAGTTATCAATAAGATCAAATAGTTTATGTTATTTTCACATATTTGTCATGTTTCGCATCTTGTCAAGTATTTTAAGCCAACACTGGAAATAATTATTGCGTTGACGGTGGCCCTTTAACGCTTCCGTAGATAACTATATATCTCGACATGATTAATAATTGCCATTTTATCTACGAAAATCTTTTTGAAAAACATAGAAGTATCACCAAAGGTGTAAATCTATATGAAAAAGCGGGAAATATTATCATTCTTGACGATTAATTGTTGTACAGACTGTACTTTTCTATCTATTTATAAGATTATGTGCAGAAAACAGAAGAGTCGTCAGTAGTTGCGCTTTCTTTTTATGCTAAAGAATGAAGTTTCTCTTCATATATTAAGGTATTTGCAAGTTACTCAAAGAGTTATCATTCTTTGCAATTGCATATGTTCAAGACAATAAAGAGTTTCTACTTTTGTATGCATGGCCCTTGGGTCTCCAACACTATATGAGTCCGTCAGTCATTGTCTGAGCATGCGTCGATATTAAATGATCGACCTTTCTGCTATGGCACATTTCTGCTGAAATGCGTTTTGCGTTAATATGCGGTATGCATTGCTCAAAACACTTTAAAAATAGCAACCGGGGAATAATCCATCTATGGAAATATTGAGCCACCTTTGATAGCAATACCATAACAATGATTTGCACTACAGAATTTAGCGATAAAATGATACTATTTTCTACACTAAAGCACTTTTGAAAACATTTTGCACGTGGCCAGGTTTATGCAAACGTTTCAGTGACACGTGGTGATGCAGATAGATAGCAAGATTAAATCACCAATTGAACGAATCACATGACTTCATGATCTGTCCGTCTGTGGTCAGTATGAGAAAAGTATGTGAAATGGTGACAAGCGTTTGCCAAACATCATTTTAACCGTTCGAGGTATTTCAGGGAAAATGCTCATAACTCTTGAACCACACAGTATATTTTGATCAAACTTTGCATACGTATGCATAAGGTAAACGTAAGGAAGAAGCGAAGATCAAGAGTCTATACAATCAAATACCACACCTGACTCAAGACACCATATAGGAAAGTTACAATAGCACAAGAAAACATAACTTTAAATAGAGCATAAAGATCAGCCCTTGCCCAGCAAGTGACCACAAGGCTGCATCATGTCAAGTTTCGTGCAACAACTGGCAGGCATAACATCCCTTTTTGATGGATGTGGCTGTGCTAAGCAGCAGTCCAGCCTGTCATGGTCAGTTAGTGAGAATGCTCATCACTAATGAACCACATGGTACATTTGTATGTTATCAAATTGCATACTTTTTTATTTAAACATTGTCCAGCTACTGATATGCAAAGCTGTGACGAGGCTGCTAGGAAAATTTTAAACGTAGAAATCTGCAAAATTCACATATCTATTTTAACAACAATAGCAGGTCAATATTTCAAAGACTGGTTGTCGAAATTTGCACGACCCACTGGAGTGCACTATAATCACTGTGTGAGTCCAACAATCCGTTCATTTGCTTTTCACACTTTTGCTGGCACCTGATACTGATTAATCTCCTGTATGTTCACCACAGGTCGTGCACATTACAGACTGCAGATTTGGTATTGTCGACAGCAAAGATCTTTTTTTCTTTTATCTATAAAACGTATCACAATTCTATATTCCCAACAAATATTTGTCGACTAGAATGAAAATTCTTCTTGGTTCTATACATAAATGTTACTACTTGATAGATTTTTCTTGCTCTTTTATAAAACAATGTCGTAAAGAATGATAACTTTTCTACTATATTAATATAATATTTTTCATTTAATATTCTATCTATATTTACAATAAATAATATTGAATTAGACACGAAACATTTTTTGTGTTGAGATGTATAGTTTATCAATAAGATCAAAAAGTTTATGCTATTTTCACATATTTGACGAAAGAAGATCGTAAGTTTTGCATCTTGGCAAGTATTTTATGTCGACGCCAGAGATAAATATCGTGTTGACGGTGGCCCTTTAACGCTTCCGTAGTTAGGGAGCGCAGTGGCTCAGTGGTAGAGTGCTTGATTCGAGACCGAAGGGCCGCGGGTTCGAGCCTCACCGGCGTCACTGCGTTGTGTCCTTGAGCAAGAACATTTATCCTAGCTTAGTACTGGTTCAACCCAGGAAGACCCGTCCCTTTATAACTGAAAGATTGTTGATGGGACGTAAAGAATTAAATAAAAAAGCTTCCGTAGTTATCAATAAGATTAAAAAGTTTATGTTATTTACATATATTTGATTCAAGAAGAGCGTATATTTCGCATCTTGTCAAGTATTTTAAGCCGTCACTGGAGATAATTATTGCGTTGACGGTGGCCCTTTAACGCTTTCGTAGAATGGAAATTAAAACATGAAAACAGAAAAGAAATTTTAACAATAAAAATAGAATAGAAATTTAAACAAGACAATAGAAAAGAAATTGATTCAATATTATGTCAGAATGGAAATTTAAACAATTACAGGAATTTTGCTAAACAAACGAGATAATAAGTCGCTTAAGCGATATATTTCAGCCAAAAAGATTCAAGAATTATGTTGAACAAACGAAAGTTTTTGTTTAATTCCTATTCTGTTTTCTCGAAAAAATCTTTCAGGAATACCATCAGAATACCATCAGAGTGTCAAACAGTTTGGATCTAGATCAGGCCTGCATTATGTTGGCCTAACTGTGCCCAAAATGTTCTTAATGCACCAGTCATTTGTATCCCCCGCCCCTCTGGGCTGCGGAATAGCGGGGCTTTTAACTTTTCAATTTTCAAAGCCATGCTAAAAGCCGTGCACTGCTGGCACAAATTTGTGGTAAAATCCCTGATTAAAGCCCGCGCTCCCCGGGGGTTTGTCAATAATGAATAGCAACAAATGATTAACGACAAATAGATTATTTGAAAAACTTTCCATCTTTTCCCCTATTCCATGGTTGTGCCACATGAAATTTGGCTTCAGTTAGCCCAGTGGTTTCAGAGAAATTACGAATATTTTGGCCAGTGAGAGCTTAACACAGAACTATAGGAGGTATCAACTTGAAACTCCACTGGTAGATAGATCTCGATGAGGATAAGTGCAGTGAACAAGAACCGTACCTCTCTTTTACATAATTTAGGAGTTATTGCAATTAAATTTGGTCCGGAGCATAACACAACAACTACATGTATAAGAGGTATCAATTGAAACTTCAATGGAAGATAGATCTCAAAGAGGAGAGACACAGTGTACAAGAACCATAACTCTCTTTTGCATAATTTAGAAGTTATTTCCCTTTGTTATACTTGAATTTTGTCCAGAGCATAACATTAACACTATTCATTAGAGATATCAACATGCAGCCCTAATCGAACAACCGTAGGTAAATGTTTAGGTGTGCTGTTAAGAGGACCTTTCAGACAAATTCTTTCAGTAGTGGCCGATTTAAGCGGGAAATTACCCCCCCCCCCCCCCACACACACACACATCCACGATACTGCGAGGATACATCGTAGGACAAATCGCGGCACTTAAGCCCCGCTATGATTTTGGTAACCTTAAAGAAATGACTGGTGCACAAATGTTATCAGCAGACGACACTAGTTAGCATAGTTAAAGCAGACGTGGTTTTCGGAAAGGTGAATTGTGTCTGATGAATGTGCGACAAATCTCACGTCTCCTTGCACCAGTTAGAACCAAGTATAAATGAAAGACTAGAATATATAAAAATAATATTACATTGATATACATAGAGAAGTTCCACCAACCCCACACGGCACAACGCAAGCTACGTCGACCAATAAATACTTGTAGTTTGAATCGAATTATTATTTAAACAATCATACACACCTGCACAGTTGGACTACAGATGAACATTTTGATCCGAGTCTACATCGTTTTCCATTTTTGTGTAAGCGAGAAGCGAGTGCTCTGTTGAGACTGCGCGGATGCGCAGGCTCAACTGTGCATTAGTTGCTCGCCAAAAGGATTGATTTATTGCTACAAAATTTAACGCAATTTCTCAAAATATAATTCTCTCTGACGTTTCAGTTTGCTTATGGCCATAACAATGGCTGCATGGAATCTAGTTGTAGCTCTATTGTTTGCCAACGGCTTATCTCAACACATATTCAAAGATTCTACACGTCTTCAAGATATAGTATCTTCGTATTGTCCATACGCGAGGCTGTGCCACAGCCCTGCGGAACTAAAAACGAATGGAAGTGGAACGGGCTCTTGTTGTGCACCTTGCTCATGTGATGTGGATTGTTCGAGCTTCAGTAACTGTTGTCCTGACACGACACTCAATGAAAAAAGTGGTAGTGCCTTTGAGTGCAAGTCGACAATGACGAAAAGCTTCAATTCAACCGATATTGTACTCAACGACGTCGACAATAGTAAATATTGGATACTAGACAGATGCCCTTCAAATGAAGTCAATGAAACCCTGGTACAGAAATGTAACGGAAAAAGTAAGGAATCTCTGGCAGATTATGTCTGGGTATCGGACAAGAAAACTGGGAGAATTTACCAAAACAGATACTGTGCGATGTGCCATAGAGTGAATGAATACACAAGCTGGCTGATTCGTACTCGATGTCCTGCAGTAATGAGAGAACAGGATATACCAGTAGCTAAACTTCTAACAGGTGAATGTGACATTGTAAATGAAGTTCCAAAGTCGGAAGAGATCGGTTTGGAAACATTTAGCTGCCATAATGACTCATACAGTGAATGCAACATTACAGGGTTATGGGCGAGTCACGACGAGAGTATTGAGAGAGCGTGCAAGGAGATACAGTGGCCCTTCTTCGACGTGAACCCAAACGCAGGTCTATCCCAAGCTTACCGAAATGTATTTTGCTACATCTGTAATCAGCCAGACGGTGTAACAGCGCCTGCTAATGACTGCAAAAATCGTGATAAGGATGGAACTCGAACAGATGCAATGGGATACAGCGTGCTACTAAGATCGGTAGATTATATTGAAGCAGATCAAACTGATGGATGTCGGGAACATGAAGTATGGGACTCTTACGTGGTGAGTATGCTACATTCATAACCAGATCTAACTCAATCCGAAAATCAACTCTGCAACTCTGAACACTTTTTTCTTTCCTTTTTTAGTTTACGAGGGAAGAGAGGATCCAAATACAACTTAAAGCGGGCCATCATCGGCCCACCAGCGAAACGACATTTAAATGGCGCTTCGCTGGCATGCGATGATGGCCCAATATTGAATGCTGGCTTAGTAGCTTTGTAAATTTCCAGGGTATCCGGACCAGTTTTGCTAAGAAAGCCTTTATTTTGTTATTTTTCATGTATGTGTGTATGTGTGGGGGTGTTGGGGGGGGGGGGTTTCCGGATCCCCTGTTCCCCCTCTTGATCCGCGCACGTTTAAAACGAGAAATAACGGTCTTCTTAAATCATCTCATTAATTCTAAACAATGGTGGAGAGAAATCAACATATATATGCTAACCAATTCTGAATAAACAAGAAGCCTAGTGGGCAACGATCGCTCACCTAGGTTGGAGATACCATAATTTATAATGCTCAAAGGCAGGTAACTCTGAACTGAAAACAGTGAACAGGAACTAATTCAAAAAATAAGATATTATGCCAGTCCTGGTTATCAGCAAGTATTAAAACGATCTAAATAAAATAGTGAAAGTGTATTTTCAGATGCTCAAGGACAGCTTACACTGTAGTCAGTGACGGGATCTGACCAATCCATACTTTAATGTATGTCCTGATAACCTACAAGGATGAAAATAATCAAATGAATAGAGTGGTTACAATATTATACAGCTATATTTTAGATGATCTAGTGCATCTAACTCTGTAATTTGTGATTGGATAATCTAACTCATTCAAGCGTTTATGGGTGTGCTTGTTACCTACAAGACTGAGGAAGATCCATCCCAAAATGAAGGTGCTAGAGTGGTCACAAAAGATCCCCGACTTTAAGTCTATGCAATAGTTTTATGAAATCAAGGGCAGTTAACTCAACAGTCTGAGGTTGGTTCTATTTTAAGTTCAAACTCATCCAAGCTTTTGTAGTTGTCCTCGTTACATGAAATAATAGATAAAATATCCAATCAAAAATGAAGCGGATAGAGTGGTCACAACAATATCCATCAAGTTTTAAGATGCTCCAGGGGAGCTAACTCTATAATAGGTGATTAGATTTTGACGAAATATAACCTCATCCAAGCTTTTATAGTTGTCCTTCAAATCTGCAGGAATGAAGAAGATCAATTCGAAATTGAAAGCAAAAGAGTGGTCACACCATTTCTCCCATTATAATTGTATGGAGATTTTCCAGACGCTCAAGGGCAGCTAACTCCACAGTCCAAAGTCTGATCTGGCCAAATTTTGAACCCATTAGAGAATTTATGAGTGTCCTTGTTGCCTACTAGAATGAAGAGGATCCTATAAAAAATGAAGGCACTTGAGCGGTTACAGCATTTTTCCACTATAAGTCTATGGGGATTTTTCAAAATGTTCAACGGCAGATAACTCATAAAGTCCCTAGTCAGATCCTGCAGAATTTCGAACTCATCTAAGCTTTTATGGTTTTCCTTGCAAGCCTCGTGGTGCCAACAAGCGTTCTCAAAGCCTTGCCTGGTAAACTTGATATGAAAAGACACCCACCTAGTATTCTCTATGTATCTGCAAGCATCGCGATGTCAACAAGCATTCTCAAAGTCTTTCCTGGTACACTTGATATAAAAAGACACTCACCTAGCATCCTCTATGTATCTGCAAAGTAAGTAAGGGTGCAAAGATCAGGAATCGATACAATCAAGTACGACACCTGACCCAGGATACCAATGGGAAAGTGACAAACTCACAGTAGACACCACAAACGAGAGCCAAGAGGTCAGCCCTTTCCCAGCAGGTGACCACAAATATAAACAGACGCGCACAACGACATAGCAAACACAAGACAGAACAAAAACATAAAAGATCCACAAAAGAAGTACCACCTTGGAACGGTCAGTAAAATATTTTACTGGAGGGCTTAAACCGGTTTAACGGCGCCAACCTCACCCTTAATTCAGATGTGGATCAAGACACATATATATTTGGTTTGCATGAAAGACCCCTAACTTATCAATGCATCATCTCCTAAAACATATAAATCAAGATATAACAAGGAGATAAAGCAAAGATAAGGACTCAACAGTAAATTAAACTGAAAACCGGAGCAAAAGAAATCCAACAGGTAAACCCCGGTGGGCCCGACAAACAGCCAAAGCAACAGGCCCCTTCCATCTCATCAATAGATAAGTCTTTAAGTCAGAACCATCATAGAGTCTGATGTTCGACCCACAGGCGTGCAATTAAAGAGGAAAGCAAAGTTGCCAACCGTAATTGGGTTGACTACCAAGCATGCAGTCTGTTGCAATACATTAATGTTATAGGCAATCTTTTTTATAATGGGAAATTATTTTAATGAACTGCGCTGAAAAATTATTAGAGCCAAAAATCTTCTTCAATTTATACACCAAGTCACAATAGAAATCAGGTTCGGAAAGTCCTTGGCGCAAGAGAGATTTAAGTCCAACTTGGAATTTAGAAATCAAATCATAGTATCGTCTGTAAAATTTTGAAAATGTTTTGCAAAGTTTATGATACCGATAGCCTTGTTTAAGAAGCTTCTAAGTTAACAATTTATTGCGAGTGTTGAAGTCAGCAACATAGCTAGATGCTCTAGCAAAACGAATGAGTTGAGAGATATAGACTCCATAGGATGTAGAACGAGGAACATCACCATCTAAAAATGGGAAATTGACAATTTCAAAATCAAAGTCGTCACGTTTATCATAAATTTTGGTAGAACCAATATCATTAGAAATAGACAAATGCAAGTCTAAAAATGCGGCTTAGGTATCAGAGGCATTGGCTTTATTCAGCTGGAGCTCTGAAGGGTATATTTTACTAACCATATTGTCAAAATAAACATTATTAATATCTAAAATATCGTCCAAATATCTGGAAGTAGTGTTAAACGCATCAATAACATTAGCCTGCTTATCATCAGAAAGAGACATCATAAAGTCCCTCTCATAGCAAAACAGGAATAAATCTGCAACCAGGGGAGCACAATTAGTGCCCAAAGGAATCCCAACTACTTGTCTATAGAGCTTGGTGCCAAATCCAATAAAACTGTTTAAAGCCTCGTAATGTCAAGAAATGTTCCCAAAGCCTTGTCTGGTAAGCTTTATATCAAAAGACACTCACCTAGTCTTCTCTATGTATCGGCAAGCATTGCGATGTCAAAAAGCGTTCTCAAAGCCTTGCCTGGTAAACTTGATATCAAAAGACACTCACCAAGTTTTCTCTATGTATCTGCAAGCCTCGTAATGCTAAACTTAATATCAAAAGACACTCACCTGGTACTCTCAATGAATATGCAAGCCTCGTAATGCCAATAAGCATTCTCAAAGCCTTGCCTGCTAAACTTGTTATCAAAAGACACTCACCAAGTTTTCTCTAAGTATCAGCAAGCCTCGTTATATCAATAAGCGTTCCCAAAGCCTTGGCTGCTAAACTTGTTATCAAAAGACACTCACCTAGTATTCTCTATGTATCTGCAAGCCTCCTAATGTCAACAAGCTTTCTCAAAGCCTTTCCTGCTAAACTTATTATCAAAAGACACTCACCAAGTATTCTCTATGTATCTCGGCATGCCTCGAAATGTCAATAAGCGTTCCCAAAGCATTGCCAGCTAAACTTGATATCAAAAGACACTCACCAAGTTTTCGATGTATCGGCAAGCTTCACGATGTTAACAAGCGTTCTCAAAGCCTTGCCTGGTAAACTTGACACATAGTAATCTCTATGTATTGGCAAGCCTCGCGAAGTCAACAAGCATTCTCAAAGCCTTGCCTGGTGAACTTGACATCAAAAGACACTCACCTAGTATTCTCTATGTATCGGCAAGCCTCACAATGTCAGCAAGCGTTCTCAAAGCCTTGCCTGGTAAACTTGATATGAAAAAACACTCACCTAGTATTGTCTATTTACAGCATCTCTTCTTGTGACACATCTCTTCCCTGTCATACTAATTTCTCCCACTTGAATATTATGCCAAGTATCCTGCAAAAAATGAACAAAATATACTTGACAGCAAAAGGAACACATATTATTCATTACTTATTTGACATTTGAAACCATAACAAAATTGACCCTAAATAGTATAATATGTCGGACAGGGATCATAGACTAGTTCCGGACTAATTTATTACTCGTTACACAGTAAGTTAATATTTGGGCCTCGTCGCGACAAAACCTGTCTTCGGGGTTTCCGACAAGGCGAGTTTCAAACCAGTCTTCTCAGCTACAGAGACTAGGTAGAAAATTAAAATTTCACCTGTAGTAAGATAACATATAATTCTTTCCAAAAAGCGAATAACGAAGGCGCTGATCAGACTGCGCGGATGCGCAGGCTGGTCTGCGCCTGTGTTGTTCGCAAGCCACCGAAGACAGGTTTTCTCACGTCGAGGCCCATTTGTTCTAAATAATGTAAAATAAAGCAAAAGTAGTGCTGTACGTTGGAAGAGACATAATTTGAACCTGATTTCACAGTATATTGCCACAGCACAATGTAACACATTAGAAAAAAAAAACGGTTTAAAACTTTTAAAATCATTGCTGTATCAGATATACTGCAGAAACAAACATCTTCATTTTTTGCATTTTTACATTGAGATTGAGAACGGCCAAAAACTCTTAGATGCAAGTAAGTCTGGTACACCTTTCGTGGTATCAAGTGATGTACTGTCTAACAGAACCATTTGAAACACTTTTTTGGAAGCTAACGTGCCTGTCGTATACTCACTTCAGGCTTATTATCTGACAATGCAACTCTTACTCATTGGTTTGCCTTGAATAATTCTGGATGATTTTATCTTCAAAAGTAGCCTGTATTACCTGATTACGACGCAGAGAGATTTTCATTAAAATGCGTTCTGTGGTTATTGGGTAAACAGCATCTCGAAGTTCGTGTTAATTATGGATTAATGTATAATGCTCAGAGTTACCCCCCTTTATTAACATTATTCCGAAGAGCCAAGCGTTCAATATGCCTTTGTTTATGCACATATTCCATGCATCATTGGTACCTTTCATATCATTAGATTATTGTTTAACATCCAGTAATTAAAATATGCACTTCTTCGGCTCTGAAGTATATAAAGCGATGCTCTTGATGCGATAAGTACACTTATTGCTCAAGGCCCCCCTAGCCTGAGAAAATTATTATGCAAATGAATCATTCATGTGATATTCTATCAATATGATGCATGCCTGCTTAATTGAAGTCAATCACTATTCAACGTTTATTTGATCAACCCCTCGTCACCACCCCTTACAATATAATGAGCTAGTAGCAAATTCATAAGCATGTCGCTTATCACTTCACACAACCCCAAATTGGAAACAAACTCATTTAACTTAAATTGATTTGAGAGTTCATTTGGCTTAGATAGGGAAGAGGATAACGATCTGTCCCTGCATGGTGTTATAAATAGACAGTCCATAGGTAGGGATCAACAATGATTTTCAATGCAGTTACATTTACTGGGCCCCTCGGGTGGTGTTGAACAACCCCGAGGGGCCCAGCAGATGTTCATGTATAAAAAGGGAGGTAATTGATTGCTATTATTGCATAAAGGCATTTTGTTGCTCAAGAGAAATGATAAAAATGAACAAAAAAACTGCTTCGAAAAGTTCCATTTTGTATTAGGTTAACACGTACCGTATAATGGCGCGCAAAGGCATGAACGATGCATAGGTTTCAAAGACTTACGTCATCCTGACGTAGCTAAATTATGTTTACATCAATGAACTTTACTGTTGATGATGTCAGCATTTGTGATGGCCCAAGAAACTGCAAACTTACTGGAGGTTACATCAGACTTAAGCTTCTAAGACCTGGTGGTGAAGAAAAGCCAGTGCATTTGTTGGCGTTGGGCCGGGTAATACCCTGTGAAACGACATGAATCGGGATGGTGACAGTCAAACAATTGGTACATACCTCTGCGGCACGTGAATTTCCTTGTTAATACGCTGTTAAACGACCTGAACTGGGATGGTGACAGTCAAACAATTGGTACATACCTCTGCGGCACGTGAATTTCCTTGTTAATACGCTGTAAAACGACCTGAACCGGGATGGTGACAGTCAAACAATTGGTACATACCTCTGCGGCACGTGAACATCCTTGTTAATACATGGGGTTGTACCAGTTAAAACGCGACTGTTGATAGTGTGCGACACGGCTTTTTATGCAATTGCATAAAAAGCCATACCGCAAGATATTTACAGTCATGTTTTAACTGGCACAAACCCATGTATTAATCAGGCAAATCACGATATGTTTATGCACGACTCTTATTACTTGACCCATACGCATTCTGGGCCGTCACAAAAATTGACGCCATCAAAAGTAACGTGCAGAGAAGTAAAAATAATTTAGTGACGTCAAGATGACGTAAGTGTTTGCTCTTGAACAGGCGTTTTTAAAACCTACGAATCCTTCATGCTTTTGAGCTCCATCATATGAAATAAAAAAGAACTTTTTGAAACATTTTCCCAAAGCATTCAAGCGGCAAAATGATTTTGTGCAATAACAACAATCACACAAAGTTTGTTTTTTGATGCACTGACATCTGCTAGACCCATCGGCGGTCGTCAAAACTCCAAACACTTGTCTTTCAGGCTAGGGTTTCAGCTGTTAATGCATAGAAAATCACGTTTGATCCCTGTATTATAATATGATGTCGCTTCTGGGAGTGAAATAACGCCATGCATTCAAATCGACCAACCTCTAGTGGTTTACATATTTTGGTAAAGTTATGTATTGATGTCCGTAATAACGTCGCGTATGTATGGCAAAATCTTAGCGTTTTTACCCAAAAACGTTATTTCAAAGTAATTTTAGGGCCAAATGATAAAAAAGAATCTAAAAAAGTGTAAGATTCGTGCTTCTGTATTCAATCATGTAAAAAACTCTATCTATTACAGGGTATTTGCCGAAGACTATTTTGCCCCTTTGGGAAAAGACCATCTCATGGCCAGTGTATCAACATTGCATTGAGCACCACTGGATTGTCAGTAGGAGTGTACTTCAGCTTGGAAGTATTATGGAATGAGACATCCATCCCGGAAACCTACATGAACGCCACCAACCTTAACACCGTAGGACGTAAAATATATAACAAAGCTGGCAAGGCATTAGGTTTCAAAACCGCTGGTTGTTTTGAGTGTTCCGGCGAGGTGCTATTACCTCCGGGACAATCTGATAGCTGGAATCGCTTTTTTCTAGGCCTTGTATATCATACAATAGATAATTGTTCGCTAGATTTTGTTATTGAAACAGCTATGCAACTTATGGGTAAGAATCTGAGTATAAGTCTAGGTGCCAATGGTGACATGTCTTTTAACATCAGTCAAAATGACTTTTACACTAATGATAACTTGTATCAATATGCCTACTTCAAATCTAGGCGCATTTTCTGCGTCCCCAGTGTCATTTTGAGCGAAATAAAAAGATGTCCTGAAATTAATATCAGTTTGGCTGAATTTGGTCATGTAACAGATGCAAACAGGAGAAAAATTGTCCCCTCTCTGTTTGGTAGTTCTGAATATGCCATGAACGCTTCGACATCCATATGTCTGGTAAATTATTTTGACATTATTTCACAAACTAGTGGTCAAGGTTCAGTGTTTCGTAGTCGTACTATAGCCCGGCGTCTTGTCAATTTGGCATTTATTATTCAAATCTTGCATCCGTTTTACAAGTAATTATAATGGCCAGTTGAAAAGTGGCGCATAAAGATGACAATATTACAAATACCACATCCACTTGGTTTAATGATAAAATTTACCACGAAAGGTTATATATTTCTAGATTACTGGAGTTAGATGTTCTCCTCTTTTAGATATTCATAGATGTAATAAATCACATCATGGTGTATGTAAAATGGGAATTAAAATTCAAACACAGACATGTTTTTAGACTTTCTGTTTAAGCATCACATTCAAGCATTCAGATCACCATATAACTTTTTCACGTTTAATAACTCAAACTATCTCCTCATCTCCTAACTTGGATATTTAGGTTAATAAATTTTATGATAGCGCTCATTGACTTCATGACGCAGCACTTCTAACAAGGTGTTATACTTAACATGCTCTTTGGTTTTTATAGACTCTGAAATAAACAATATTAGACATTTTATCAAAATTAAATGTCAACAAAGAGATTGATTTCATTAAATTAGTTCCCAGTATAGTTATAATAAATCTGCCATCTCTTCTATTCTTGCTTATTTTGAATACGGAATCTCCTATGATTTGTTATATACTGAACGAAACTTCTAAACCGCCAGTTAACACAACACATTTTTCAATATAGCTGCTTTGTTATTAAACGGTTTGCAATGATATTTGACACAGTATATCTGGGCACATGTATCCGTCGATTGAACTTATAAAGTTTGATTCAATAAGGATGTTGATTTATGTGTAACAATAGAGTACTAATACCTGTTTTGCACATGACACACGTTGCTTAATGTTTTTCGCCTTGTGTATACTCGTTTTTTCATTGACAACTATCCAACAACTTTATTTTATCACAAAAATGCCAACGTTTGGGTTGTATGAGTTTAAAGTAGAGGGATCAAGCTGTGGGTTCAATCGAAAACAGGGCCTTGCTGAGACGGGTTCATAATTCATCATAAAGTTTTACATAATTTGATAGAGTCGACAGTTTACACCACAACCTGTCGGCCATTTTTTATTTTTGCACTCGTATGAGGAGAAAAATCGACAAAAACTGAGTATACCGTGTCATAAAATGTCCTGCATAGTCCACCATACTTTTGTGCGGTGATGCATAAATGCTGCATTGGAACGTCGGAAGCGTCGAAACTTAGGTGCAGTACACGGTAAATGGGTGACAGATGTTTCAATAATATTGCAAACAAAAATATTCCATCACCATAAACCCATTTCTGTGTTCTTTTAGGCCATATGGGCCTCCATAGGAGCACTGATTTGCACGAAAATTGCTCATTTATTACTAAATAAATACGATAGTGTTCAATAATGTCCATTTACAGCACCAAAAAGTTTCAATAATATTGTTGACAAAAACATGTCATCTCCATAAAGCATTCTCATGTTGTTTTATGGCATATGGGCGTCCATAGGTACAATGTGGATTACCTGAAAATTCCTACTTAATTAAAGCGAAACACAAAAATGTTCATGTTGTCCATTTATAACACCATAAAGTTGGTGTTTTCCACTTTAGGTCCCTGGAAAACTCGATTTTATGCGATGAGTTCAAGTTTTAGCGTTTGTGTGAAAATGAAATGCGATGGTGCCTTTATACAGTCTATCAATTGAGCATGTTAATTTCAATTTATGATAATGAACTTTTGACAGGTTCTTTTCAATTGATTTATCCATATTGAGTGTAAAATGTAGCCGTGTAAGTATCATAAATGTTAAGATATATGAGAAAATATTGAGTGGCGGTTTGGAAGTTTCGCTCAGTATATATGGCCTGGTCATTAAAATTAATGGTTCCAAGAAATGCAGACACTATTGTTCCTGAAATAAGTTGAGACATTATATAACCAACCTATAAGTAAATCTGTTAAAACATATTATTTTGCAAACTTTGATTCAAATATACCATTCAAAAGTTATCAGCATTTTCACTAAAATACCTCGACCGGCCAAAATTATACTCGGCAAACCCTCGACACTCTTTCACATACCAGTGACAGACACACATAGTGATTATAGTGCAGATCCAAGGGTCATGCAATAACATCAGCTTGATTATTGTCAGCAGCCTCTCTCATAACAAAAGAAAAACAAATCTGCAAATTTTAGAGGAGTACAATTAGTACCCATTAGAATACCTACATTTTGTCTCTACGATGGTCATTTGGAAAATTCGTAGCATGGTATCATAACTCCACAATGCGTTGATGAAATGCTATCAAATAATACATTTTTGGACACTAGAATTCAACGGCTACTTGGTGGGTTTATTGATCTTTAAAAGGACTTTGCGTGCACGCGCAACGCATGCTCAAAATGAGTAGGGGTTTATACACTAGCGGAAATTTTTATTAAATACTTGAAAAAAAAATGAAGGAAAATTGGGGACCTTATTTATGATCATGATTTGACTAATTAACGATTTGGTGCAACTTATTTTTTACTAAAATGTATTAGATCACTGCTTGTACGAATAGCACCTTTTTATTCGGAAAATGTTGACTAATAGAAAATGGTAAACTTTCAAAATGGGACATTTTTCTATTTTTCTCTATACCTTTGTTTTAAATTGTGTCATTACAGGAGCACGAAAAATGCCTATTACGTATATGCTTTGCTTTATATGTAGCAAACAATGCATAAAAAATCATTTCGTCGAGCAAAAAGTGTGGCTTGTTTCGTTCAGTATTTAAGAAAATTATTCCTAATTACACTACCCTTACTTATCAAGAAGTGGGTTGGGCAACCCAATCCCTCATATTTTGTTGATGGCATAAGAACTTCGCATGGTATCGCGTTAACCATCATAAAATTCATTCATTTCTACTCTGAAGGTGTTTTTACTTTTTTGTTTGCCACTGTTTTCAATTGAAATGAACCCGAACGTCAAGTCATAGCTAAACTCTTTCTGCCCTATGGGACGATTTTAAAAGTTATCTTTCCTTTGTTCTGGTTTATAAAATATATTTTGGTTTCAATACAAACAGTATAAAGTGTGCTTGACAAAATACCTACGCAGGGCATTTTTCAACTACTGTCGGTTATATACTGTAGATTCGGAAATTTTCGCGACAATTTTATTTTCGCGAGAAGTAATTATGTCTCTTTAGCCCCACGTACTGCGCATGCGCGGCGGCCATATTGGATGACGTCATCATTAGCATCAACTTTAAAAAAAGGTCCCTTATGACCATACAAAATTGTGTAAAAAGGTCCTTTTTAACAAGACAAATGGATGCTGTAGAATTATAGCATCAAGTTCAAGGTCACTCTCGTAATGACGTCATTTTCTATTTTTAATAACTGACACGTTCAGACCTGTTTATCTATATTTAGACATTATGACTTCTTACACTCTGAGCCCTTTTTCTTCTGACACCTATTCAGACAGCTGTATGGAGAAAATCAATTTTAATGACCGCTATAAAAGAAGAGCAATAAGATGCACCTGGCCCATTTTAAGGTCCCTTATGACCACACAAAATGAATGCTTATTGGCATAAAGACTGTATATGTATGATAAATACCTACGGGCGCGTTAGGCAGTCAGCCAGAGTGCAGATACTTGTCTGTCTGCGGATCCAGGGGTCGCGAGTTCTATCCCGACCAGGTCCCACTGAGATTGATCTTGAAATAATGTCTACTGTCATTGACCTCTCTCTCTTCGAAAAGGTTCATTGTCATACATGTTTCGACCTGCACGTCTATATTTAGACATTGATTATGCATTGACGTGTACGAAATTGGCCCAGAAGCTTTAATATAAAAGAGTTTTGGGGCAATAATTGTTTAGTTTTCTCCTATTTTTCAAAATGAGAGCATTTGTCATTTCACTATGTGTGAACTTCAGGACAAAGGAAAAGGGCCTTATACTGAAATCAGCACACTTCTGTCAGAATATCTTGTTATCCAAGTTCAGGAAGGCATCAAATCAAATGTTCAAATTGTGTTGCATGCCTTGGCAGTAGTGAACGTAAATGTAGTCTTATCTTCTTTGATAACAAACTGTATACATGTGGTACTTCTGGTTTAACATAAAGGGCTGATTTACTAAGTAAATAGACCCAACAATAGGAGTCTTACTTTTTTTTTATTAACCAGTGACTCGCAGTTGATCTGTGAATTGTCACTCATGAATCGTGGATCAGATCGGATCGCCACTTACCTAACGATCCACAGCCCTAGCAATGATGCCTCATAGATACATGTTTAAGTGCCCCATATGCGATAGAAAGGACGTGCTAAATATAGTACGTCATCTCAAGACTATACATAACGTAAATACTGATGACTGGTTGTCTAAGGCGAAATTGTTAAACTTAATCATTTTATAAACATGGCCTCTTTCAAACCAAAAAGTAACTGTTGAACCGTAAATGTAACTATCGATAGTGTGTAAATAATAGAAAGTTTTATGACTCAATAAATAGCACCAGTAAAATCCATAAATACCCACCAATCACATCACTTATAAGATGTTTATAGACTACAGTTCAGCGATACATCCTCATTCTCAACATGAATATTACCGACTGCGCATCTACCAAAGAACACATGGAATATTACAAAAATAGGTTGAAAACATTTGATACCTACCCCAAGCAAATGCTACCTGACAAGATCTTATTAGCTAGAGCTGGGTTATATAATACTGGGAAATCAGACGTGTGTCAGTGTTTTCTCTGCCACATGAAACTCAATGCATGGGAACGAGACGATGGCGCCATTAAAGAACACTATAAATGGTCGCCTCAATGCGAATACATCAAAATGGTGGGAGCGCCACAAAAAACAGGATTCACATTCGGATCAAGTACTTCATCTTTTGGAGAGTTTGGAACAGGGTCTAGTAATTATGTGAAACCGCTGGATCCTAAAACCTTTCACATTTGGAGTAAAAACAGAGATGAACCTATGTTTACATTGTTAACATGGTGTCACGACATTAATGACTTTTGCGTTATAAGATGAACTGTTTTTGTGGATAAGATATCGTCAGTTACGTCAAGAGGCCAGGGAGGCAGCAGAGAGGTTGATCGAAGTGTTTGAGGCACAAAATAATGAACATTTGTATAGTACTGTATTGTAGACTGTATTATTTTGTCATGTATGTTTTGTAAGAATGCTTAAATGTTTAAATTTGTAATAAAAATGACTGACTGGAAAGAATATCTGTCTCCTTTGTATTTTAATCCCAAATTACCATCCAGTTACTTAGGACCCGAAAAATTATACCAAATTGTTAAATCTCATGGCCGATTCAAAATAGGTAGACACCGTATTGGTGAATGGCTGCAAGAACAAGAGGCTTATTCGTAAGGTAAATATACAAGATCACGTGTCATAGTAGCTGGTATAGATAGTCAATGGGATATGGATCTCATGGACATGGTTGACCTAGCCAAACAGAATGATGGTGTTAAATATGTCCTGGTTGCCATAGACATATTTTCTCGCTTTGCTCACTGTCAACCCATCAAAACTAAAAAAGGAGAAGATGTCTTACAGGCCCTCAAACTGATATTATCTGGAACATGAAAACCAAACATGATCAGAACAGATCGAGGCCAGGAATTTCTTAGCAAAGATGTCAATGCCTATTTAAAGGTCAAAATATTCATCACTTTTACGCCTTGATCACTGAAATTAAAGCCAATTATGCTGAAAGACTGATCAAGACTTTGAAACATAAACTATTTAGATATATGCTATAAAACAGAACTCAACGTTATATCGACATCCTACAAGATGCAGTATACAGTTACAATCGTACCATACATCGAAGTTTGGGTAAGCCACCAGCAAATATCACAAAGGAAAATGAAGGTGAGAGTAGACTACAGCAATATCTATTAAGGCTAGGCACGGCTAAACGGTCCAACAAAACTAAGAAAAGGGCCAGGAAGAAGTACAAATATAAGATTGACCAGACTGTACGTCTGTCTCATGTGAGAAGCTTGTTTGACAGAGAGTATTCTCAAAAATGGACTGGTGAAATATTCAAAATTCACACCAGGTTTAGACGAGAAGGTGTACCTGTATATACCATACTTGACTGGGATGGTGACAGGGTGGAAGGCACATTTTATGAACCAGAGTTACAGGCCATGAACGTTGACCCTTCTACGGAATACCACATTGAAAAACTATTAAAGAGACACTTACGAAACAAACAAAAAGAAGTCCTGGTGCGTTGGTTACTCTGGCCAAAGAAATACGATAGTTGGATACCAGAAGCCGATGTGAAAGATTATTCTTAACTCTCATCTCAAAATCACGTGACTGAGACACTTATAAATACCCTGGCGTTGTCATTCAGAGCTCAGTCATCATCAACACGAAGATTACTAATGTTGTATATAGCGCTCATTTAGGTTGTTCTATGGATCTGGCTGGATTGTGCCAGCGACTATGGAACTGTCGGTATGATCCAAGGACATTTCCAGGACTTATTTGGCAACATCGACTTATTGATGGAAACTGTTTAGTGTTTGCCAGTGGTGCCATCAATTGTAATGGTAAGGCGGTCAGCTTTGAAGAGGGTCGTCAAAGATTACAAAAGTATGCCAGAAAACTTCAAAACCTAAGATGTCCAGTACGCCTCAGGGACATCAAGATCCTTACAGTTTCTGCTAGTCACGCCTTAAGTACCGGACTCGACTTAAATAGCTTAGCCCAAGACCGAATCGTTCTCTATGAACCAGAATTATTTCCAGCCCTTAATTTAAAATGGGTGGGATCAATTTTTGCTGTTTTCATACCGGTAAAGTAGTCATCACGGGTATAAGGACTATGGCTCAAATCGACGATGTGGTCTATCCCACCCTGATTGAATTGGAACTCTATACGCATAAGAAGTGAGTGACATGAGGAAAAACACAAGTCATGGAACATTCACAGGTTTACCGGTCTATACACTATTTGATGGAGGTGAGAAATGCAACGCCAACTGATCGCAAAAGGTTGCTTCAGAATACTACTACAGATCAGGTCTTAGCCATGAGAGAAGCGGCTAAAAGGTTAACAAATGGTCATATTAATCCACTAAGAAGGGACGCGGGACTGTTCCAAAGCAGACGATTAATGCTAAGAACCCTGGCATCACCAAGAGTTAGTGTTGAAAGGAAGAAGCGGTTGATTCGTCGGTACCATTCAGTAATACCATCTATGTTGAAAAGTGTCTATCTGATACAGACTATCGTGGATGAAGTGATCACTGCCACAGAAGCATAATGACAGACTTTTATTTGTTTCTCAGTAGTCAAGACTCTCTTGATGTACGTAAGAATAACAACACTTCAGACTTTTGGATTCAATTACCCAAGACTTATTCCCTAGAAGGCCAGTGGCTGTGTGCCCTTAAACAAGTCTCATTTACCTGCGATTTCAAACCCAAGACACGAAGACTCTACCTTTGCTCAGATATTGTAGCGGAATCTTATGTCAGAAATACATTGGTTCCAGTAGTAAGAAATATAGAAATATATAACAAGTCCAAGAAATACCTGACAGAAAACTTTGAAGATGATACATACCTTTCTGTGAACGTCACTCATCTGACTAGTGTAAGAGTGTATCTACGAGATTCTGATCTAAAACCCATTCAGTTTGATTTGAACGACCTCCATTGTGTTTTGCATTTTAAAAAGAATGGGTTCCATTGAAGTTTATGACACTAAGCAAGAAAAATGGGTTCCATACATGCCAGATTACGATGAATGGTATCAACATTTCAAAGACTTGAGAGATGGGTACGTTCAGCCGGACCATATGGGACGTTATGTCGAGGGTAGTGGGAAGAAATACAGAAAGTTAAAAGAAATGGAAGCTAGGGGGAAGGAGATAGAAATGCGTGAACAGCAAAGACCTATTCTAAAGCAGATTACACCAGTGGGTCAAGCCATTGAAATAGCCAAATCAGAAATAGAGCGAGATAGTAAGAAGGAAGGCGGTAGTAAGCGTAAGAAGGCTAAATCTCCTAACTCGCTATCAAAACGTTTGAGACGTTACGCATATAATCCAGAAAACCAAGTCTTAACAATGATGAATCAAGACAATTGCAACCGTGAAGAGTTGTTACTTTTTTCATTACCCCCATCAGACACAGCTTTACAGTCCAGAGAATGGATCGAATACAGACCAGTCAATCAAATCACTGGATCAACAGTATTGGATTTCAACATTCCGTCACAGTCTTCAGCTTACATTGATCTCAAAAATAGCCGTTTGAATGTCAAACTTCGTTTGACTAATAATGATGGAACCCCTTTAAAAGATGGTGAAGTTGTTGGACTCGTCAACCTACCATTGCAAACCATTTTCAGACAAGTGGATGTGACCTTTCAACAGACGCAGGTGTCGCATACTGGTACAAACTACCCATACAAAGCTTACATCGACACCATTCTTAAAACCAATTTAAGTACCAAAGAAAACCTGCTTACCAGTCAGCTGTTTTACAAAGACAAAGGACCAGATACTAACGATGCTAAAACGGGGTCCAACGGGGGATTGTTTGAACGAGCCGTAGCCACTATTGGTGGTAAAATTGTATACTTGGAAGGACCCTTATTCTTAGATCTGTTTGAACAATCCAGACTGCTGGTGAACGGTGTCAGCATAGGTATCAAACTGTGGCCTAGCTAAGATGCCTTTAGACTTATAACGGATAGCCTGACACCCAACCAAAAGGTACAGATTGTAGATGTTCGCTTTAAGCTGTGCGTTCAACGTCTCAATGGAGGGGCATTGGTGGCTCATGAGAAACTACTTCAGGAACAGCCAGCCATGTATCCTTATCTAAGGTCAGAGATCAAGACAACATCGATTGCTATGGGGCAGTATGGGCTAGCGTTGATGACCTTTTTCAAGGATTAGTACCCAACAAACTAATAGTCGGATTGGTATCCAGTGCTGCCTACACCGGAGACTATGGGAAAACCCATTCTATTTTCAACCTTACGACTGTAGCTCATTAGGGTTGTACATAGATGGTCAGTCCTATCCGTCACAACCCTTACAGTCCAATTACTAAGCTGATCAGTTTATGGATTGTTACAGAACACTAACTCACTTCTGAAAAGATATAAATGTGAGCAGAGCGGATTATAAGAAAGGCTACTGTTTATATGGACTCGATGTGGACCTCCACTATTCATTCAGTACCAAACGAAGAGGTCATTGCCGTCTGGAGCTCAAGTTTGCCAAACCCTTACCAGAGAGTGTCACACTGATTATGTATGCCACCTTCCCAGAGATTCTTCACATTAATCAAGCCAGGGCAGTGTATCTAAAATGAACATTGAAGGACAGACAATATGTTAACACTGTAAATGTGTGTGAGGGGGGTTTGTAAAATATAACAACACGTGTATTGTTTTGTATTATTTATTTCTTGATAATAAATTATATGAAATACTATTATGTCTTTATTGTCTTTTACTCTAAAATGATATCCAGTCCTTGAATGTGTTCATATGTCCCAATCTCGTGCTGATACGTCCTGCAAGTTGTTTGTCACGCTTTCCAGGTGTTGGTTGTTTTACAATTGTGTCACCGGGCCTTTTTGTCTTCTTCTCAACAGACAATGTTGTTTTCCGTGGTGAACCAGTTACCACTTTTGGCTTCTTCTTTTTACTCCCATTATTAGTCATAGTGGTTCTTGGTAACTGAGAAACACTGCTTATTGGTTTCTTGTGTGACATGTCTAGCATTCGTTGATATTTAACGTAGGGTACTAACACCAGTTTTTCCATTACTCCAGTATAGGTTTCAAATGAGGAAGGGCAATTTTCAAAAGACTATAAACAAATCTCTGTTTGCCACTAATAGCTTTCGCCTTGTACCAATGGCCCAACGTTCTGTCTCCTAAAATATGCAAAAGGCGTCTTTCACGTTTGAGTGTTCTTTTCTCGGCAGTGGTCAATTGTATCTTGAATTTGACAATGTTATGAGCTATCTGACTGAGGGCTCTCAATTGTTTCCTCACAATTGTCTGTAATAATACTTTCCTCTGAGAAGGCGTGGTTTGCACAAATAACAACAAAAAGTGTCGTTCTTGTATGATGAGCTTCACCATGGTAACTCTTAGAAGTTTGTCTTGCTCTTTCTTACGTTAATTGATAAATGATTGGGTCTTCCCCTGGGAAAATACGGGACCTCAGTCGGTATTTGTCTTCAGCGTGAGGACTCATATCTACCACGATATAACCAAACTTGTTACTATTGAGAGCATCCTTATAAGCCTGTAAGAATCCCTTGGATTTCCCAGGGTACAACTTTCTTCCTAGTATTGACATTTGTGAGACATCTCTTAAATTTTTCATGAGTACCATATACCACGTATTTAGTGCAATGGTTCTGGCATGCTTTCCTCCTGGATATAAGTTTTGGGTGATCAGGATCACGCTAACGCATTTATGATGAGTCCCTTGTGTGAATAACAGTTCCATGTTTTTGTTCCCCATAACCTCATGCATCAGATCATCTATAATGATGAGTTTGTGTCTTTTGTCTCTGGTAAACTCATCTAATTCTTCCATGGTTGGTAAACCTTGCCTACTTTGAAAATTGGGTACAGACCTTTCCATATCATCATACAAGTCTTGGTGTATACCATAACAGTATAATACTTTGGAAGGTGGGTCTTTAGAGTACATTTTATTGATGTGGGTCAGGAACTTGTACACCCATTGCGTTTTACCACTTCCTGTTTGGCCACTGATACAGATACTGGAGCATGTTTCAAAGGGTAATGTCATTTTTTGAGTTTAGGGCTTGGCAATACGTAACCAATACAACTACTAAGCAGACTGATCCACAATTCACTGCTTCCGTTTTGTAGTGACAAGTTTATGATTGAGGTGATGATGATGACATAGACAATAATTATCTGACAAAAGTAGACAATTTCTGTTTGAGGAACACGTGTCCCCAATAAGTGCCACCTTTCACCGTTAGATCGGTTTTCTTCATCAGATTTAATAGATTGCCTGTCTGGTTTACGAGACTCAGTGGTATCCATGTTCTTACAATAGAGTGGAATAAAAACGAAAACAAGGTCTCTTCTTACATACTTTTAATTCGCAGCAAGAAAATCATGATAGATATTGATACAAATATGACTTTATACAAAACACAAGAGTTATGGCAATGACAAAAATGGCAACGACAAAAACTAAAATGGTAATGACAAAAAATGAAACATGCTCTATGGAAAAATACATGTAAATGTACAAAAATCGAAAAGACAATGACAAAAATCGAAACGGTAATGACAAAAATCGAAACGACAATGACAAAAACCGAAACGGCAATGACAAAAATCGAAACGGCAATGACAAAAATCGCAACAACAATGACAAAAAAATGAAACATGCTCTATGGAAAAATACACGTAAATGTACAAAAATCGAAACAACAATGACAAAAATCGAAACGGTAATGACAAAAATTGAAACGACAATGACAAAAACCGAAACGGCAATGACAAAAATCGCAACGGCAATGACAAAAATCGCAACAACAATGACAAAAAATGAAACATGCTCTATGGAAAAATACACGTAAATGTACAAGAATCGAAAGACAATGACAAAAATCGAAACGGCAATGACAAAAATTGTAACGGCAATGACAAAAATCGTAACTGCAGTGACAAAAAATGAAACATACTCTATGGAAATACACGTAAATGTACAAAAATCGAAATGGCAATGACATAAATCGTGATGGCAATGACAGAAACAGAAATGTTAAATGACTTTCACTTAACGCCTACCACAAAAATCGACCCTTTCTAATATCCATACGGCACTGTGTCATAGTTATCTACTCTTCTACGTTTGGTGTATACCATTTGATATGTTTTCTCTTCTTACGATTGTATATTTTTCTTTTTCTTTTTTCTCTGCAAATTTTACTAGGATTGGTGATGGTGATGTTTAGGCCACTTTTTGGATCTGCTACAATATGTTTGACACTATCAAAATTGATGAGTTGACTGTTTGTGTAATTGAGGGTGAAACCTCTAACCTTGCATGTTTCTCTATTTGTGTTGGTTTTGTAGGCATAATTTTTGGGACCCCTAGACACAAACTCTACAATGTGTTCTCCACTGTCTAATTCATCTGTGAGTTCGCCCAGGTAATCGCCCAAGGGTGGATCATACTGTCCTGGACGACTCAGGTATATTACGCTGTCTGTGTCATGATACAACACATTCCTGTTTAATTGTTCGAGCACACTGTACAGTTTGAGTCTGGCCCAGCAGGTAGTGAACGTGGCTAAGTAAATGTTGGTTTTGTTGTCTTCTGGTTGACAATCTTGTTTGTATATCCATTCTAGTTGGATCATGTCATTGGTGAGTATGTGGAAGTTAAGAGGTTGTTTCATTGGATCGGTGAACAGTCGGAAGAACAGGTTTGCTTCTATTTCATGAAAGACCTCTGTCTGTCTCATATTGAGTCTTTGACCAAACTTGCCCCAAAAACTATTGAGGCATAATTTAGCCAAAGCTCTCAATCCAGGATTCTTTGTAATGTTCCACCGATTCAATGATACACCCTCTTTCTGTGCATAATCTTGGATGTAAGTGTTCATGTCTGATTCAGTTTTGATCCAGTCAGGGGGGCTGCTGGCTTCTTGTTTAAATTTCAGGAAAGTATTTATGTATTGGGCAAATAGTCCCCCTTCTCTGGTGTTTGAGTCATATTGTGTCGTTTCCTCCCAGTGGTATACTTCGTATATTTTCTTTAGAGTGTATCCAAGTCTGAGAGCAGTTTGAATCTCTGGAGTACACCACGTGCCAGTCAACTCTCTTTTCTCTTCCAAACAGGTACATGGGTTTTGATTTTCTGTATCTGCGCAGGTCTTACACAAAGGAAATTTCAGTTTGCCATTTGACCTATAAGGAAGGACCGGATGATACAGTCCCTTTGGAGGTAAAATCCTGACTTTGGCAATACCAAAATAGTCGTTTATGTCCCCAAAGTCTTTTGTGATGACAGTGGGATGACCTACGGGATAGCTGGCTGGCATTGGTGCGACCCCCAAAAAAGCTCTCTCTAGGATCCAATCTGTCCATTAAATCTAACTGTTTGATAAATTGTTTGAGCTCTACATTTTGATTTTTTAATTTTTGAAACTCGTGTTCCCAAATACAAACGTACTTCATTCCTAAATTTTCTAAGTATGCTTTCTTTTTCATAGTCAAAGGGTACAATTCAGTGAGAGATTGCTTGGTGAGTGGATGGTACGTGTCTTCACGGTTATCCAAGAAACAGTCTGGGCATCCATGTGTGACGCAACCATGGTATTCAAATGCTGTATTTGTTTCTTTACTATAACCATCTAACTTGTAACGTGTACCTGGTATGGACTTTTCTCCCGTATTTAAGGCGTGTTCAATTGTGATATTGTTGACACGTGCCATCCATTCTAACCACTGTATTGACGCTTTGCTGTACTGATCATTGTAACCACTGGGAGGGATTTTTGCGATAGGTGTACGCACAAATTCTTTCACACTCACTTTCTCATCCACTAGTTTGGTTTCATGGATCCATTCATTCTCCCATAATATGTAAAATTTCTGATCAGTCAATTTTGCAGGTATCCACGAATGTCTACCTTCCAATTTGACTCTCCATTCTTCTTCTATAAATTTGGTTCTAAACACATTCATGCATACGGACGCTATGGTGACTGAGTCAAATGGATCCTTGGCCCCGAACCATTTCATTTCTTTCTTACCTTTATCATTCACAATTTCTTTTTTCTCACCCGTAGCACTCATTAATAATTCTCTAAATGTTAAACAAGCTTGTCTCAAGATATCTACATCACTTCTACAGTATTGCAACATTTCTTTTCTAAAATCAAACACATCGTCGTTTCTCTCACCCAACCACGCTAACAATTCTTTTCTTTCCTTCTCACCCATGAAATCGTGTCCATAGTATTTAGGGTCAGGATAGGGTCCGTCATAATTTTGATTCTCTCGAGTATTAAAATGGTGCGGGAACCATCCCTTCTTCAATTCATTTATGCCAAAAGCTTTTGGCAATGCAGACAATTTCATGGGTAAGAAGTTTAGACTGTCAATCACTCTGATATGTAAACCTCGCTCCACTGTCATGTACATTATTTTTGAACCATTATATATAATCTTGTCAGGACGCTTGGATTGATCAATGAGGTACCCTAGAAGGAAATAGCCATCATACCCTTTCATGTTATAGGCGACCACTTGATCCAAATTTGTCCGCCGTATCCGCTCCTTCAAATGTGACTTCTCTAAAACCGCATTTACCGGGACAAAGACCTTCGTCTTGGTTGTCCCACAGACCAGTATTGTCACAGTCTTCGCAGCGGGTACCACACTCTCTACATACTGATTTTGGATACAGGGGTTTATCTATACAATGTGGGCAGACGGTATGGGCCACGACAAAGTTGAGACAATGCGTGGGTTTACCGCACCATGACGTTTTACAATGTTGACATTTGGAGCAAAGTTTACATAGCTGTTGCGGTTGACAGTCTTCGCATTTTTCTTTTTTGAATGGCCTATAACCTTCATCACACTCCGCTCTCTCATCCTGACTACATTCGAAATCAAAAAATATAAATTTAGGTATAAAATCCTCTTTGGGTGGGGTTGATCTCAAATAGCACTGGTGATCGTCCATTACATATTTATTACAGGAGGAACATAGATATTCGCCACACTGGTGGGCTTCTTTCTTTCGTTTATCAGTCCTTACTACTTTGTAACATGTGGGACATTTCCACCACTTTTGGCATTGGGATGGTCCACTGGGTTGTCCTGTTTTTGCCCCCTTATTGTGTAGCGGTACTTTTTTGTGGTTTTCATAGCATTTGTCTGACCTACAGTCCATATTACAACTGGTACATTTCAATGGTGAGTCAGTTTTAGGGCAATTGTCCGTTTTGCACACGATACATCTGATGTCACATTGATGATTTTCTCTATTACTATAATGTTTAAGACACTTCTGGCAGAAATAGACACTACTGAAGAAGCCAGTAATGCTTGTGATGGCGTGATAATGGTCATCGTCTACTAGGTACACGTAGATACAAGGTCGTTCATCTGTACTGGGGCTGGTAATGAACTTGTTCCCTAGTCGAGCGCTGACCACCATCACACGCACCCCAAGCACTTTTTCAAACGCTTCTATATTGTTTAAACTCACCGGTCTGTCCATGGGAACTCCTGTCATCTGACTTAGGGCCTTAGCCAACTGTTCTTGCTCATTTCTCTGTTTTGATCTTAGTTTCTTGAAATAACTTTCTGGGACTTTCTTGTTCTCTAGTACAAGCTGAGCATTGGATTTAGTTCCCCTTGTTTTGATGATCTCTGCCCATTCTTCTGGCGTACATAGATTTAATTTCGCCCAGCTGACACCTATAGCTCTCGCCATATAAAGTTGGTCGCCGTTTTCAATTGTCACAATAGACGTTTTCAGTTTTAACAAATTGTTATCTCCCTTAATTTTAGTAATTCTTTTTCTAGCTCCTCCTTTTGGCAAGTCCACGATTCCTACAGCGATATCCATACTTTCGTCAAGAGCTAAATTTTGATGACTGTTCAATACTTTTTCGATGGTGTCCATCACTTTGTTAGAGTCCAATTGATCCCCAGGTTGAAGGGGTACAACGATAGGGTTGTGTAATCCATCGTGTTGAATCACAACACGACCCAAATCGTTTCCAGTCAAATCACCCCTAGCTTCTTGCAACACGTGTTCAAACATCTGATGAAGACCATCCATGATATCTTCCAGTTTTTCACCATGATGCTTTTTGTTTATTTTCACTTGATAAGTCCTATCTATAGCCGCATTTTTGGCATAAGTCCTCTCCGATTTTTTTCTCATGTCGTACTGCAATCCTAGGGTAGTGTCTGGTCTATGAGATGGACCTGGTTGTGGCTCTTCCAAATTGCCTTCCTCTAATGATAATTATAATCATTGTTTACATATCTTACTTTGCTAAAATGCTTATAACGTGAAAGACATTCATTAAAATGAGATATTGCATGACCCTGGGGTCTGCGTTATAACGACAGAAAGTAAAACTGCTCACCATGGGTCGTGCACATTACCGATTTATATAAATACTATTATATTTTGACTTTCAGTACTATTGACAATCACCATTAAGTATAAGTATTACAATTCTATTGATCAAGGACAGAAAATAAAAATGCTCACCATGGGTCGTGCACATTACTGATTAATATAAACACTATTATATTTTGAATTTTCGTACTACTGACAATAACCATTAAGTATAAGTATTACAATTCTATTGATGGAGGACAGAAAATAAAAATGCTCACCATGGGTCGTGCACATTACTGATTTATATAAATACTATTATATTTTGACTTTTCGTACTACTGACAATCACCATTAAGTAAAAGTATTACAATTCTATTGATCGAGGACAGAAAATAAAAATGCTCACCATGGGTCGTGCACATTACTGATTTATATAAATACTATTATATTTTGACTATTACAATTCTATTGATTACACAAAGGGGGTACTAGGAAATTAATTCAACAACGTTAATAAAAGTCGACAATGTAAAAATCAAACGAACCTGTGTCATAGGGTTCCATTCACCATCGTCTAAGCAAGTTTGCCTTAAATCTTCCATTTCTTCGTCAAATAACAATGCATTGATCGATTCCAGTATTTCATCGTCCATTCTTACGTTGACCCTCTGATCAGTTTCATCTCCAAAATTTTGTAATAATGATTCCAGTTGTTCATTAACAAATGTTTCATCATATTGTGTATTTATTTGAAATAGTTTATATCTCACAGCTAATGAGTCTTGTAATCCACAAGTGGCGGTAGTTGCCATAGCAACTTGCCACGTGATTTAATACTATTATTGGCAATTATTTTATGGAGGTCATTAAAAAATTGATTTTCTTGCCCATGAGAATTAAGTACTATTATATGTTGACTGTCGTCTGCTGGTAACCTTTGAAAACAGTTTGGATCAAGATCAGGTGTGTGTGTGTGTGTGTGTGTGTGTGTGTGTGTGTGTGTGTGTGTGTGTGTGTGTGTGTGTAAGTAAGCAGCATGCAAAAGGACATAAAAATCTATAACCGCGCGGTCATTAAAATTGATTTTCTCCATACAGCTGTCGTGAATACGTGTCAGAAGAAACGGGCTCAGAGTGTAAGAAGTCATAATGTCCAAATATAGATAAACAGGTCTGAACGTGTCAGTTACTAAAAATAGGAAATGACGTCATTACGAGAGTGACCTTGAACTTGGTGCTATAATTCTACAGCATCCATTTGTCTGGTTAAAAAGGACCTTTTTACAAGATTTTGTATGGTCATAAGGGACCTTTTTTTTTTTGAAAGTTGATGCTAATGATGACGTCATCCAATATGGCCGCCGTGGGGCTAAATAGACATAATTACTACTTTCGCGTATAGCATTAAAAGATATATTAGTGATGTGAAAAACCCGCGACTAAGGCAAGATTTACCTACTTTGTATATCAATAAACGAAAGAGTGATTTTACCATTTTGCGAGGGTTTTATTTTAACGAAACTTCCCATATGTGTAGTTTCATGAAAATAAATCCTCGCGAAAATTTCCGACTTTACAGTAATTTCAAAATATGTGCATCATAACACACGATTTTTAGTCGTAAAAAATCAGCGCAATGCTTTGCTTTCTAAACGGTTTTGGTATAGCTGTTCCGGTATTTAGTTATTAGAAATATCCAACTTGGTCATCAGTTGTATAATAACTGTACCAGATTGTGCCCTACCAAATGGTAAAAACTATATAATTTCGTGAACTATTATAAATGTTCTGCACATTTTTCAAAAGGTAAAAAGCTATATCTTCCACTGAAAAGTAAGTGAGTATGATACGGAAATACCGCAATCATACACTGCAGACAAACCCACGGCACCGTGAGGAAGAGCACAAAACATTTATAGTAACAATACATATCTAAGAAATAATAGCAAAGCAACCAACTTTCTCTTCCTCTTCAAGATGATTGCAAAACTAGAATGGACACAAAGTAATGCATAACAAAACAAAGACAAACACAGAACTCCCACAAACAATGTGAAGTACATTTAACAATAGATAAACAACAACGGAACCACCGCCTTGGAACAGACAGCAGCCAAAGCATCCGGGGCGCTTAAATGCATTTTACCGGCGCCAAATCTTTACCCTAGATTATGTTTTTGGTAAAACATTAAATTGTTTAGCTCGCATGGTGACTTCCTAACTAATGCAATGTATCATCACAGAGAAAAATCAAGTCAAATTAACACACTATGATGATACAAAGAAAAAGGCTCTTGACTCCCGGATAGTCAGAGCTAATGAAAACCTCAGATTGAGTTACGGTGGGCACAGCCAACGGCAAGCATCAGGCACCAACCAACGGATTAAAGCTTTACGTCAGGGCCGTCATTAAGTCTGAGGCCTGATCCACCGTCGTGCGAATGAAGAGGAAACCATAGCTATCAACCGTAATTGGGTTCACAACCAGGCATGCAGACTGTCGCATGATATCCATGTTATATCCCACTCTTTCATAACGTTTAATAATCTTTTTAAATTGATCGCTAAAATTTAGCTTTCCAACAATTCTTTTAATTTATAAACTGAATCGCCATAAAATACTGGTTCTCTGTGATATGCTTTGGTGCAGAAGAGTCTTTGAGCTAATATTGTATTTAACAATCAACTCTGAGTGTCGGTAATAAAATTTAGAAAAAGCTTCATGGAGTTTATGGTATTGCTAACCTTGTTTTAGCAACTTGGAAGTCAAAAATTAGTTCTATTGTTAAAGTCATCAATATGAGCCATACTCTTGAAAAACGAATAAGTTGCGAAATGTATACACGATAGGAAGGGGAGCTAGGAACGTCTCCATCAAGAAATGGAAAATTAACTATTTCAAAATTAAAGTCCCATTTATCATAAATTTTGGTTGAAACTATGCCCGTCTACGTCCAAGAAAGTAATTTCAGTAAAATATTTTACTGACCGTTCCAAGGCGGTACTTCTTTTGTGGATCTTTTATGTTTTTTTATGTCATGTTTTTGCTATGCCTTTGTGCGCGTCTGTTTATATGTTCTTTGTGGTCACCTACTGGGAAAGGGCTGACCTCTTGGCTCTCGTTTGTGGTGTCTAACTGTTAGTTTGTCACGTTCCTATTGGTATCCTGGGTCAGGTGTGGTACTTGATTTATTGATTCCTGATCTTTGCACCCTTACTTACTTCAGTATCTTAATGATTCGCCTTATTCAACTGAAGTTCAGAGGGATATATCGAACTTACCGTTTGTGCAAAATAAGGATTATCAATATTAAACAAGTCATCTAGATATCTTAAGGTAGAGTTAAATGCTTCAACAACATCTGCTTGATTATTGTCGGAAAAGGACAACATGAAGTCTCTCTCATAAAAAATGAAAACAAATCTGCAACAAGAGGAGCACATTTAGTACCCACAGGAATAACTACAATTTGTCTATACAATTTCGAGCCAAATCTTATAAATATAGTGTCCAAAAGATAATGGAGAGCGTCACGATCTTTCTGACATGACCAAAATTTAAATCTTTTAGGAGATTCAAAAGTAAAAAATATGCGTTTCTCATTACAAGCCAAATAAAGTGAGCCCTCTCTGTTAAACGTGTGAACAATTAACTTATTTAATTTTTCTTTGAAATATCATTAGATAATGTAGTATAGAGAGTAGAGAAATCATATGTAGAAACATTAGATGGTAAAAACCTTTAGATATTTATATGTTATGAACTCACCTGAGTTTTTAACAGACCAAAAAAGTTTGTTTTACCATTTCTCTCAAAAACTAATTAACAATATTTATAATATGGTTTTTTAATCGCAATCTCGCAAAAAGTCAAAATTATAGACAACTCTGTAGTAGTACATGAGCTAGAGTTAGCAATAAAACGTGACTTTTAGGGTATTTGATGAAGTTCTAGTAACCAGTATACAAACAGTACATGTATTCACAATCTGCATAATAACATCCTCGTGAAATTTGTGCCATAACACAGGAAAAATAGCTCTTTAAACTGATACCAAACATGATAGGGTTTATTAATCAGTTACTGAGATAAAAGACCATGCTACGAACTTTCCCAATGCCCCTCATATAATTTCGATCCACATTTAATAAACATATTGCCCAAAAGATAATGAAGAGCATCACACACTTTCTGATATGATTTGATAAGAAAAAAGCGCGCTTCTCATTACAAGCCAAACAAAGTAAGCCCTCTCTGTTAAAATGATACTAAACATGGTAAGTTTTATAAATCGGTTATTGAGATTAAAGACCATGCTACGACTTTTCCAAATGCCCCTCGTACAATTACGAACCAAATCTTATAAACATATTGCCCAAAAGATAATGAAGAGCCTCACACACTTTCTGACATGATTTAATAAGAAAAAGCGCGCTTCTCATTACAAGCCAAATAAAGTGAGTCATCTCTGTTAAAATGATACCAAACATGAGAGGGTTTGTAAATTGGTTATTGAGATAAAAGACCATGCTATAAACTTTCCAAATGCCCCTCATACAATTTCGAGCCACATTTTATTATAGACAAAATTATTGAATCAGTAATATTTTGAATCCCCAGTGACTATATGACCAGCAGGTTGATAGCAATATTTAGAGTTCTTACAATCTCTTGAATCAGTACTAGCTGCTTAAATAATAAGGGATATAGTTTAACACAGTACTACAAATAGGTAAACTGTACTTATACTGAGCGAAACTTCCAAACCGCCACTCAAACATTTATGATACATACACGGCTACATTTTACACTCAATATGGATAAATCAATTGAAAAGAACCTGTCAAAATTTCATCATCATAAATTGAAATTAACATGCTCACTTGATAGACTGTATAAAGGCACCATCGCACTTCATTTTCACACAAACGCTAAAACTTGAACTCATCGCATAAAATCGAGTATTCCAGGGACCTAAAGTGGAAAACACCAATTTTATGGTGTTGTAAATGGACAATATTGAACATTTTTTTGTTTCGCTTTAATTAAGTGAAATTTTTAGGCAATCCACAATGTTCCTATGGAAGCCCATATGCCATAAAACAATATGAGAATGCTTTATGGAGATGACATGTTTTAGTCAACAATATTATTGAAACTTTTTGGTGCTGTAAATGGACATTATTGAACACTATCGTGTTTATTTAGTAATAAATGAGCAATTTTCATGCAATTCAGTGCTCCTATGGAGGCCCATATGGCCTAAAAGAACACAAAAATGGGTTTATGGTGATGAATATTTTTGTCTGCAATATTATTGAAACATCTGTCACCCATTAACCGTGTCCTTCACATAAGTTTGTTCCAATGCAGCATTTATGCATCACCGCACAAAAGTATGGTGGACTATGCAGGACAGTTTATGACATACGGTATACTCAGTTTTTGTCGAATTTTCGCATCATACGAGTGCAAAAATGAAAAATGGCCGACAGGTTGTGGTGTAAACTGTCGACTCTATCAAAACATGTAAAACTTTATGATAAATTATGAACCCGTCCAGCGAGGCCCTGTTTTCGATTAAACCCACAGCTTGATCCCTCTACTTTATACTTATGTAACCCAAACGTTGGCATTTTTGTGATAAAATAAAGTTGTCGGATAGTTGTCGATGAAAATACGAGTACACACAATGCGAAAAACATTAAGCAACGTGTGTCACGTGCAAAACAGGTATTAGTACTCTATCGTTACGCATATATCAACATCCTTATTGAATCAAACTTTATAAAGTTCAATCGACGGATACATGTACCCAGATATACTGTGTCAAATATCATTTCAAACCGTTTAATAATTAAGCAGTTATATTGAAAAAATGTGTTGTGTTAACTGGCGGATTAGAAGTTTCGTTCAGTATAGACATGTATTGATAATTTCTATTTCAAACAAATGGTACGTCAATTATATCCAACTGAATTTCAGTTAAATAAGGCTAATTCCTTTGATATTGAAGTCCCCTTTTCGGACTTGGACTTGTCCAGTTTCATCTCAAATTTATGATAAATGGACTTATTTTAATTTTGAAATTAAAGTTAATTTCCAATTTCTTGAAGGAGATGATCATCGCTCCCTTCCTATGGTGTATATATTTTAAAGCTTTTTCGTTTTGCCAGAGAATATTCTGATATCCGTGACTTCAACAACAGAAACCAATTTTTGACTATTAAGTTATTAATTCAAGATTATCGATATCATACACTTTGTAAATCACTTTCTAAATTCTATCAGAAACACTCAGAGTTGATTCTTAAACACAATATTGGTTTAAATACTTTTCTGCAACAGGGCATATCAGAGCCGGTATTTTATCGCGATTGGGAGCGCAGTGGCTCAGTGGTAGAGTGCTTGACTCGAGACCGAGGGATTGCGGGTTCGAGCCTCACTGTGTTGTGTCCTTGAGTAAGACAAATTAATCCTTAGTACTGGTTCAACCACAGAAGACCCGCCCAGACATAACTGAAAAATTGTTGACTGGGACGTAAAAAATCAAATCAAACAAAACATAGTATCTTGATTTAGTATACAAATTCAAGAGAATTGTTTGAAAGCCTTATTTAAGTGATCGGTTCAATAAGATAATAAAATGTTATTAAAAAGTTGGATATATTGCATATATCATGAGACAGTCTGCATGTCTGGTTGTAAACCCAATCACGATTTTTAACCTTAAGGTTTCCTCTTAAATTGCACGGCAGTGGGCCAGGCTTCAGAATTAATGAAAGCCCCGACGTAAAGCTTTTAACTGTTGGTTGGTGCCTGGTGATTGTGTTTGGCGGTGCCAACCTTTGCTCAACTTGTGATGATTGTGTTTAGCTGTGAGTATCTGTGAGCATTTTTCTTTGTTTCATCGCAGTGTGTTGAGAGTGTGTGTTTAGCTCTGAGTATCAACTTGAGATAATTGTGTTTAGCTCTGAGTAACTGTGAGCCCTGAGCATTTTTCTGTGTTTCATCGCAGTGTGTTGAGATTGTGTGTTTAGCTCTGAGTATCTGTGAGCCTTAAGCTTTTTCTGTGTTTCAGCATAGTGTGTTGAGATTGTGAGTTTAGGTCTGAATATCAACTTGAGATGATTGTGATTAGCTTTGAGTATCTGTGAGCCGTGATAATTTTTCTGTATTTCATCACAGTATGTTGAGATTGTGTGTTCAGCTCTGTGTATCTGTGAGCCTTGAGCATTTTTCTGTGTTCGGCATAGTATAATGAGATTTGGTTTTTAGCTCTGAGTATCAACTTGAGATAATTGTGTTTAGCTCTGAGTAACTGTGAGCCCTGAGCATTTTTCTGTGTTTCATCGCAGTGTGTTGAGATTGTGTGTTTAGCTCTGAGTATCTGTGAGCCTTGAGCATTTTTCCTGTGTTTCAGCATTGTGTGTTGAGATTGAGTGTTTAGCTCTGAGTATCAACTTGAGATGATTGTATTGAGCTGTGAGTATCTGTGAGCCGCGAGCATTTCTCTGTGTTTCATCACAGTGTGTTGAGATTATGAGTTAAGCTCTGAGTATCTTTGAGCCTTGAGCATTTTTCTGTGTTTCAGCATAGTGTGTTGAGATTGTGGGTTTACCTTTGAGTATCAACTTGAGATGATTGTGTGCAGATGTGAGTAACTGTGAGCTCTGAGCATTTTTCTGTGTTTCGTCGCAGTGTGCTGAGATTGTGTGTTTAGCTCTGGGTATCTGTGAGCCTTGAGCATTTTTCTGTGTATCATCATAGTGTATTGAGATTGTGTGTCTAGCTCTCAGTATCAACTTGAGATGATTGTGTTTAGCTAAGAGTATCTGTTAGCCATGAGCATTTTTCTGTGTTTAATCGCAGTGAGTTGAGATTGTGTATTTAGCTCTGAATATCTGTTAGCCATGAGCACTTTTCAGTGTTTCATCATAGTGTCTTGAGATTGTGTGTTTAGCTCTGAGTATCTGTTAGCCGTGAACACTTTTCTTTGTTTCATCATAGTGTGTTGAGATTGTGTGTTTAGCTCTGAGTATCTGTTGGTCTTGAGCACTTTTCTGTGTTTTATCATAGTGTGTTGAGATTGAGTTTAGCTCTGAGTATCTGGGCCGTTAATACATTTCTGTGCTGCACCATAGTGTGTTGAAATAATGTTTGGCTTTCAGTATCTGTGAGCCGTGAGCACTTTTCTGTGTTTTATCATAGTGTGTTAAGAATGTGTTAAGCTCTGAGTATCTGGGCTGTGAGCACATTTCTGTGTTTCATCAATATGTGTTGCGATTGTGTTTGGCTCTCAGTATCTGTGAGCACTTTTCTGTGTTTTATCATAGTGTATTGAGATTGTGTGTCTAGCTCTGAGTATCAACTTGAAATGATTGTGTTTAGTTCTGAGTATCTGTGAGCCATGAGCATTTTTTCTGTGTTTCATCATAGTGTATTGAGGTTGTGTTTTTAGCTCTGAGTATCTGGGAGCCGTGAGCACTTTTCTGTGTTTCATCATAGTTTGTTGAGATTGTGTTTAGCTCTGAGTATCTGTGAGCCATGGGCATTTTCCTGTGTTTCATCATAGTGTGATGAGATTGAATGTTTAGCTCGGAGTATCTGTGAGCCGTGAGAACTTTTATGTGTTTTATCATAGTGTGTTAATATTGTGTTTAGCTCTGAGCATCTGTGATCCATGAGCACTTTTCTGTGTTTCATCATAGTGTGATGAGATTGTGTCTGGCTCTGAGTATCTGTGAGCCATGAGCATTTTTCTGTGTTTCATCGTAGTATGATGAGATTGTATGTTTAGCTCTGAGTATCTGTAAGCCGTCAGAACTTTTCTGTGTTTCATCATAGTGTATTGATATTGTGTTTAGCTCTGAGTATCTGTGAGCCATGGGCATTTTTCTTTGTTACATTACAGTGTAATACGATTGTGTTTAGCTCTGAGTATCTGTGATCCATGAGCACTTTTCTGTGTTTCATCATAGTGTGATGAGATTGTGTTTAGCTCTGAGTATCTGTGAGCCATGAGCATTTTTCTGTGTTTCATCGTAGTATGATGAGATTGTGTGTTTAGCTCTGAGTATCTGTGAGTCATGAGCACTTTTCTGTATTTCATCATAGTGTGATGAGATTGTGTTTAGCTCTGAGTATCTGGGAGCCGTGAGCACTTTTCTGTGTTTCATTATAGTGTAATAAGATTGTGTTTAGCTCTGAGTATCTGTGATCCATGAGCACTTTTCTGTATTTCATCATAGTGTGATGAGATTGTGTTTAGCTCTGAGTATCTGTGAGCCGTGAGCACTTTTCTGTATTTCACTATAGTGTGTTAATGTGATAACTAGATGATACATGGCATAAGTTAGGAAGCCTCCATGTGATCTAAACAAATTATATGTTTTAACAACAACATAATCTAGGGCGAATGCATTTAGGTCAACAGCGGCTTAGCCTGATGTCTGTTCTAAGGCGGCGGTTCCGTTGTCAATGATTCATTGTTTATTGTTGCTCCCATTGTTTATGGTCCTTGTTTAGTTATGCATTATATAGAGGATCTTACTACATGAGTGTTCATATTTTATTGAACTTATTGAACGAGTTGAGGAAAAGCGATAAAATGCGAGGCTTTTTCGCAATGAGTTTAATAAATTCAATGATACAGGAGCACAAATGTTATATTATATTTATTATATGACATGAAATGAAATGACTTTGAAATCTCATTTCTTGCGTAGAGAAGTCAAATTTTGTCATTATGTACGCAGCGTTGTTATGGACGTCATAACGTTTCCCGAACATCCGGTAACCACTGTAGGGATCACACATGTTTTTTTCATGCATTAATATTTGCCGGGTCCCGAGGAAGCTGTGTGAACAAGAGGCCGCCAGGCCGAGTGCTCTTAAAATATCTCCCGAGGGACCCGGCAAGTTTTAATGCAATGAAACAAAGATGTGTGATAGTTATTCTTGCATATTTTACCTTATTCCAACCAAATTCGCTCTGAAAACGTTGTTAGAACATTTCGCTTTTCTATCACTGGATTTCTCTAAACAAAATGGCGTCGGCAGTATACTTTCGAACGCCATTGTTTTTGCGAACAAAAGCATCGGCGAAATGATCAGTCTGGTCCGCAACGCTTTCTCATGTAAATAATTCAGGGCTCATTTGAAGTATTTTCAAGCTTAAAACCATGTTCAAACAGCACGTGATCTGTTGATTTGAACATTTAGTTAGTTCATTTGACAGTGTGTTAAAAACAGCTATACGAATAGGTTTCTAAGCAAGAATAGTGATAGTGGTTTATCGATTTTATTGCATGCCGTTATTTCACTCCCAGATGCAAGGTCATATTTGCAATCATCTTGGTGGGGGAAGAGAGATAACTGGTTTCTTTACTTTAATTGTCTTAATGACTGTTACTGTTCTGGACTCTTAATCACGGTGCCGCGGGTTGGTCTGCAGTGTGTGATTCTGGTATTTCCTAAATTAATTGTGGGTATTGGACTCACAATTCATTATCGATTCTTAGAGACTGAGCCTAAACCGATTGATAATATACCAAACAGAAAAGAAACACATACAGTGCAGTTTGCGTTTAATTGCACGGCTGCCGCAAGAACGCCGCAAAACCATAAGACAGCTGACGAAATTCGCACAATTGTCGCGCGGCCGCACTTGTGACAGTCTTGCAACTTTGCAAGCACATCTGACGACGGCCCTGTGCGTGAACGCAAGAGAATCGTGCGAGCATCGTACGATTACCTTACGTTTAGTGAAAATCAGCTTGAGGTATGTAATTTTGCCTGTGATCTGCCGCACGGCCTGACGCCTGCGGTAAATCGAACGGCCAAATGATCGTAAGATTGATGTGAAACAGGCTTAATGTAGCAATCAATTGAGTGATTTTGTGATGCAGAGCAGAGATCAGACTAGTAGCATATACTTCGTCACTGGAGCTGGCCCTTGCTAGTTAGCATAGTCTTTCATAGTATATTGCCTCCTGACCTTTCACTTACGCTTGCATTTCGATAAGGGTAGGAATAATAGCAGGCCAATACTTATGTAACCTCTATTTGTAAATACGTACCTGTATATTGTACCCTGTTCTCATAACATTTTATCGTTCCTTAAAAGTTATCATTTGTTTCATGTTTGCACTAGATTCAATATTGTTCTTATATGCTTGCATATGCTTTTATATATTCATGTTAGAATATATACTCAAACAAAAAAGAATTGTCCGATTTTCATGGTACTGTATCTTTCGATCCAGCTAAGATGTCGCAGCAAAAATATACCAAAATGTTTATCAAATGTCCGACACACAAAAATTGGTAATTATTTGATTTTATCTTCGTATCTGGAAGAGTTATTGAACCTAATGTGAATACAGCTGTTCCACTATCATCAGGCAGTTGATCAACAAAACGTGACACATTTTACGTTAAATGGCAACCAGGAACGTTCAACGATGAAAAAAACATATAAAAATCCCAAAATGTGCTTATTAAACGAGTGACATTGCAATTCAAACCTGTTAACTTACGAAAGTCACTGACATTACCTCCTTTTGAATTAAACATATAACAAATTTATGAACCTCCGATTCTCCTTAACCTAACATGATTTTGACACCGTTTTTGTTTTAATTTTATGTTTGTGTATGACAACGATTACACAAAAGATAAAAATAAAAAATATGACATATGTTGGCCATCACAGGTTCACTAAATCTGTTTAATACCCCACCTCCTACTAACAGACACAAGATAATATCCAGTATCAATTTTTTTGATGCTGCTTAGACTTAATTAATGTTTAAACGATTGTAATGACGAAAACGAAATTCAAATTAGACCTACTCTGTTGATTATCAAAATGCTGGGCCAACAATGAGTTTATGTGTTTTAACGCACGCTCTTAATCGATGTTTTTTGACGTCAAAGTATGTTACAGGTTAATGGTGGTGGCTGTAAAAGCAATGCATACAGCTAACGATAATAACATCTTACTAGAGTTTGTTCAGTGATGTTTTAATGTGCTTGAACGGTTCGGAATTATGATGGACACACAAGCTGTTGAACGTTTGACATAAGATTTTAAGGGTACTCGTGTTCTCTGTGTTGTCAGCGGCTCTACAAGTGAATTTCGTGTAGGTGCATACCTTTTCTAAATGATCACAGTTTGTAATGTGAAAATTTGAACGAAATGCGTTTATACATTTAAAGCTGGCAGACATAAACGTCAAGCGGACATAACTTTTTTGTTTGAGTATATATCATCTTGTACATAATAAATGACTTGGATTAGCCTCTTATAATAATTTGATTTTAAGCATTTTGATAGCCTCCTCTACGCTTTGATCGAGCATGCCAGTTGTATCTGATATGTCATGGAATCATGGGCCAATGCCATTAACATTGCTCATATAATGCAGGAGATTCACAACCACTTAACTACCAATTTAGCAATATACTCCAATGAAACATCTCAAGATAAGCTGTCAGAAGCATAAAATATGAAATCTATAACTATCACCCAGGTGCATGACAAACTACATGAAAACTTTCTCATTTCTACATGCTCATTTCGCTGAAACAAAATCTGTTTAAAAAGTGCTTTATTGTTGGTTTCGAAATAAATGATGTTTATACTAAACCTTCAATGTCTTCATTATTATTTACAACCACTACTGTCCTGCCAGTCAAGAGTGACAGTGACGTCATGTTTTGTGTACAAAATTATCATGGTCCACAGGATAGGATTAATACACAAGTGATCTACCGATTCACATTAACTCAAATGGAGTGTACAAGTTAATGTTTCCCTTAACAATTGTAAACAAAGTATTAAGTCACTGTCATTTTTTTGGCACGACAGTAGATATGCCTAGTGTGTTTCATAGAAACAACAAAGACGCAGACGCAGACCGCATCCACACAGTCTGATCATCATCTTAATTGCTCATTATCTGGAAAGTACAACTTTTGTATATTAGCTATCCTTGTTACATGCAAAGTTTTAATATTCCCGATAGTCTCTGTAGCTGAACAGGTTGGATTTAGCCAAACCTTGTCGCAACAACAACAACAACAACAACAACAACAACAACAACAACAACAACAACAACAACAACAACAACAACAACAACAACAACAACAACAACAACAACAACAACAACAACAACAACAACAACAACAACAACAACAACAACAACAACAACAACAACAACAACAACAGCAGCAGCAGCAGCAGCAGCAGCAGCAGCAGAAGCAACAACAATAACAACAACAACAAAAACAAAAATAACAACAACAACAACAAATACATCAAATTAGCAGACGACAAAATAGCATGTAAAATTACCTTGCATGTTGAGGGTACATTATCCCTTAACAAGTACATGAAAACAGCGTAGGCAACAGTAAGCTGATTAGTTTCCATGCTGATTTTCACCATGCTATTAATAGCATTTAATGCAATATAAAATCAGAATGCACGACACTTGTGTCTGCACTATAATCACTATGTGTGTCCGTCCATCCGTTACATGTAGCAGTAATTAAAAATGCTCATGATTCTTGAACCAAATGGTATATTTTGATCACATTTTGCATACAAACCTATGTCAAAAGTATTTAACGACTGGCGTGTATAACGGCCTCTTGATGGACGAGGGTTTGCTGAGCATTATTTCAGTCGGTTGTGGTCAGTTAGTGAAAATGCGCATAACTCTTGAACCGCTTGATATATTTGGATTAAATTTTGCAGATTTATTTATACTGAAGGACTTTAGAAACGCACCATCTGCTTAAATGCTTATTTATGTCGAAAATTTGATATTCTCATTATGTGAAAAATGAAATTGACTGCTGGCATTCAATAAGAAAACCGAAATGCTTTGGCTTATGATTGCCGTGACGTCACGATAATTCTGAGACAACTCAAATTCAAAAAGTCACAGAGTATCAATACCTTCCATAATGAACGAAAAAAGTTTTCGAACCGATATTTGTTCTCGAAAGCAAAAGGAAAGACAGAATCCAATCATGAAGTTTTAGGCCTCTGGCAATGTTCATTTCGTCTACATGACGTTATTACTTTTTTGACATAATTGGCCATTATATCGTAAGGATCAGGAATAATCAAAATATTTTATCGCTAACAGATACTCCCAAATCATTTGCATAAAAGACAAAAATATCGCGACATGCACGAACGTCATCCGCCTGTTATTGCTGTTTGAAAATATAAGACTGACGTTAGCAACGCCGGGGGTGGGAGTGTAATAAAACGATTATTTCTACAACCTTTTATGTTTTTCCATTAGTTAAGACATCTGGGTACCACCTCAAAGTGTTTATTTTCAAATTGAATCAAATTTACATTTGTCAGATGACATTTGTTGAAAAACACTAAAATCGGTATTACTTCAGAATGAACAGCATAAGCAGATCGAAATTATGGCAAATCATGGTTTATTGTTGAAGAAGATAAAAAATAATAGAGAAAACATCCTCAAATAATCCATGTGGAAGAGACAGTGAATGTTAAATGGTGCATTTCTTAAGTCCCTCAGTATATTTTAACATTGTCTAGTCATTGGTATGCAAACAAAAGTCAGGAGATGTTCTTCTGCCGTTAAATTTTTCATGACCTGGTATATAATTGACGGCATATTTCGTGGTACTGTTCAAATGAAATATACCATTATGGGAAATGTATTAAAATGCATGCTTTCATAGAACAACTTATTTTATAATCACCTACATTGTAAGGCTTGACCCGTAAACGCAATCCAGAGAGCATCAGACACTGTTTATTCCAAGGGATATACACCTGCCATATTTTCATATGAGCCGCGGCATGAGATTCCCAACAATTTGACATTTTGACAATTGTAGACTCAGACGAGCCTCCGCAGCCTTCTTTTAAGCTTAAAACTCCAAATGTTGTTCACACAGTAGCTTAACAATCATAAAATACTCAAGTGACTAGCAAAGGCTCTGATCAGACTGCGCGTATGCGCAGGCTGATCTGATGCTTTGCTGGTCGCACATACCACATTGTTGGAAATCCCATTCACAGGCCAAAAAAGATCCGCACATAAATATTAAAAATATTACGCGTTAAATGAGAGTTACAAACTTTCATCTGCTATCTATGTTTCTCTACTATGCCTGCCACACATTATTCCCATTGTTTTATTGGGCTCAGTCAACCCAAACACGTGCACTGGCTGTCTTTTTATTTTCAAGTTTTTCACGTGCACAATCATTTTATTTAGATATACACATGTAATAACTACTGAAATCACTAGTCTAATATCCAATTTGCTGGAAAACATTTTAAAAATTTTAAATTAGAAATTACACATTGCTAATTTACGATGCCAAAACGGACACATGTTGAACACGAAAAGGCGATAAAACTGTTTCAAGTTAATGTGACGCCATCTGTGATAGCCCAACAATTTCGATGCCATGCAAGGATGATTGAACGTCTTAGGAAACGTTTCTGATAAATTGGAACAATGTCGGACCGTGCGCATTCATGAGGTCATCGCCTAAAGACTCGACGTTAAGATCGATGAAAACGTAGGTTTAAACTGATAAATCAATTTCGTCCAGTGACAAGGACAGCTAGGACAACACCAGGAACTCATAATCCAGGAATCAGCGCTTAAACTGTAACACATCATTTGCGAGGGATTGGTGAAAGACCCCCATATGCAATGTATGTTTTATATGCGGCGTTTCTTTTTTGGCCTAGTATACATGACATTTTTACTCTAGTTCAGAAAGTGAAACATAGGGTACACAAAATTACTGCTTTTTTAAATGAAGCAATACTTTGCCGAGACTCTGCAAGTTATTTCATTTAAAATGGACGTGTACTTCTTGCACGAAAGAAGTTAAAGAAAAGGTATCCTCATTTCAAAAAGACGATATACACCATAACACAGAGCCCTTATCAATTTACGCTTTTGTTTGTTTAAAGATGTTACTGGCTACCGTGATGTAAGAAGAATAAACCTCAAAAGTTTTATTTCCATCGGACTCGTCGTTTTTGCTACTCAACAACATAAGACAAACACTTTTAGCAGGCTGATCATTGAAATTCAGCTTAAAGCTTGCAATTTACATAGAGAATGTGCACTACTCTGTACGCTTAATTATCAACGACACAGCATTGAAATTTTTCAACGATTTTTCATTATCGCAAGACGTCACCGTTCTTCGTCGAGAATTGAAAGAAACAACAACAAACAAATCGTTTTTTAAACTCTCACACTGAAACCGGATGTCTACAGTAGTCGTACACGTTTAATCCCCAAAAATTGACTAATCAAGTTCTACTGTGTTTGGCATACAGTGTTCAAATAAAATTAAGTTTATTTAACAATTTTACCAGGAGCTACTGGTGAATTAAAAAAATCCCGATTTTTTTAAAAAATGCAACATTTTTAAAAATGGGTAAAAAATCTATCATAAGCAAACTTTCAGTTGTTTGGTGTTTTTTTTCAAATCGTAAAGACCAGTTTGCAAACACCTAAACGTCAATTTTATAAAAAAAACCTCTCAAAACAATTTTTTCTTAAAAAATCGATTTTTGCATTTTTAACATCAGAAACTTTTAAGTAAAAGAAAACTGGTCAAAACACCGCTAAACGTTTGCCCATTAAAATGCATATATATATATATATATATAGGCAAACATTCATTTCAGTTTTATTAGCGTTTGGTCAGACATAATGAGTTTGAAAAGTGACCGATTAGAAATTGGTTTAAGTTTAAGAACTTATATTATGTTCCAAACCATTTAACAAACAATGTATATGACAATATATTCATATAGAGGAACCTGTATCCCATCTGGGGTGGGGTATTGGATAAGCAAGACCATAGCACATATAATACAATGCAGTTATCTGATGCAACTGCCAGTGATTAGTTCTTATAATCATAATCCATGTAGCTGAAATACAAACATCAAAAATAGTATTAAGTTGTCCATATTACAAAACCAAAATGATATGAAAAATGGGTGGGTGGGGTAACATCAATGTTCAAAATGTAGTTTAACTTCTTTTTTTTGGGCTGGATTCTATTTTTGATCACGTGTTTAACTTTCGTTGAAGTCCATGAAAAGTCAATATACTCTCATACATATTGAAATTGTGTTGAATGTCACACATCTATACTCTAATACATTTTCAGTTGGTGGGGTAACAAAATGTCGTCTGAAAAAAGAAACTGCACCACTTTTGTTTCTGGCATCCACCTTCATTTGACCTCTATATAGTTATACTATCACCTGGTACAAATGATTTTTTTCTACAAGACCGATTGAAAAAATCCAATCCAACTGGCCAGCCCTCAGACTATTATTGTAAGTTGTAACATGGTTTTATTTGGTGTTAGTACACAATTACAGTCTTCCGGTTTAATTGCACTTTTGAAATTTAGCGCTGGCGGTTTCTGTGCCTTTTATGGGATAAATAGGTGCTCCATTTGCATTTAAATGTGCCTACGATTAAATATTTGTCTGTGTTTGTTATGCTGATGCATAAAAATGCATCTTTGTGCTGGCTTTTTTTGTCTCAGACTTCTCAGTCAAATCCCTAGGTAACGTAAGACGACAGTGGGAATTAAGTGGCTTGCTTTTTATGACTATCCCTCAAAGAACTGAGAATGCTGAGAAAACGTAATTATCAAGGTATGTTCTCTTTTCATTTTTTTATTAAATAAAAGGCGAATGACATATCTTGTCACTCACAGACAGAAAAAAATCCAAGCAATGTCCTGAAAAAATATGCAGACGCTAGCAATATACCTTTTTACATGGAGTTGAATGGGACCGATTAATTGTGCACCGAACCCATGTGAAGATCTGACGATCACAGGTAAAGGGTATATATACTTAAGGAATATAGAAACGCAACAGACGGAAACATAATTTTTGCGCGTTTAGATTACGTTTTGGTGAAATCTCTTTTGAAAATGTCTAGTTGAGTATTTATAACATGTGATGAAATACCAAAACGTCATTTTAACGCAAGATTTTTCGCTACAAGATGAAAACATATGAAAACGTAAAATGTGATGTGAACGTCAGATCGAAGATCAAGAAACCTCATCTTTTGCCTGCTTGGTTACATGGCGTCGACTCGACAATGTGCAAATCAAGCAAACGTCCTAGTATATTCGGAATACAGTCAAGCATTGCGTTAAAACAGGCTACTTGAATGGGAAGATACCCAATGGCAGTGAATAAACGATAAACGTCACTAAGAGCCGTCGGGTTTCGGTCGCTGGTGCACATACGGGGTAAAATAAACCTAGAGACATCAGAATATGATTTCTTCGGAAAAACTGACCTTTCAGATACCGTAGAAATACGCTAGAAGGGTGTTTATCTTGACGTTAGCCAAAATAAAATATATCATAATGCAAATGAAAACACCTGATTATATGCCAAAAGTGAACACTAAACTTGCAAATTGTAACCTAAACTTTGTCTCTGGACCATTTTCTCATTGGAAAAACGCGTAAACATTATGGAAATCATTAAAATGTAGAATATCGAATTTTGACCTTAGAATTGACTTTTTTCACATCTTAAGATCTCAAGTCATAACTCTTGAAGAAAACGTCCTTGTATTGAATAAAACTCAATCAGAGAAGACGCAGTTTTCAGAGTTGACGTTAATGACGTTAAGTCGTTTCAGAAAATTACAGGAATGTTGCCAGCTAATTATTTCCATGCTCCGCAATCTATGTCAAGAATTTTCAAAACAAAAAAAGGTTGTCGATTCAAATTTTGCTTTTTAACCATGTTTCAACAGTTTACTTCAGGGGTTAGGCTGCTAAGGCGCATACCAGCATGATTACGTAATCGGTTATTACGTTGAACCTGCTGTAATTTGACGCATACATATTGATTCCATGAATTAATATAATTTGCACTTAAACTTGCGTCACATTGTTTGCGTACAATGAATCCAAGTGTTTGTTGCGTTCCTTTATTCCTTAAGTATAGATAAATTGCTCTTGTGTAGTATACAATATGTGATGGTCGAGTAGTCTTAGAGGCTTTCTTTTAATACTACAGCCTGGCGCACAGTGGTTCGAATCCAGCCGCGAAGAATATTTTATTCTTTTTTTCTGTTCTTCGTCATTTTCCTTGCCAATCAAAAAATGTATCATATCTTAATCATATTTTTAGTATGGTTATTGCAAAATTTGATCAAAACATATGGTGCGCTTCAAGAGTTATGAGCATTTGCACTAAAATACTTGACCGGCCAAAAAGATGCACGGCAAAGCCAGTGGCTTGACAATGTTAAAAAAAGTATGTATGCAAAAATTGATCCTAATATACTTTGCGATTCAAGAATAATGAGCATTTTCACTAACCTACCACAACCGACTGAAATGATGCTCAGCAAACCCTCCTCCATCAAAAAAGGCTTTTACAGATAATGTTGACATGAATTTGTATGCAAAATTTAATCAAAATGCACCATGCTGTTCAATAGTTCTAAGCAACAGTTCCAGATGACGATCAGACAACCATGGTTACATCTGCACTGACTCATTTATCTTTACTACCATGCAACTATTCTAGAATACCAGCTTAGCAAAAGCATAGTTCATGAAATCAAATTTGATGATATAGCTGTCATGTTTGCCATATAGTGACAGGTATTTTAATACGGAAAGCCAATGGACATGATACTTGTTTAGTGTATTTCAAAATAGGTTTCCTAAATTTCATTAACATATGTTGTAGGCGCACATTGGAATTGCCTCATAGAACACCTACAACATATGAAACATAGAAATAAACACGTTTTTGTATAGTTTGGCATGCACCTGGATGACAATAATAGATAGCCAATTTTATACTATTGACAGCTTATCTTTAGATGTTTCATTGGAATGAAATGCTAACTTGGTGGTTGTCTGGTTGTATCATGGGCAATTTGGCAAACAGTGAAGACCCAGATGAAATGTCGCACAGTTAGTTGAGGCAAAATAGATCATCAGAGAACGAAATGAAATATTTTCTTGGAAATCATAGCCTGTGACCCCTCAATATATACAATGGACCATCCTGACTTTAATGTATGTAGCCTTATGGAAAATTCCATTAGCCTGTAAAGGGTTAATATGGTCGATTCTGCCAACGATCTATTGCAGGCAAAATATTATACTAAATAAAAAATAAAAGTAAAAACATCTATAATGCATTTCCATCGAACATTAAGACTCATGTTATGATGATATTGATCATAATTCATTCTATTTTCTCTGCGTTATTGAAATGTTAAAATTTCCTCTCTGGTGTTAATTTAACAACAAAGACATTAACCACGAAAACTAGACGCAGACGCCCAACGAAAACATATTAATATTCGCAGTAATTTAGGCTTGGCATTACGTGTAAACCATTTTGTTGGCAGAACAACATATGATTAATATCAGGCGTCCTTTGCTGGTAACAGATGATAAACATGATCTGTCAGGCGTCCTTTGTTGACAACAGACGATTAACATGATCTATCAGGCGTCCTTTGTTGACAACAGATGATAAACATGATCTATCAGGCGTCCTTTGCTGATAGCAGATAATTAACATGATCTATCAGGCGTCCTTTGCTGATAACAGATAATTAACATGATCTATCATGCGTCCTTTGCTGATAACAGATGGTTAACATGATCTATCAGGCGTTCTTTGCTGATAACAGATAATTAACATGATCTATCATGCGTCCTTTGCTGATAACAGATGGTTAACATGATCTATCAGGCGTCCTTTGCTGACAACAAACGATTTACATGATTCACCAGGCGTCCTTTGCTGACAACAGATTATCAACATGATCTATCAGGCGTCCTTCAATTTTGCTGACAACAGATAGATAGATTATTAAGATCGAATCAACATTAATTTTTCTTTCGCAGGGAAACGAATTTGAAATGTCTGCTTGTAGGTTGTAGATCGTGATTTTATTCTTTGCCTGCTGTGGAATTGTTCATGCTTTTGTTATCGTCTGTTCAATATTTTCCAATATAAACTTTTTCTAAATATTCTTTCAAAAACACTATGAGAGTGTCAAACGGTTTGGATGCAGATCAGGACCGACATTCTGTCGGCCCTGATCTGGGTCCAAACTGTTTGCAAAGGTTATCAGCAGACGAAAAAAGTCGCCGCTAGCAAGGAAAGAGCTGAAGGCTAAAAGGCAATAATTGTCTTTCAAGTAAGCTGCAGCCAGGCTAATCACCAGCTCTTATCTTGCGACTATATTTTAATATTTTTATAGTTATTTTTACTCGAAAGCTCACTTTTTCATTTCATTTGAATCGTTTCCAATGGTAACTACTCATAGGAAGCAATATTCCTATCTTCTAAAGATATAGCATTTCAAAAACCGTTATACAATGAAATATATATTTTACTTTAATGTGTTTTGCAGTTATAAGGTTAGATATTAAAATGCGCCAGCTTTCATGACAACCGTACTTATAAAAAACTAGATGATTATCAAAGACTAAATTAAACAAGCGCAGCCAAGCAATCTCGTCAAAGTCATGCAAAGTATGGAAGCATATGACGGTTCTAACATAACAAACTTGAATAAAACATCATTAAACTACTGCGCGCGCATGTTTAAAGAATAACTCTATGGAGGATAAAGTACCGCGATGTCATGATACTGTTGAAGGAGTGTCTAGAATAGTTCCAGATAAGTGAAGAATAATTTGTAGGAATGGTAATTGTTATTTTTTTTTTAAAAAAAAATGTGGGTTCTATTGGCTCAACATGCCCATCTTAGCGAGTACCCAACGTATTGTTTGGCTGAGTGGTATGGATTTAATGATCTTGCCTGGGGCCGTTCACTCGATGACAGTGTTGCACATCTTTATGTCTTCTTCTCAGAAAATTCTAATTAGCTTGCTGTGTTTCAGAAAGAAATTTTCTCCAGGACAGTGAACAGATCATATTTCTTCTGACAATATGCTAGCATGGTGGATGTGATGTGTCTGGGATTTGTTGTCTGTTTTTTTAACCCTTTGTATACCTCTGATTACTATATGTGTGCTGGGGGGAGGGGGCAAACAGTGCATATCCTGATGAAATGCCGCATAATGCGGCATTTCATCAGAGTATACGCTGTTTTCTGAGGCAAATACGATCTTCAGAGAAAGAAATACACTTTATTTGGAAATTATACCCAGTGACCGCTCGATATATACAATGTACTGGGCCCGGAATTACAATGCCTCCTTAAAGTTAAGGAAGACTTAATTTAAGTATTGATTTTTCAGGATGCGAAAAATAACGTTCAAACTGATTAAAATCAAAATAATTTCATTTTTTCTGTAGATCACAATGATATCTTTGACCACAAGTAATGCATCGATCCAGGCAATTTATTAAGCATTTAATAAAAATTATAGCATGTTGGAATATCAAAACTTAACTTAAGTCTTCTTTAAATTTAAGGAAGCATTGTAATTCCGGGCCCTGGTCCAAGTTTATTTCTTAAATATATGAATGCTGGGTCATTTTGCAGTTTACAACTGATGTTACAATAGTTTATATTACTTTCCTTAATTTTGACAAAACATACATAGCTGGGATTTCATATTCATTCATTCATGCTTCGTGATTGCAAGAACCTTTGTTGATCTCCAACGTGATGAGCAGAAGTTTTGATTTGATATCGAAACTTGCACTTCAAAGAGGTTTTTTCTTGTGAGGTCGCCAATGTGATGCGTTCCATTTTCAATTTCAATTTAATATTACCTTTGTAGCAAACAGAATCTAATTAAACCTTTACCAGCTAGTAGCGATTTTGCCGTCTGCTGATAATCTTTGCAAGCAATTTGGACCCAGAACAGGCTTGACATTTTGTCGGGCCTGATCTGGATCCAAACTGTTTGACACTCTGGTAATATTCCTGAAAGATTTTTTTGAAAAAGTTGATTAAAAAATTAATGAAAAAATCAGCGGATGACAATAAAGCATGCAAAATCACCTAGCATGCAAAGATTTAAGGAATTCCAGAAACTAGAACTCGTATGTAGTGAAATGATGCACCAGTGATTGTCGGAACATGACTCCTAACATCTCTTCTAAGCGTTTGGCAATAAGTTTGATACTGATATGTTGTGGATCACATTTGGCATGTTGTTGCTGTGTCAATATAACTGTCGCCGTGCTGGTGGAGAGGTCGGCAGTGTTGGATTTTCCCTTTCAATTGAACAGAACTGTTGGCATCATCGAGCTTGCAATGGATAAGACACGAGAAATGGTGGGACATGCGGCAAATATGAACTTTATCATTCGATACTCAGACGTGCCGACATGTACGAGTCTGCACTGGGGAGCTCTGGCGGCGGAGATATATCACAACAACGAGATACATGCAATAATTGGCCCAGGTGGGTATCATAACCTTTTAGTTGACAATATAGCCGTAAAGTGTAAGTTCATGATTCTGAACGTTTTACCTAAATAAAAATCTGTTTGTTTGATTTGATTCTTTACGTCCCATCAACAATCTTCCAGTTAAACAGGGACGGATCTTCCTGGGTTGATAAGTACTAAGCAAGGATAAATGTGTCTTGTTCAAGGACCACAACGCAGTGATGCCAGTGAGGCTCGAACCCGCGGCCCCTCGGTCTCGAGTCAAGCACTCTACCACTGAGCGACTGCGCTCCCTTAAAATAGAAAGTGATTTACTTCACTATATGTTAAAGCTGCATACTCTGTAACTATGAACATTTTTCGAAAATTTTTATTTTCTTTTTATATCATTTGTAAAAGTAGAATTAAGCTATGTTTTCACAATAAAAATGTTCAGTACAGCTGAAAACTGCATGGAAAAGTGAATTATCTTATCAAATAGGTGTATTTTTCCCTTGTTGGTAATTATTTGCGTCCCTCCAATAATTATAGACCGTTGAATTTTAACATAAATGCAGTTGTTTTGATAGTGATAACTTGTTAAGATTTACGAAAATGGTAAACTGTTTACCTGAATTTGAGTATTTTTACTGGGTTTTTGAAAAATAAAAACATTATTTTTAAAATTAGAAGATCAAAAGTTACAGACTATGCAGCTTTAATCTAATTTACACAGATCATTTCTTGTATAGGTTATAGATCATATATTATAAGTATAAAGAAATCAAGTGGCTCACTCACTGCGCTCCTTCTCACTTAATTCCTTTATAATTGTAGTATATGATCTATGACCTACTTATAGTTTTCTCCCCCTTTTTCATGTCTGTGCCTTTTGAAATGGTCGCATTGGTCACTTCACATATTTACTTAATGATTTATTTAATAAATATTACATATATTGACAAAATATGTGATTAAGTCGGCCAAAATATTTAAATGTCTGTACAAACTGATTATGAAGCCCAGGAAGGTCAGAGTAAACTATAATATATGTTAAGGTAGTTTCAGCAGTAGTTATTGCTTTTATCCAAACATTTAGGGGCAGACATCTTATAGTAATTGGCACAAAATAGCTGGAGTTCAAACCTCTGCTTAATCAGTTATTGATTCAGGGCATCGCATTATCTCTGCAGATTTCTGTGGTTCCATATACAAATAATACATTCATTTTTATAAAGGATAATGGGTAATTCTCTTCCAAGTTAATTACAATCAATGCAAAAGTAGTCGTTTCATTTGATTGTGGTATAAAAAATGTCTTATACCAAAATAAAGAAAGTTGTTACAAGTTATGTGATCTGCAGAAGTAATAGTTAGTGATTTAAGGGTTAAATTTTGGAATAATTATCAACATCTGTCCACGTACAAAATATACTCATAAATACCCTGCCCTTCCTTAAATATTCCACTGTAACATTGTGAATTTTAACAATTATCAAATATTTATGATACTGATCCGGATGTTTGTAAACATATTATAGTGACTGTTACACATGTTCGGATCTCGATAGAGATCTGATTATTACATGTTCTCCCAGTCTGTCGGATGAGACTTTAAGCCGTTGCCCCGTCTTCTGAGACGCTTTAAAACCAGAACCACTGCCGTTTGAGCCTTCGGGAGTTCCTGGACATAGAACCACAATAAAAATATTTAATGAGGAATTATTATCACCATACTGTAAAGCTACATAATAAGTGCATTTGGAAAAAGTTGCGAATGTTCACTTTAAGGACATATGCTACTAAATACTTTTGATGTTGAAATGGTAAGTGAGTGTGATCAGGAAATATCACAATCAACCCACGACACCTTGAGGGGGAATCATAGAACACTAATCGTTATAAGACATCAGGAAGACATTATAAGTAAACTACCAGCTCTCTCTACCCCATGAACATGATTGCAAAGCTAGAAAGGACACTACATGTAAGTACTACATAACAAAAAAGGGCCAAGCACTGAACACCCTTAGACAATCAACAACAACAGAACCACTGTCTTAGAACGGTCAGCAGCATAAGCCACTGGGGAGGGGGTAGATGCATTTTACTGGTACCGAATCCTCATCCTAGATTCTGCGGTTGTTAAAACACATAAAATGTTAAGCTTGCATGAATGCTTCCTAACTTATGCAATGTATCATCACAGAGAAACAATCTAATCAAGTTAACACACAGAGAAGAATTAAATGGCTAATAATTCAAAGATAGTCAAATACAACCTCAAGTTGAACCACAGAGGGCCCAGCTAAAGACAAACATAAGGCACCAACCTACGGATTAAAGCTTTACATCAGGGCTGTCATTGAGTCTGAGACCTGGTCCATTGTCGTACAATTAAAAAGTAGAACATATCCGGAAAAAAAAAGATTGGCTTTCAACAGGACATGCAGCCTGTCACATGATGTCCATGTTAAATCCATTTTATAACGTTTGCTGATCACTACAACTAGGCTTTCCAACAATTCTTTAAAATATATAATCTAAATTTCCATAAAATACCGGCTCCATATGAGCGGTTACAGAAAAGCTTTTAAACCGATATTGTATTTAACAATCAACTCTAAATATCTGTGGCATAAGTTAGAAAATGCTTTTTGAATTGTATGATAAAAGTCAAAAAGGGTGATCCCCCAAAAATCCATATTTCTCAAATATTTTGCTTCTGAAATTTGCAGCACATTCTTTTTCTGTGATAACTAATTTATCTTAGCAAGCAGCCTGATGAGAAGCTGCACTTAGTGACATCTCCTCTGGGTCTACACTGTTTGTAAATATTTCTAGTATAAAGAGGGTTGTAAAATAGTGTTTCGTTTTAAGTTCGGTGACCAAATTAAACAAAGTAGAGGATATATATATTATGCTATTGGACTTTTTGCTTCTCTCAGCTTAGCTATGGGATACCAATGCATTACTTAGGAATAAAGTAAAATCTGTCTAAAACGACCACTCTCAAAAAGACCAAAAAATAGAATTCAAGACCAAAAATAGTAAGTGTGTATGATCAGGAAATACCACAATCACAAACTGCAGACAAACCCATGGCATCATGAGGAGGAGCCACACAATAATCACGTGACAACAGGAAGACAAACTAAGCAAAGCGACCAGCTCTCTCTTCCCCACCGAGACGATTGCAAAAAAGTAATGCAAAACAAAACATAGAACAATTACAGAGTCCAACAATGGGAGTAAAAATCACCAACGAATCAACAACAACAGAACCACCGCCCTAAAACGGACAACAGTCAAAGCCACCGGCACCAAATTTTCGCCCTAGATTCAGCTATTGTTGAAGCACTAAAATATTCAGCTAGTATAGAGTATTCCTAACAATTGCAATGTATCATCATGGAGAAACAATATATTCAAATTAACGCATTATGATGAAACAGAGAAAAGGGCTCACGACACACAGATAGTCAGAGCTACATGTAAAGAAAACCTCAAGTTGAGCCACGGTGGGCCCAGCTACAGCCAAGCATCAGGTACCAACCCACCGATTAAAGCTTTACGCCAGAGCCGTCATTGAGTTTGAGGCCTGGCCCATCGTTGTGCAATTAAAGAGGAAACCTTATCTATAAACCGTGATTGGGCTTACAATCAGGCATGTAGACTGTCGCATGATATCCAAGTTATATTCAACTTTTTTTAATAACGTTTGATAATCGTTTTGAATTGATCACTAAAATTAGGTTTTCCAACAATTCTATTGAATTTGAAAACTAAAACACCATAAAATATAGGTTCTGATATGGTAGAATTTAGAAAATTCTTTTCGAATTTTATGATATCTATAACCTTGTTTTAATACTTTAGCAGTCAAAAATAGCGTTTTGTTGTTGAAGTCAAAACAAATAAGTTGCGAAATATATACACCATAGGAAGGGGAGCGAGTAACATCTCCAATTATCGCTTAATGCAGGTCAAAAGTATTGCAGAATGCTCGAATGGTATCATTCTGCAAAACTTTCGACCTTCATTACGCTACCAATTGTCATTAAGATATTTGTTTTGTCTATTTTGTAATGGCCGTTTTAGACAGGTTTTACTGTGCCAAAATTTGATTTCAAAGTTTACTTTCTATTGCTTTGGATGTTCTAATTGAATTTGTTGAATAAAAAAGATAAAGAAATTACAAATTAATATTGTTGTTATAAGCTGGCGTTTCTTATCATGTTAGCTAGAACTCATAGAACGTTTGGTACTAAAAAGTTCTACGCCCTATGCATATGAAAGAGCATGGTAGTCCGGTTTAAATTTAGAATTCATGCGAATTTGTTGAGAAGTTGGAACGTTTTGTAAGATTATTTAAGTCAGGTGCCAATTGCTTTTCTTTTTTTTGTAATTACAGGATGTTCACCGTCTGTCCAGACTGTATCTAGAATGGCTGTATCATGGAATCTTCCACACATTAGTTACGCGGCCACAGATGAGTCACTAGGTAACAAGCGTGAATTCAGCGTATTAACACGACTGTCGTACACATTGGACGCTTTCGCAAGATTCTACATCAAGATTTTTAATGTAAGTTGGTGTCACATGCTGTCTTCACATTATTCACCTATTAATGCCTACATGGATTTCACATTTTATCAATTGGACGAATTCATTTTGAATTCAAGGGATATTGAAAATTAATTAAAAATCCATTCATTTTAGAAAAAAACCATTCTATGAGCAAACAGAGCAGAGCCTAATCAGATGCCGCGTCTTGTGGCTTATATGGGTTAAGTTAAATGGTTTGTCCTAGAATATTTCTCGTTTAATTATCCCTCCATTGCTCACACGATGATCTGCTATTCAGTGTACTTGAGTAGAGCTTTCCTATGCTAACACACATTTGCGATAGTGCGATACAATTGTCAAAGCTTCGTGGGAGTCTCTTACAAAAACTGTTCAGCTTCCATTTTGAGCTGGCCCATTCTGACGAAATTGGCAACTTTACCTACTGTTTGAGTTGTGTTTACTGCCGTCTCAACGTCACATGCATTATCCAGTTTACCTGTTAGGTAACCAAATATCATGTTTACTTGTTGTTTTTATACCATCTTCTTAAACTTCGATCATGACGCCAGTTACAGACTTTAAAATGCATTTTAAGTAAACATGGAGTCTCAATTAAAAATACAAACAAAACACAAATGATTTTCACATTTCAAAGTTCAAGTAAAAATCCATTTTCAAGTTTTGCCATATTGATAAATACTCATATAAGGCAGGCTATTCAAAATTACTTATTAGGGGTTACTTTTTTTCTATGACAATCATGTGTTAAAATGGCGCCGTCATTAAATCCAAAAAATGCAATGTTGATTTCATTGTGGAATTTTGAAACCATTAGAGGCCTAAATGGCTGCAACTAGCTAACCTGGAACAAACAATTAACAATTAACACAATCTAAACATTCAGTACTTTGGTGAATTCTTTGATTCCAGAGGATAACCTTTTTAAGAACTTATTGGTCTTACATATACATGTAGTTCTGAAAACGGGTTATTAATCAGTGTTATTTTAGCAGACGCCTTTTCAGGCTGTGAAAATATTTTCTGAAAGCTAGGAATGTAATTAATATAAACATATATATTTTTTTACAATTAGAATGGGAATAAATCAATGAGGGCGTTCATTCATTTAATTGTGTCACTGTGGTTCTGCAAGTCGCATTATGATACTCACCCATAGTTCATTCATTTCACCCATCGTAATATTCTCCATACACGATAATACACTTTTCTACCCTTGAAATCCAGTTTTTGAAGGCAGAAAAGTAGGCGTTCCTTGACACACAGTGTTGTTATTGAAAAAAATGTATATTAGCTTTGATAGCAGCATTGTTGGGCATATACTTTAGGTCAGTTTTATCCTCTAACCATTTCTTGTGCTATCTGAGAACTGGCTTTTGGGCACTTTAGATATAGGATCGAAATATCATGTATCTGATACAATTAACTATATGTCTGTGAGCCTGGAATAGACATGCTCACGCGACCTTTAATATAGGCCATTGTTTCAAAAGTTGCTTCAGTTTTCCACGTCGATCACAGTATTAAATGTATAGGACTGCACCTGTTTACTTAAAATTATTCTTGGAAGAGTGATCAAAGTAGAACAAGATTTCGTGCCATTCTTCAAAACCACACTCCCCGTGAAATTATCACAAATTCTACGAGAGTCTTACAGCCACGTGATACGACGGCAATTTAGTGTCAAAATTAAATGCATGAACCTCGTATGTTTATATTATGACCTTTTTATGAATACTGAAATAAATAAATTTTTATACCACCAGAATAAACTCATTATTTCTCATCGCCCAAGACAGTAGCGCTTATAGTATAAAAGAAATTATGCTTACAGGACATGGCAGACAAAATATGCCACATCCGACTTGCATAATAATACAAACCGCGGTCTCAACAACGAAAAGTGGGCGAGATTACAATGAAAATCATTGTCACATTAACCATATAAACTAAATGGAATGGAGTTCATGTAGTCATTATAATCTGTACGGTAATATTAGACATGATGAAAATGTCAGTGAATGTGTAACCATAGAAATCTGCTACAGTTTTAAGAAGGAGATTTCTTTAAAATGAGGTAATAATTACCATTTCTGTCATAATATCAGATCCATAGTCTATTTATAAAGATTACATCTGTGGCATGCATGCGCGGACCCAGAGGAGGGGGGACCGGGGGTTTCGACCCCCCTGGTAAATCACAAAGCTTTAGGGCTAGTCCGGATCTCCTGGGAAATCCCAAAGCTACCAAGCCAGCATTCAATGTTGGACCGATGATGGCCCACATTAAGTGTTATTTGGATCCTCTCTCCTCCCCTCATCAACTAAAAAAAAAGTGTCAGAGTTGGACTCCCTCTGACAAAACTTTCTGGATCCACGCATGGCATGTAGTTCTACTCTGATGCCACTCACGACAATTGGTATCTGCTTTCTCATCTGCTTATGTACTTTGGTCGTATATATTAGAAACAATATGGACCCATATCAGAACTCCAGTCCATTTTGAAATTTACGGACAGTTGTCTATAGTTCTAAAATGTCGCAAATGTATTTGTTATATGACTCATATTAAAGATCTCCTCTGATTGGCTGAAACTAGCTTTCATTGGTTGTGACAGATCTTTATGTCTAACAGTGATGAGCTAAATTTAGCCTAAGAAGGTAGACATCAGGATTTTTCAGTGCTGACAGACAGCTAAAAGAGATTAAACTAAATACTTAGGACAGGTAGAATAGAATTTTTTCACTGCTGCCTTACAGCTAAAATGTACTATGCACAAAAAGTTTAGCAATTTCTTATGTTTCGCATCTTTATGTGCTTACTTTTGTGCAATGTCGAACAATTTCAAATGCGATGACGAGAACAGAATCTTAGGCAAATGAAACCACGATTTACAGACGCCATCCATTAAATATGCATTTGGGGAGAGCAAGAATTGCAGGAGGAGTCAGTAAGCAAAAATGACATCCGTTGTAAGTAATGCCAAATGATAAGCATGTGCTTTTTCGTTTGATGGTCTTACATCTTCCTCATGCATCATACGCCTATAAAAATATTGGTTGTGTGACAGATGTGATAGAGATTCCATGCTGAAAAAATCAGCTGCCAACAATGACGTCCAAACGTAGTCATCATTTGATTACACATCTTATGTTAATTGGCGTGCCAATTCAACAGAGACTCAGTTTACAAAGATGGCATAGGCTTATAATGTAATTGATCTTATGGTTGATTAAAACCTTAAGTTGCCGGAAAATGGTGCGACGCATTTGCGAGATAATGGTGACGTTAGGTTTTATCTTTCGGCTCGTGCTCTATAGCCATGAAGATGTTTCATTCAACATTATTTTTCTGAATGTGTTGGAAGGCATACTACAGTTTCACTTGTCAATATTGTTCAAGAAAAAACCGACTGGAAACACCGTTTAAAGGCAATAGCGTAAAAGCATTAATAAAAACATCAAATTGTGAAAACTTGGTCCTTTATTTCTCTTAGACAGTTCGGAAAACTGCAGCATTTGCTACGCTTTTTTTTTGGTTTCAGTGACCAAACAATTGCTTGAAAATATTTTTTGGCTTCAAGTGATCAGAAATACCCACGTTACCCGCTAGCCTTAAAACTTAACGTCACTTTAGCACGGCCGCTGCGTTTGGTAATTTCATATTTTTTTAATGGAAATTCTTGTCAGATGTTCGGCGCTTGTATCTTCATGACATCAAATGAAACTTGAGATCTGATGTGGATGGGCTCACCCATACAAAACAATTGCTAAAATTAGTGTGCATAGCATAGACATTGAAACACTGACTGAATTCTTATGTATATTTTACAGGAGGGATGTTTTGAATTCAGAATTTGGTCATTTTATGAGAACAGTAATTTAGAAAAATACTATTCTTTTGCACATCTCATAAGTTTCAGAAATTTGAGAAGTAATTTTTGAAATAATTTTGTTTTCAGTGCACTATAGGAACATCTGACTTCAGTAAATTTTTAAAATATAAATACTTTAATAAAACTAGGAAAAGAGAGACAGTGTCAAATATTAACGAAACAATTGGTGCATTCTTTTTCGGTTACGATCAGGATTAGTTAACCCACAAAAGTGATGTTCACTGTTCTCGGGTTGACAAATCCTGATGCTAACCTCAAAAGTATGCATCATTTGTATAATATTGATTGGTCGGTGAATTATAGAATTGTTCATCCCGTTGCTCTTCCATTTCAGATGAGTATCATAAAGTTACATTTAACCCTTAATGCGCCAATCGCAACAAAAGTCGTCTGCTTTTCTCGTCTGCTGAAATGTTTAAGAAGCCTCTATGGCAAACAGTTTGGATCCAGATCAAATTGCTCCTGGGTCCACGCTGTTTGCTTCTATACTTAATTCGTCAGTAATGTTAGGCAATTTTTGCAGCGAACGACTTTAGCTGACGACATTTTCAGATGCATTTTTTACTTGGCGCTTTAAGGGCTAAATGCTTATAATGAATGTCCGCAAAACACCAGAGAGAGGAATGTAATCTCTTGTGAGTCTGCAGTTTGTGGTGTATTCGATTTTTAGTTGCATCTAGTAGACTTAAAAAGATAATTTTACAAAACATTCATTTTTTCTACATCTCAAAACACATGTTGCGTGTTATTCTATTGGAACCATTTTGCAGCAAAGGGTTAGATCCCCACTCGACAGGGAAATCATTTGTCTAGTATCGTTCCGTTGCGAAGTCCCAGTAGTTCTTAATATTCAAGAAAGTAGAGAGTGTGAAACCTAGACTCAATAACTAATGAGCAGAGTGATTGACCCTTTAACCATATTACGGTAAATATCTGGCTGGGCGACTTCGTTATTCATCTTTGTATGCCTGAGGCATACAAAGATGATAATATGGATTGGGGTCAACACATTTCAGAAATTTCTTCCAAAGCAACTAAGACACTTGGTTTCCTTCGCAGGAATTTGGCTTTTGCACCTCGGAGTACTAAGGAAGTTGCAAACAAAACTTTGGTTCGGCCTAAACTAGAGTATGCATCACCCATTTGGAGCCCTTACTCAAAACTTCAGATTAATCAGGTAGAGAAAGTTCAGAGGACAGCAGCCCGTTGGACCTGCAGGAGATGGCGTAACACAAGTAGTGTCGGCGAGATGCTTGATGAGCTTGAGTGGCCATCTCTTGAGGCCCGTAGGGATAGGTCCTCCCTGCTTCTCTTTTTTATAAGATATATTCTGGTGCTGTGTCTATAGAAAAAGACAAGTACCTGACCCCTGCTCGCAGTTTGAAATCTACCAGGGCCCGGAATTACAATGCCTCCTTAAAGTTTAGGAAGACTTAAATTAAGTATTGATTTTTCAGGATGCGAAAAATAACGTTTCAAACTTTTTTTTGTTTTTTTTTGTTTGATTTGGTTCTTTACGTCCACTCAACAATCTTTCAGTTATGCGGGACGGTTCTTCCTGGGTTTAACCAGTACTAAGCTAGGATAAATGTGTCTTGCTCAAGGACCACAACGCAGTGACGCCGGTGAGGCTCGAACCCGCTACCCTTCGGTCTCGAGTCAAGCACTCTACCACTGAGCCACTGCGCTCCCTACGTTTCAAACTGATTAAAATCAAAATAGTTTCATTTTTTTCTGAAGATCACAATGATATCTTTGACCACAAGTACCGCATCGATTCAGGCAATTTATTTAGCATTTAATATAGCATGTCGAAATATCAATACTTAACTTAAGTCTTGCTTAACTTAAAGGAGGCATTGTAATTCCGGGCCCAGGTCATCACACAGTGCCCAATATTGTAGATATCAGACATACAGTGATGCCCTGAAGAACTCTTTTTCCCCCGGACTATTCCACAGTGGAATAGTCTTTCTCCTTCGGTGGTCAATTCCCAGACTGCTGAGGAGTTTAGGGCACTCCTCATTTAGTTAAAAACACAGCCGAAAGATTTTTTGTTTTCTTTGTTTTTTGTTTTTGTTTTGTTTTTGTTTTTTTCTTCAAAATTCCAAAATCGCACTCCCTGGCGTAATGATCATAATTTGATCGTGCCAGTATTAAGAGAAAGAAAGAAAGAGAAAGAGGCGCATTGTCAAATAAAGCACCTTTGTTTCCGAAAGCTATCAGTATGTCTGACACATTGTTTCATTGTTTTTCGTAGACGTTCAGCTGGGTTGATATAGCCAACATCTACGATGCTTCGGAGTATCTACCAAATCTGGTGGGGACAGGACTGCAGGTAAGTCCAAAACTTTATATAACCATGGTTAATACCGTCTCATATATGATGATCCAGTTCTGGGTAATTAATTTGATATGATTGGTCGTCCGTGATACTGCAATTGGATAAGAAACAAACGGATCTATGTATACGCGAGCATTCTGCATTCTATATCTTACGAGTCAGTATCCAGCGTGGGTGCGTACGGCGATGATTCAAATCGTTTTGCAAATCCACACAGTCTAATTAGAGCCATTATCAACCCATTTAGCGCCCACCGAAGGCTCTGATCAGGCAGTGGTGAAGGTGTCAACTTCACAATTATTTGTTTGTTTTGTTGCTTAATTCCCGAGTCAACAGCTATGGTCATTGCGGGACGGTCAGTTCACCTAACCACACTTTTTCCTGGGCAGGCTTGAACAAGCGGTTAACCTGTAATTCGTGCACATACTTTCGCTTGTAACTGACAACAACCCTTCATTAATGAATCAGCGGAAGGGAGGAGAATGACCGTAGAAATCATTTCATGATCAATCTCCACGAAAGTATGGGACCGGAACGGAATGGAACCCGCGACCCCTGGATCTGCAGTCAGACACGCATCTGTAGCCAGACACGTTACCGACTGCGCTACGCGGCCCGGCAACTTCACAATGAGGCATCCCAAACGAGAGCAAAGAGGTCAGCCCTTTCCCAGCAGGTGACTACAAAGCATCAATAAACAGACGCACACGAAAGCATAATAAATGCAAGACAGAAATATCATAAACGATCCACAAAGAAGCACCGCCTTGGAATGGTCAGTAAAAATATTTTACTGGAAAGCTTAAACCCAAATCTTACTCTCTCACACAGGGCATTACCTAATATTTTACACTTTAAACTCACGTGATAGAAGCCGACCCCAGGGTCATCTAATGACATCATTATTAGCCAATTATCAATAAAGCGCCCTTTACTGATGTGTAAGATTCCATTTATATCAACCAATAGAAAGATACAAAGGTGACTCATAGTCATCCCGATTGTCAATTTCCCAAAGGTCAGATGCTTGTTAGTTAAACAATCTTGCCAATTGATGCCAAACATGATATGATCTATTTATTTGGTTGATGCAAATCACTGGAATACGTAATATTTATCAACACAACCTTTCAAAGGCATTAGAACTGACAGACTTATCCACACAACATTTAAGAAATAATAATCTGGTGTCAAAATGACCTAACATAACATAAAAATGCCAAAAATAAGTGTCAACACCTCGCTTGAAACGCACACTTGCAGTTAAACTAAAACAATCATTCACAAATATTGTAAATTCCCACAATTGAATACACAAACAATGTGAAGGTAAAGTCTGCTAATTCATACAAGCCAGGTATAGGCATCCCAGCCCTTGAAGTGATTAATGGCAAACTTGATATCACGAGAAGACTTAAACACACTCAGTATTCATTATGAACGTGTTGATTAAGGTAAGTACCTATATATTCTGGATACCATTTAAAAGGTACCTTGGCCAACAGTGAAGACCCAGATAAATTGCCACATTAGGCAGCATTTCATCAGGTCAAGATCTGCACTGTTTGCTTCGAAATACAATCTTCAAAGACATAAGTACATCAGTTTACAGAAAGTTTGACTGAAAACCGCTTTAGATTCCATGTACATGAAAACCAAGAATATTTAGTAGAAAGTAAGAACATGGGCAAATGGCGTTTCATTCCTTAAATGAGCCACTTCTTGAGATTTTATGAGCAGCGAAGACTCTGACTAGCATGCTCGTCCCTTGCCAAACACACCTCTGGTCGCACACACAAAGAAAAATAGGGGCGAATATCAAGCCTTAGGATCAACATTTAGGCCTCTTATACTTTTCTTCCCACCCGATTGATTTGGTGGAAATAGCTCCATTTCTACAAAAATTTAGCTATTTTATTTCCCCAAGCCACTTGTATGCACTCATATTACCTGTCCTACCTGCTGGCTATGTGTTCTTACATGGCATTTCATTGACAGCCTGAACTGCTTTCTTCTGCTCCGCTGCACGCCATGCAGCACATGCGGCCGCCGCCAGCGGTACCTTGCTCCGTGCCATCGTCATTGGTACATGCTAGCCACCGCCAGTGGCACTGCGTCTCTCTTTCTACTTCGGTCTCTCAAGGTATGTGCTCATGTAAGATAAGCAACATAATTCAGTTTATTTCACTGCAGATTGGACTGGGGACTGCAAAAGCTTCGCCTCCGAATACTAGCTTGATTTTGCAAGCGATGGCCATGTTCACTCCAGACTGGAACTGCTACGCCTAGCAGATTCTGAGATGGAGCTCAAAATCTAAACTAGTATTATTAAGTTCATACTGTGCCAAAGTTACATGTAATAAATAAAGTGGATTTTCAAACATCTTCCTTCTCGAGCTTGTCCAAACCGTATGAGTAAGTGTCTCACATTTATTTTCCTTGAGGCCCTCAAGTAATACATGTAGGTCAAATAAATAGGAAATTGCACATATAAGCTGTTTGCTAGTTTCAGGATTCGTTATAGTCATTTTAATCAAAAGAAACACTCTAAGCTTCAAAAGGAAATATGAAACATATATCAAATTATATTGCGTAGAAGACCATTATTCAGTACACCATTAAACAAGAATAATTACAAAGGTTGTTAGCATATTAGAAATATTACTTTGTACACGGTTGTCATTACCCAGCCTTAGGTTCAGGTAATTACAAAGCTACAGGTAAAAGTTTCTTCATTAGAGGACGGAAAACAGAATATTATTACATACAGTTGAAAGTTGGGCTTGGAAATATATTGGAAATTAGCGTTTAATCTTGATGTCTGCAGCTCTATTAACCCGTAAAGCGCCAATCACGACGGCAGCAGACGACAAATTATGCAATATCTTTCCTAATTTTCGAAAAAAAATAAGGTATGATATTTCATGAGAACCGTCTGCCAGCAGACGATTCTCATGAAATATCAAGCCTTATTTGTTATTTTTGAAAAATCATCAACATTTGAAATCGTCGTCTGTTGCTAACTATAGGTGGTGCTTTATGGGTTTCAAATACCATATTTACTCTAGCCGTATGGGTTGTGTAGTCAGATTTCAGTTATTTTTAACACACGTAATCGGAACTCTTACATTTCAAATGTCTATGTACGAGTCGCTGAGGTGCAGTGGATAAACACTCCCCTTGTAAACCAGGAGTCTCAGGTATGATTTCTGGCCTCACCAGTCTACCTGATGAGACTTTAAACTGTGGCCTACATGACTAAGGATCAAACGTGTATTTTCAGCTGGTTACAGCTATCCATTACACTAAAGCATACTTCATCTGATACGTACAAAGCTATGTAAGATTTTGTGAGATTGTGCGCATGCACACGCTCTCCAGAACCTTCCTAGTCACCCTAGCAATAAGGACCAACATATTTTAAGTGAGCCTATTTGTTAGACTAATACTAAGACTCGATCGTAAAATTTTGAAAGCGATACTTTGAACTAAATGCTGTCGCCCCAGCGCTAGCGTACTTCAAACATGTAGATTTGTACTTCAAACATGTAGATTCATATTTGAATTGTCACATGGGTAATTATATTTTGACATCTAAAACTAATGGTTTGAGGTATGAAACCCTGATTTTACATACATTTGTAAATTTGCACAGGGTACATAGTGTATATGCTTTATTATTTCGTTGTGTTGGATCCTAGGGGAAGTCAGAGATCTCACTTGGTATGTTGCTATTTGGTATGAATTATTTCGATGTGTCTTTAAGCAAATTTACCAAGCGAAATACAAATTATTTTTAGAATACCTTGTATCACAGTAATCAATAATCTCTCGCCCAAGAATGAATATTAGTTTTGTTCAACATGGTCGGCCAAATGGCAACCAACTCTCTGTTTGCATATTTGGACACGCCAAGTCATTTGTCGCCTATTTTATATCTATTGCATTTATCAATCTCTCACTCAGGTTTAAATGCAGGCTTTGTTAAATCAACGCTAACCAAGATGGCCGCAAATCTACGCCTGTCGGTTTGCTCTTGTAGACAAGTAAGTGAGAATGATCAGGAAATACCACAATCACGCATTGCAGACCAACTTACGGCAGCGTGAGGAAGAGCCACATAACACTAACAGTCACAAGGCATCAGGAGGACAATATAAGGCCCCATTCACATGCACACATTAACTTACGTAAGCATTTACTTACGGTGTCATCGTAAGTATAAATACACCTGGTGTAAACAGGGCTAAGTAAAAGTATAATTGCACCACCTCTGGAGGTCATGCAAATGTATTTTACTTATCAGTAATTATACTCCATGAGCAAACTTATAAGTAAATATGTCATGTGAACAGACATCAGATGTTTAGTGGGGGGGGGGGCGGTCTGCATTCGTGCTGGCGTCTGTGTAACTTCGTTTTTGTGTATTATTTTCTGATCCAAGGAATGTATTTTGACCAAAGTTGCATACATACATTGCTGGGAGGGGAAAGAGTTGATTAGATTTGGTGACCATGACCTTATTTTCTAGGTTATATTAGCACTTTGAAATGTCATATTTCAACCAATAAAGGGTTTCTTTATGATATCGTTTGAACTGAATAATTGATTCTGACCAAACTAAATATATTATTTTTGTGGCACAATGAAGAGCTGTTTAGATTTTGGTGACATTTACCCAATTGTCAAGGTCACCATTCTATTAAGACTGCAAATTTCAGCCTTTTTTTACACTTGTCACTAAACTTCTGAACCGGTGACTGGATTTTGATTAACCTAGCACCGATAACCTGTTGGGAATGCGAAAAAAGTTGATTAGATTTTGATAACCTTGATCTGATTTTTAGAGGTCGTGTCAGCACTCTTGATTTGTTAGATTTTGATAAAACAATAGGATGACCACCTGTTACATGTATTTTCTGAACCGAACAAGGCATGCTGGCTTAACTATATGTATTGTATCATTGTGGCAAAATGAAGAGTTGATAAGATTTTGATGAACATGACCTACTTTTCAAAGCCCCCATCCTTGAAAGACTGTAAAAATCAGCATTTGTTAGCTGTATCTTATAAACCTGTGGATGAATTTTCATCAAACTTGCATAGATACTTTGTTTTTAGGCTAGTAGCTCGATTGTAGATGGCTTATCTTGCAAGAATTTGACTGAAACTCGTGTCTATATGGCAAGAAACCATACCAACGTCATTGAAATACGTTCAATGTATTCACAAAACGTGGTTAGCTACTTTTTATGACTTTGATGTGTACACAATCACGGAGAATTTTCCGTTTTTTGTTCAGTTGTTCGAGGCAATCTGAAAAATTGCAGCGAATCCAGGAGAAACTTTTACACAGTCTTGTGCAGAAAAAATATGAGGGGGGGGGGGGGCGGTTGCATTTACCGCATGAAATTTGATTGAGTATAACGAGAGTTATGAACAATTTTACTTACACCTGTGATGTCTGATTTCTGGTTCGTAAAGTCCGTGAACCCAATCAGGTATACTTTCCACAGCGGGCACACTTGCCTTGAAGATTTCCTGCCACAGTTTCGAACAGGCTTGATTTGGGGCGGCATATCAATCATCATGTCGCACAGAAATGCAACCTTCTGTCCAGGGATCACCTTTACTTCCATAGCAAAAAAGCAAGGGAGTACGATCAGGAAATCACACACTTCAGATCTATACACGGCACAGTGAGGGAGAGCCACAGAACACTAACAGTCATCAGAATTCAGGAAAACAATTAAGGTAAAGCAATCAGCTCTAGCACATTATTTAAACATATCAATGATTCATATAAACGCGCGGCCATTATCGGCCCGCCAGCAAAACGTCATTTGCATAGCTTTTCGCTGGTGAGCCAATAGTTGACCTAGATTTATGTTGGCTGTTGACAGCGACACCATCAACATCGCTACTCGTACTGCCAGTGCAACTACTATTACATGCTCTACTATTACCTTTCAGTCCTGCCATATTTAGACAGGATCTGTCAAAGTGTTATAATTTTTTAAGTTTGTATGTGAAAGAACCCAGTGTATTTTCAGAAAAGTTTTAAAGCAAGAGGAGTACTTTCCACTGCATTGCCCTTTCAAGGTAGAAAGACTGATCTCCGAGCGGAACTCATGAGAGTGCTCAGTGAGGCCAAAACACTGTCAAGAGGTTTGTATTGTTTAAATTAACCATTGTATTCACCATGTTGTAGCACCTGAAGAAACCTGACACATACTGTCTGTCATTTTTTGAGAGTAAATAAATATGATGCAGACTTGTCTTTCCAATGCAAAAGTTGAACAAAGGTAGACAAAGATGCACTGAGATTATTTGAAAAGATGAACTTATTCCAGAGGTCAGCTATCAAAACGTCACACAACCCCTAAAATCAATTTTGCAAGAACAAAGAAATCATAAAAATTTCACCAGATTAAGTGTGTTTCTTTGTTATTTCATTGACATCTTCTGGGCATTCAAATAAAGCATGCATGCATTGTTCAACCCAAAAGCCTATTTTCACTTTTTTAACGTCAATTTTATGTTATTAGCGTTTTATGAGCTTTTTAAAGCACTGCCACTTTTATCAACTTTTTTTCCACTTTGTATGATATTTGGAACGCATTTTGACAATGTTTCAGTCCTTTTAAACTCCGTAGCTGCTGCCTACGTCCATTTAGCGACGTCAAGCGTTACAATTACATGCTGATATGTGTATACTGCAACGCTCGAAATTCATACGCGATTAAAGTAAAGTGTAGCCAATTGGCACTATAACAAAGTAGACAACACACACTAAACGGCGACATTCGTCGACAAAGAAAAAAAAGTTATCCATAGTTTACGTTGTTTCTAAAATGATGTTAATTTTGTTCATTCCGCTTTGACTCTTTAACGTGATGCGAAACATAAGTTCTGATTCTTGAAAATGCATTCTCTTACAATGATAATTTGAATCCAAGTCATTTCAGTTTCTAGAAATTGCTGAAACAAAGGAAAAAAACACTGCTGTTTTGAAAACGTCGAAAGCACAACTCAAACCCCCCATTTCATACGTCACAGCAAGAAATTGCAAATTTTTAAAATGCTCTTTAGTCTGTAGTGGGATTGGCCTTGCATCATGAAAAATGTTTTCAAAAAAATATCTAGGCATACACTCCCGAGGCAAAAGTGAAAAAAACGGTATTTTTGACAAACACATTTTTGAAGAATACTTTCGAATGTCGTGTTATTAAAATAAACAAATCGGCATACACGCCTACCAAACGCTCGAATGTATCAGATTTACATTTCGCGTAAATTAGGTGTACATGTACCAGAATTCGACAGGAACGTGTTTATCGCGCAAAAAGTAAATATGACCTAATGAGAATACTTTCTGAGCTCGTATTTATACCACAAACGCAGGAATCCATAGGCTGTTGCATGACATTCACAGATTTTTGATTTTCTTCATAGAGCAGTTGTTTTTCATATTCAACCAGATGTTGAGCATTCGAGCATTTGGTAGGCGTGGCTTGGCTCTATAATTTGTTATTTACGAGTTTGGAGCAAGTAAAAAGGGTCAGGTTTCTTAATATACAAGAAGCGAATAATCTGGCGAGCCTTTGTAAATTCTCAGTCTCGACAGAGCCCTCAGTCTTAGGGCCAGATAAGCATAAACCATCAGCGTAAAATTGGGATTGTTTTCTTATTCATCAGTTTAAACTGGTGTTTTGGTGCTCAATAGAACCGTCTCATTGAGACGGTTCTTTTGAGTACCCACAGCATTATACAATAGATGCATTCTTTTGAGGTTAACATTAGGATTTGTCAACCCGAGAACAGTGATGTTCACCTAGACGAAGCCGATGTAAACATCACTTTCGAGGGTTTACTAAAGGGCCTGATGCTTTGGCTGTTGTCAGGCCCACCGGGGATAACCTGTTGGATTTCTTTTGCTCCTGTATTCAGTCTTATTTACTGTTGCGTCCTTATCTTTGCTTTATCTCCTTTTTATATCTGTTTATATATGTTCTAGGAGATGATGCATATATAAGTTAGGTTTTTTTTTCATGAAAACCAAACATCTATGTGTCTTGATCCACATCTGAAATAAGGGTGAAGTTGGTGCACCGTTAAAGCGGTTTAAGCCCTCCAGTAAAATATTTTACTGACCGTTCCAAGGCGATGCTTCTTTTGTGGATCATTTATGTTATTTCTGTCTTGTTTTGTTATGCTTTTATGCACGTCTGTTTGTTAATGCCTTGCGGTCACCTGCTGGGAAAGGGCCGACCTCTTGGCTCTCGTTTGTGATGTCTAATGGTGACGTTGTCACTGTCCCATTGGTATCCTGGGTCAGGTATGGTGCTGGATTGTATCGATTCCTGATCTTTTCCATCTTTCTTACTTTTATCCTGATGTTAACCGAAAAAGAATGCGCCAATTGTTTTGTTATATGACACTGTTTCTCTTATTTATAAATTTACTAGGAAGATTATTTCAACAATATACTTCTCAATTTACCTGTGAAATATAGATAAGGAATCAGTCAGTGTTTCAATGTCTATTTTTAGCTGTCAGACAGCAGTGAAAAAATCATGGTATCCTGACTTCTGGGTTAAATTTAGTAAAATCTATTTTAGCTATCTGTCAGCACTGAAAAAAAAGTGTTAACATGTCCTGAACTCATCACTGTTTGGCATCAATTTCTGTAACAACCAGTGTAAGCTATTTTCTGCCAATCAGAGGAGATCTTTTATAGGAGTCATATAACAAATGTTTTGGTTGATGAATAAGAAAATACTTTTCAGTTACGCACTCTTATCTGTGGTAATGCTCAGTCCTGGCATACACAAATATACAAGAAGGAGAAGATTCACAACAGCTTATAAATCTGTTTTAACTCAGATGCGATATGTAACATTTTACGTAGACTGGTCCAAGTATTGTTGCAAAACTATAAAAAGCTACCATATGATGTTTGGCCTCTTAGCGAGGAAACCTGTCTTCAGTCTTTAGTTAATACCAACACAAGCAAAACCAGTTAGACTATGTAGCAAGAAGGATTGTTACTCCATCCGTATAGGAACTATATTTGGCACGAATAAGACCAAATTGTACAGATTAACGTAAGAATATTTAAAACAATAAATTATCCAAAAACAACAAACTGATCCTTTCGAAATAGATATGAACCTACACCGTTTGAAAGCAGCCAATTTGTTGCTGTTTATTCATTGTTTGTTCTTTCTCTCATTGTTTGTGGGGGTTTAGTGTTAGGTTTTTGTTTTGTTTTGTAGTACTTTGTGTTCTGTTTAGTTTTGCAATCATATCGCTGGGGAAGATAGACATGGCTGCTTTATTTTGGTTGTGTTCTGAATGCCATGTCACTGTTGTCGTTCTTTGACTCGTGATGCTATGGGTTGGTCTGTAGTTTGTGATCGTGGCAGTTCCTGGTCATACTCACTAAATCTTTGGTTTCATTGAGTCTGTTGATAAGAGTTATCAGGCTTCTCTACGACGTGGCTTAACTCTTAGCCTCCTGGGTAATTATCTATGCTTTTTTGTCAAACAGTTAGGATCCAGAACACCCTTGGGTGCTACTCTCATATTTTCTTCATACGTAGGTCTGGACCCAGCATCTACTGTTAAAAATGTAACCCCCATAAAAATCAAGAATATCACGCATACCAAAGAAAATATTAGAAATTTTAGCAACCCCCACAAGATATTCCCATTCTGTACATTGACCTAAGAAAATACCCTAAAATACATAGAAATGACCCCTAAAGTTTTGATTCTGTGATTGTTCTCTGTTTTGTTCTGCGTTACTTTGTGCCCATTCTAGTCTAGTTTTGCAATCATTTTGATGGGTAAGAGTGAACTGGTTGTTTTGCTTTGTTTGTCTTCCTGGTGTCTGGTGATTGTTGTTTGGTTCTTTCACGCGATACCACGGGTTTGTCTGCAGTTTGTGATTGTGGAATTTCCTGATCATACTCACTTACTATTTTTGTGATGAACCTAAAAATATCCACTAAACCTACATGCCCCAAAAAAATTCATTTGTCTGAAAACCCCCGAAAACTATTGAAAATCAAAATGTTGAACCCAAAAATGGTCCGAGCCTATGTTGATATGAACATATCAGAGTAAGCCCCCCCCCACACACACACACCTGGGCCAGAACAGGCCCGACGTTCTGTTGGGCCTGATCTGGATCCAAACTGTTTCCACAAACTATCATCAGTCGAACTTAGGAGGCACTACACAGTTAATACACAGCTATTATCTTGTTCTTACCAGTTAGGAATACATTCCATATAGTGACAAAACAAGTGAGTATTATCAGGAAATGATGGCACAATCAGAGACCGCAGACCGACCTACGTACCTGTGGTACCTCAAATCTGCAATCCATAATACCTCCGGTCCCTAAACTTCAATTAAATGAAATTTGATGACAGCTTCCATTTGGCTAATGAGGGCTAATCAACCTGGCTTAACAAGTTTCCTTGAGTTCATTTTTCAAGGATGTTCTCCTGACCGATATTTTTACTCTTTGCCTACTAGTGTCGTCTGTTGAAATCCTTTGCAAACAGTTTGGACCCAGATCAGGCCCGACATCTTGTCGGGCCTGATCTGGATCCAAACTGTTTGATACTCGAAGGTATTCCTGAAAAATATTTCGAAAAAGTTGATTTTGAACAAAAAATCAGCAGACGACAAATATCCATGTAAGCAAAGAGTTAAAAACGTCTTTGATTATGTGCTATTAGACCCTTCCATCTTCGTTGACATCATTATCTCAAATGTATAACAGACTTTAATTTACGAACGTCAATGCCACAGGCACCACTCTTAATGATCATTAGACACATGTATCCTATTTCATTAGACATTAACTCGAATTATATATAAGGAAAGGGTTCCTTTATAATGAGCTGTATGTAGCAGCATATTAGCAATTTACATACTTAATCAAACATGAGGAAAGGAAGCGACATCTAAAGAATGAGGTTAATAATTCGGCATTTTTTTAAAAATATAAAATAGGATCCATAGAGGTTTTACATATACCAAGAAACAAAATTTAAAACTTTCCATAGACAGAGGTATATGCAGCACTATTTACTGAATATGATTATGGCAGACATTAACTTTAATCAAAATCTCTACAATTGTAACACACACACACACACACACACACACACACACACACACACACACACACACACACACACACACACACACACACACACACACACACACACACACACACACACACACACACACACACACACACACACACACACACACACACACACACACACACACACACACACACACACACACACACACACACACATCATATCTCTAAATTTGTAATATATATCCTATATTTTCAGTGTTTCTGGTATGCTGTAATGGCGACATTTTCAGGCAAATGGTTTTACTATCGAAAGACCTTGGAATGGCAGTAGGAGAATACGCGTTTCTTTTCTTCTACTCAATACCTGGTGATCCAATGTTAGGAGCCTATTCCTGGAGGCGTGGGGACGATCTGGATTTGGTAAAGAGAAATCTTACAAAACCAGTGTTAAAAGAAAAACAAATATAGGGTAAAGTCGGTAAAAATTCGGACGGTCAGCTTAATTCGGACATCGACATTGTTTGTTTCATATTTTAATTATTGTAATAAAAATAAAATAAATTAGCAATCAGTGAAAATACTGATGAGACGGCTCATAAGGATCCGTCTCATCTGGATTTCCACTGTTTGCAAATGCATGTCCGAATTTACCTGCTGTCCGAAGTTACCCGACTTTACCCTATACAAAACAACACCATTAAGCAAAAATGTTGAGTTCAGCATGAAAAACGATTGTTTAACCTCAGGGGCAGGCTAAATGTGACGATAATAAACAAAAAATAAACAAACTAGAGCATTCATGCTGTACTTCATGAATAAACACTATAGTGAAATGTTTCTGTCTTTGATAAGTATGATTTGGTAAATTAAAATTTACTCTTAACCAGTTTCTCCAGCCAATTTTATCAGTTATGGGAAGTTATTTATGGTGTTCATACCTTCCATTATGAACGAAAAAAAGTTTTCGAACCGATGTTTGTTCTTGAATACAAAGGAAAGACAAAAACAAAACATGAAGTTTTAGGCCTCTGGCAACGTTCATTACGTCTACATGACGTCATTGATTTTTGACGTAATTGGCCGTTTATATCCTAAAGCTCAGGAATAATCAAAAGCTTTTTTTGCCAACAGACACTCCTCAATCAGTTGCATAAAAGACAAAAGTATCGCGACATGCGCGGACGTCACCAGTCTGTTACTGATGTTTGAAAATTTAAGACTGACGTTAGCAAAGAAACGCTGCGAGTGGTAGTGTAATAAAACGATTATTTTAAAAACTTTTGTGTTTTTCCATTTGTTACCTCTGGCTACTACTTAAAAGTGTTTGTTTTCAAATTGAATCAAATTCACATTTGTCAGACGACAATTGTTGAAAAACACTTACGTCGATATTACGTCAGAATAAACAGCATGAGTAAATCGAAATAATGGCAAATCATGGTCCATTTTGCAAGAGGATAAAAAATGATAAAGAAAACATCATCAAATTAATCATGTGGAAGAGACAGAGGATGTAAAATGGTGCGTTTTTAATGTCGCTCAGTATATATAAAGGCATTGCAATGACTACAAGAACACAATCCTCCAAAAGTTCTTGTTAGGAGAGTTATTAGAATTCTTCTATTGCTTCCTTACCATAGTTATTTATGATTGTGGATTTGAAATATCTCACTATAAGATATTGGTTAATTTGTTGAAAATGTGATGTGTCTGTAGAAAAAATAAACTTGTACTAAATGAAATCAGAGCAACTGGCATACCGTCACTTGAATGTAGGTAATTTATGTAGACAAGTTTAAATACTTGTAATTAGCTTATTTTACAGGCAGCCAAAGAGTCTTATCATTCTGTAATGGTGGTACGTCCACGTCGACCAACTACAGATCAATTCTTCACTTTTGAGCAGGAAGTCATGAACCGTGCTGTTGACCGCTATGATTATGTTTGGCCAGAGAGGGCGGAGGTACGTCTAAAAGGATGCAAAACTGCCCAGCGTGCAAAGCGTTAATACATGCAATGTGTATCAGGGCTCGAAAATTTTTCTTGGACCTACTCGTCCTGTGGGGCAAGTGGTCTAAATTTTTCACTCGTCCTTACTCCAGTTGAACTCGTCCTTAAGTCTGGTATTTTAAAAGAGACAAAACACATAATTCTGATTACTAAAAACTGCCTATAAATAGTATGTACGAAAAGTTTTAATGAGTTCAAACCAGCATTATGCAGCACAGGTAGGCTACCGCAGGATCCCTTAAAGTGCTACTATATAGTTTGAGGGATCCTGCGGTATAGGGATCCTACTATATAGTTAATTTTCTTCAATGAAAAGCTAGATACATCATTCAAGACATTTTTTTACAAATAGTTTCCAACAAGAATATAACTTTTAACGAAAGATATCATGGATGAACCTATTTTATATTGTCACACATGTGCCATTGCACGGATTCATAAAAAAAAATCAAATATCATCTTAATCTAGGGAAACCTTAAATCATGATTTATAGTTATGAAAAATATATCAAATAAAGAACTAGAAAATAATCATATAATTTGTCGAATTAATAACACCAAATTGTGTTATCCTTAGGCTATTGTGACAGGGTGTCTTTTAAATCAGTTGGTTTATTGCATGGCTATTTTTACCAACAAAACAAGTGAAGATATTTACTGTTATTTATCATACAATGCCTATTCCATGTAATAATATTGTAAATTCCATTGAAAACGCCAATATCAGGGGATCCTGCGGTATTCTGTGGTAGCCTGCGATATCCTGCAGTGATCAGACTGACCCCCGTTTTTGTATACAGAGATAAAACTGGAACGTCGGCTTTATACTTTCAAACCCTTAGGCCGAATTGATTTTCCAATGTGTCCCGGTATTTAGTTCAAAGATCAACCAGATTTTACTGGGTTGCATTTACTGCTAACTAGTGTAAACAACCGGTCACATTTTAGTGACATTTTAAACCTACCGAACGATCTTTCTTCAGTGTGTTTGCGTTGCTTTTGCAGGCTGTAAATCATGCTAGTTAGTTCTTTTTTATCCTCAAAATAATTACAAAACCAAAAAAATCTACTCGTCCTGTCGGGCTAGCAAATGGCAATTTCCACTCGCCCTTACCAAACTTCCACTCGTAAATACGAGCGGACGTGTACAATTTTCGAGCCCTGCTGTATTAACCATTTACCCCGTAATAACACCTTTTGACGCCTTTGAAATATCATGTATTTGAAAATATTATGGAAAATTGAGCATTTGCTCCAAAAGAGCAAATGCTCCATTTTCCATACTATTTTTAAAAGTTTCCAAAACTTAACTAAAATTTGTCTTGAGTTTTTTCAATGTTGTTTAAAAATAGAAATGATGTCATGGTCTAAAAATAGCCTGTAGAGTAAAGGGTTAACTCTTAGCATGTTGGATAATTTTGTATGCTTTTTTGTGGTCTTTTGATTTTTTTCTCAAAGTTTTCTTTTTCAAAATGTTATTTCAGGAATGTAATCTGTCAAAAACAGTTTGGATCCAGATTAGGCCCGCCTTTTCGCCAATTTTAGTCTGGGTACAAACTGTTTGCAAAGGCTATCAGTAGATGACACTAGCAGGTTAAGAACTAACCACACTAGTGAGAAGTAAATCTTTGTAAGTCGTTGTATCTAAAAATGTTTAATCTATGTTGAGACTGTTTCGTTTAGTTTTTCATAGTTATTGCCTTTAATTACAGTTAAAGTGTAAGTTTATCAATACTGTCCAAATAATTGGATGAATTTTGATGAAATTTGTATATACGTCGATGAATATAAGGGCTAGAATTTTACACTTATATTTTAACTTTAGTTCACTAACCATGGCGTTATGACACAACTATCTCTTGCGTCATTTTGATTTTTTCCAGGTGAATATATACAATATTGGGCACTACAACTCATTCCTTCTATACGCTCATGCTCTAAATGAAACACTTGAAGCAGGCGAGGACCCCAGAGATGGAAGAGACATCGTTAAACGGATGTGGAACAGAACTTTTGAAGGTAGCATTAATTAGAATCACCATTGTTTAACCCATAACGTCTTAATCATTATCATTGCAATAATCAGATTTTGAGATATTTCTAGACTTTTGGGCTGATGAGGCTAGTGGGGCTACCAGTCTTTAAACTGTTGGCTAAAGTTTCAATGTATAAATCCCCAGTAGAGGAAAGTGTTAAACAATATAAGCTTCATGTCCTTTTTATAGGACATAGACAACCCGTGTAGAACATGGCGTCTGATCAAGGTCTCCTGATATTATTAACATGCAGGTACAGGGGCATTATCCATATCAGTTGGCCTCCTTCCAGGTGACTGGGCTAGCTGTATGCGTAGCAGATCTCACACCTGATCTCCAGGAGCTCCTTTCTCGAGGGTCAACTGTTGTGAGCTTCCACTCACTGCAGTCCTTCTCCATCAGTTTCGTATATGTTAGCTTGGGCCTCCCTGCCCCTTCCCTCGCCTGCCTTCAATCTGTATATCACATGCTGTTCTGACTGCATCACTAGAACGCTCCACATACCCAAACCAGCAAAGCCTTGTCTATCTCAAAATGAGGTCACAGTCCTCAAGCTCAAGCTTTGCCAGTAGCTCGATTGACCTTACCGTGGCCACATCCTCTGGCATGTTTGATACTGCAGATCTGTCTGATTATGTCCGTGTCATTTCGCTGCAATCGCTGCAGGTTCGTCTTGGTCAACGGCCACGTCTCACTGGCATGAAGCATGGCGCTTCGCACACAAGGGCTAAATACATGGCCACAGGTCTTGTAAGAGAGGTGGCGGGATGTGAGAGCTGGTAGTAGCTCCCTGAACTTCTTCCAGGCCGTTTTCACACGAGTGATGACCGCTATTTAACAGCCTCCGCCAGCAGAAAGCATGCACCCAGATAGCAGAAGGAAGCTACGACATCCAGCTTATCAAGTCCAACCTGGACTTTAATCTGTGGTCTGCTGTCAATAGGGCGGGCATTTCCCATGCACCATGTTCACCTATAATCAGGATTTGGTTTAAGTCATTGTAGACCGCTGCATTTCTTATGCACCCAAAGTTTGCAGCCATTGCAGTAGATGATGTTGTTGCCTACTCCTGTACGACAGACAGCGCATGGGTATTCGCATGAACTCCGCAAGAGATCCAGGCCTGTATCACAGAACATGACCTTTGTCTTTTCTGCATTTACCCTGAGCCTCTTCTTCTCCATGACTTCTTTCCATATCAAGAGCCTCCTGATACATAACTCTAGGGAGTCAGCAATGATGACAAGATCATCTACATATATGTCCTTCCAGGGAACAACAGCGCGGAACTCACCTGACAAGGCCTCCAGCACAATGATGAAGAGCAAGAGACTGGGTATGGATCCCTGGTGGACCCCAACCTTCACCTCAAACTCTTTGCTGTAACCCTCGCCAACACAAACCCAGCTTTACGCATTAACGTACATTCCCTGGCGTTTACATCGCCCCATAGGATCTACTAAAATATTGTTTGTGTTTCATAATGATGTAAATGCATTTACAGGTATAGGTGGGTTGATGTATGTCAATGCGAATGGTGACAGTGATCCAGACTTTACTCTGCTAGATTCAGAGCCCCTTGAAGGAGACTGGAGGGTAAGAAAATATGGTCCTTGTACTGGGAAAACCTTAAACTTAGTGGCCAGGCTCAAACAAACCTACTCAGCTACATGCACTAGCTAGAATACAGTAGAACCTGCGTATAACGGCCACTCTCGAAAAGACCCCAAACTGGTTTTCAAGACCAATTATTGCTTAATGCAGGGCAAAAGTATTGCAAAATGCTCCGAAGGGAGCATTCTGCAATACTTTTGACCTTCATTAACTAACAATTTGTCATTAGGATCTTTGTTTTGTCTATTTTTGAGTTGCCGTTTTCCACAGGTTTTACTGTATCATATTTTTCATAATGTAAACCTAGCTACTCATCTACACGTTAAAACGAAAGAATCACAAAGGGGCTAATCAGACAGTGTAGATGTGCAGGCTGGTCTGTGTTTTTGTTGTTAGCATGCAACAGAATCAGGTTTTTTCGTGACGTGGTCAATATTCGTCAAAGCCGGAGCAGCCTTTTTTAGGGTATGGCTAACTTATTGGTATCCTGGGTCAGTTGTATCGGTTATGATCTTTGCACCCTTACTTACTTTAGAACCATCGCCACAAGAAGTTTCAACATGATATATCTTTTGACGAAATCAAGATAGTAAATCACAATACTTGGGTAGGACAATTATTTAAAGATGGTTTGAGACCAGATAAGATTTTAAACAGCCTGTTTAACTATTATACAGACTACTTTGCATCTTCTACACTGGATGTAGAAATACACACGAGCTCCATCGTGAGAAAACCTGCTCTGAGATTGCGACCAGGCCTCAAGGTTATAAAAAGTAAGTAAGGGTGCAAAGATCAGGAGTCTATACAATCAAGTACCACACCCGACCCAGAATACCAATGGGAAAGTTACAAACTCACAGTTAGACACCACAAACGAGAGTCAAGAGGTCAGCCCTTTCCCAGTCGGTGACAACAAAGCACATATAAACAGACGCGCACAAAGACAAAGCAAACATAAGACAGAACAAAAACATAAAAGATCCACAAAAGAAGTACCGCCTTGGAACGGTCAGTAAGATATTTTACTGGAGGGCTTAAACCGGTTTAGCGGCGCGCCAACCTCACCCTTAATTCAGATGTGTATCAAGACACATAGATATTTGGTTTGCATGAAATACCCCTAACTTATCAATGCATCATCTCCTAAAACATATAAATCAAGATATAACAAGGAGATAAAGCAAAGATAAGGACTCAACAGTAAATAAAACTGAATATCGGAGCAATAGAAATCCAACAGGTAAACCCTGGTGGGCTCGACAAACAGCCAAAGCATCAGGCCCCTACCATCTCATCAATAGATAAGTTTTTAAAGTCGGAACCATAATAGAGTCTGCAGTCCGACCCACCGACGTGCAATTAAAGAGGAAAGCAAATTTGCCAACAGTGATTGGGTAGACCACCAAGCATGCAGTCTGTTGCAATACATTAATGTTATAAAGCGTTTTTCATGCTCAACTCAACTGAGCATGAAATTTTAAATACTAATAAAATTGTGATAAATAAAGATTGTTTGCTTCAAAACTCTCAGTTGATGTATTTATCCTGGTAATAAATGTGAAAATACCATTTTCCATTGTCATTTTACAGACTAATAGAGATTGAAGAAACACAGGTTAAGAAGTTTTAGCAAGAATTATACAGTCGACGGCTTATACGTTTAAAACTAACCATGAATGAAGTTTGTTTCTCTGTTTTATACAGGTAGTGGCAGAGTATCTCGGCTACAACCAGCAGTTTGAACTGACACATGGCAATCCTATTCACTGGCCAAACAATGGAGATCCTCCACCAAACACACCACCTTGTGGATTCATTGGGGAATTATGCCGATCCTTCTGTAAGTTGCAAACAGGAAAAACAACAGCACACGATATGAGCCGGCGCATGTCATTTCAAAAAATGTGTTATGTGCGACCAGCAAAGCCTCAGATCGGCCTGCGCATGCGCACAGTCTGATCAGAGCCTTTGCTAGTCACTTGAGTATTCTATGATTGTTAAGTTACTGATCGAACACCATTTGGAGTTTCTTATTTTTAAATGAGGCTGCAGAGGCTCCTTCGAGTCTACACATGTCAAAATGCCACCTTGTTGGAAATCTCATACACTGGCTTATATTGTAATCGCATTGGCGAGCTGTCCAGCCTGAACAATGATCACTCCTCACATACACAATGTATGAAAGGATAGAAATACTTCGACCAAACTTGATTCCTCTAGCACTTCTCATATGTCATTGGGAAGCTTTAAATTAGGGTTTTGCGCATATATGATAAGTACCAAAGTCTTGAATTTTGGTCCATATATGAGCCGTGACATGAGATTTCCAACAATGTGGTATGTGCGACCAGCAAAGGTTCAGACCAGCCTGCGCGTATGCGCAGTCTGATCAGAGCCTTTGCTGGTCGATTGAATATTCGATGAGTGCTAAGCTACTGACCGAACATCATACGAGGGTTCTAAGCTTAAAAGAAGGCTGCACACGCTCGTCTGAGTATACACATGTAAAAATGCCACATTGTTGGAAATCACAAGTCACGGCTCAATTATTTTGACAACTTATCCAGTTGAGTTCGAGAAGATTATTTTAAGTAAACCCACCATGTCATTTGATAGAAAATAAAAATCAAATACATATACCTGTTTTGGTTATATATTCTTAACAGACATATTGTCGTATTTTTTTGACCCTGAAGTTCAAAGGTAGTGACCTATGCTAATTTTATCTCAGACCTGTGATCGATAGTTTTCGCCAAATATACGGGAATAAATTAGGTTTTCTGAAATTCAATATATTATAACGGTAGTAATATTAATATATCGTCCGCTGTGGTGTAGTGTTCTAAGTCCAGGACTCCTGTTCTAGAGAAGGCAAGTTCGAATCTCGCATGGAGTTTTATTTTTTTTCCAGTAAAATAGTCTCTATGTACTGACATGACGGAAACACTTTAAAACGTGAAAATGCTTAATTTTTGTGTAATTGTGCATATGTATACGTGATCACATATGTACAGTCGCTAGTAAATCGAGACTGATTCTCCTAAGAGCCAAGATTTGTTGTCCGACAGTCTTGGTATACTAGCAACTGCTGTGATATCATGTGTACATTTACATTTACTTTACATAATATGCACGCGCGTAAAAAACATACGAAACACATCATGTTCATGCTTTCTTAATTTTTTTTGCACATACAAACTTTTCTTACAGGAAAAAAAATAAAATGAAACCTCGTGAGATTCGAACTTACCTGCTATATGCTACGAGTCTTGCACCTAAACCACTACACTACAGCGGACGATATTTTCCAACTGCTATTTACATCAGTCATTTCATTTCAAATAACGTAATTAGTTCGTATATTCGGCGAAAACTACCGATAACATATCGGAGATTAAATTAGCAGATGCCACGCCCTTTGAACTTCAGGGTCAAAAAAATACGACAATAACGGTTTGAAATTAAACTATTAATAGATCAATGTGATACCTCCAGTCTTATAACTTTGATATATGATAACTGATGTACCCTGTGGTTCATTAGTATAATATGAAACTACACTCTTGCAGCCTAACAAACTGCCCTTTTATGTTGAACCACATTTACTTATCGCGGAGCCCTATGATTGTGTAATATAATATGATCATAGCTAATACATTCCAGGCCTCATGGTTATACAAGTAAGTAAGGGTGCAAAGATCAGGAATCAATACAATCAAGTACCACACCTGACCCCGGATACCAATGGGAAAGTGACAAACTCACAGTTAGACACCACAAACGAGAGCCAAGAGGTCAGCCCCTTCCAAGCAGGTGACCACAAAGCACATATAAACAGACGTGCACAAAGACAAAGCAAACACAAGACAGAACAAAAACATATAAGATCCACAAAAGAAGTACCGCCTTGGAACGGTCAGTAAAATATTTTACTGGAGGGCTTAAACCGGTTTAACGGCGCGCCAATCTCACCCTTAATTCAGATGTTGATCAAGACACATAGATATTTGGTTTGCATGAAAGACCCCTAACTTATCAATGCATCATCTCCTAAAACAAATAAATCAAGATATAACAAGGAGATAAAGCAAAGATAAGGACTCAACAGTAAAATAAAACTGAATACCGGAGCGAAAGAAATCCAACAGGTAAACCCCAGTAGGCCCGACAAACAGCCAAGGCATCTGGCACCTACCATCTCATCAATATATAAGTCTTTAAGTCGGAACCATCATAGAGTCTGAAGTCTGACCTAGTCCGGCAGAATTTGGGCAAATTTTAGGAGGACCTGGAACTTGATTTTAAACTTTTTTCCTTTGTTGATTCTGGTAGTGCACATATTGTCCTTGAAAAATCCGAGTGATGCCACTCTGGCATCATTGAGCATTTCGATATATTCAAGATGGCGTCCAAGATGGAGGTCAATTATAAATTGAATAATTGAGTGATATGGAAAAAATGTCTCAAAGCCTTTTTTTCGCTTAAATTGTTAGCTATGACGTTGAAATCTAGTTGAAGACACTTAGCTTATAACGAAAACATGAAAAAGAATTAAGAATTTAGACAAAATGGCCGCCAAAATGGCAGTTTATTTCACAAAATATAAGAAAAAAATTCCCTGAGATCGGCAAACTGTAGGGATTCGCATGCAAAATGCTGATTTTACTGATTCGTGAGCTACAGACATTATCCTTGTAACATCCCAGTGAACAGGGTGGGTAGTCACGTGGTTTCTGTTAGGATACACTGTACGGAAAAATGGCGGACTTATTTCCACACCGATGTTTTAAGCAAAAGTAAGTAGATATTTCTGCGTGTTTTTTCATCTATACACAGAAAGTTATACACCATTTTCCAGCCCCCATTTTTCCCGATCGAACGAAGCCAGGATATCTTCATAAAGCTTCTTACTTTGAGTACAGACTCTGTCACAAATTCTTTAGCGGCGAAGATTGGGCCTGAATATGGAAATAAGCTGTACGGACAACATTTGTGACAGAGTTAGCACTCAAAGTAAGAAGCTAAAAGATGCTATCCTGCTAGCGTTTGATAGGGGAAAATGTGGGCTGGAAAATGGTGTATAACTTTCTGGGCATAGATGAGAAAACATAGAGAAATCTTCCTACATTCTATCAGAATGTCCGTACAGTGTATTCGAACATCCGTATAGTGTATCCAAGCAAAAACCACGTGACTACCCACCCTGAGTGAAGCAGCTAATGCATCACTCAGAACTTGATATATTCAAGATGGCTTCCATGATGGTAGCTGATAAGTTTTACAAACCTTTGGGAGCCGCACCTAACCTGTAGGCATGTCTGATGGATTTGTAACATACCAGGTATCTTACCTGATGGAGAAGCACTTTACAAACACGTGTATCTGAATGAATGAACCCAGCATGCATGTCTGATAGAATTGCACTGTGCAAGCAGGCATATGTTAGAGTGGCACCGGATAAGCAAACATGTCTGATGTAATGGCACCTCTGTAAGACTTGTAGCCAGTCCCCTTCTGTCTGCACTCAACTAGTTAAAATGTTGGTTGAAGTGCAAAACGGATCAGCAGGCATGGCCTTTAGTGTGGTACCACGGCAACAGGCATGGCATATAGTGAGGCACCACACCAGAAGACATGACCTACAGTGAGGCACCACACCAGAAGACATGACATACAGTGAGGCACCACACCAGAAGGCATGACCTATAGTGAGGCACCACACAAACATGCATGGCTGATAGTGATGTACCAAACGAAAAGGTATGACCTATAATAAAGCAGTACACCAGCAAGCACGATTGGTAGTGAGACACCATACCAGCAGACACTGCTGATAGTGAGACACCATACCAGCAGGTATAGCAGATAGAGAAGCTTGACACCAGCAGACATGCAAAATTGAGTGACAAAAGGTCAGCAGGAATGCTGATCGAGTGGCCACAGTCCAGCAAACATCCATCTTGCAGCAGCACTCAACCAGTTGGCATGTTTGAACAGCTGCAGCGACATAACAATTCTATACAAGGCATGTATGTTGTATTGACAATTTAGCAGTCTTAGCTGATAAAGTTTCACAGTGTTAGTAGGCATGTCTGATGGAGGGGGATTGGTCAAGTAGCTTTTCTTTTTGATTTCCAGTGGACCAGGAGACAAGTCTGATTAAATAGTACAAAGTCCGCAGGCATATCTGTAGACGTTTCACTGAACAGCGGCCATATAATGCCACCAGCTCATCATATCCGACATCCTTAACATCACACATGTTTAATAATGTGGGAGCGCTGTAGCTCAGTGGTAGAGTGCTTGACTCAAGACCGAGAGGTCGCGGGTTCGAGCCTCACCGGCGTCACTACGTTGTGGTCCTTGAGACACATTTATCCTAGCCTAGTTCAACCCAGGAAGACCCGTCCCTGTTTAACTGAAAAATTGTTGATGGGACGTAAAGAATCAAATCAAATCAAACATAACAATGTGGTACTGAACCAGCACACATGCCGTTTAACGAGAGGGACCAGCAGTCATGCGTGTTAGTTTCATCGCACCAGCAATAATGTATGTTACAATTGAACCCAACTAACAGGAATGCTGAGTACCGTTGGACTGGATCAGTGGACATGTCTGTTCAAGTTACACCCGGCCAGTGTGCATGTCTGTTCTACTTTCTCACGACCAGCTGCACAGGCATCATTGCTTCAGGGTCAGCAGACATATTTACCATTACGCATGTTTGATTATTAGCACTGGACCAACACACATGTCTGAAACCAAGCAGTTATATCTGTAACAGCTTCACGAGACTAGCAGGCATGTTGCAGTACCCATGTTTTAAACATTGCTTTGAACCAACAGACATGTTTGTTGCAGTTGCACCAGACCACCAGGCACGTCTGTTACAATTGAACTCGACCAGCATGCTTGTCTGTTATAATTGCATCTACCAGCAGGTATGTTTGAATCAGTTGCAACTGACTTACAAGCACATCAGTAGTTGTGTGACTGAACCAGCAGGTATATATGCAATACTTGCCTCAGACCAGCAGTTATATCCCTATGCTCATACCCAACTTACAAGCTGGTAAGCACAATTGCACCAGACCATCATGCATGTATTTTACAGTTGCACCTGACTAGCAGCCATGTTTTTTGTAAGTTGCATACTATCAGAATGCAAGTCTGTCACATTTTCAGCTTTTCATGATCCATCTTTATTACATTTGCACCCGACCATCAGCCATGTCTGTAACAATTGCATCCGACCATTTCCAAAGTCTTAAACAGTTGCATCTAACTAGCAGTCATATCATTCTGTAAACTTGTGCCTACAAGTATGCATGTCTGATACACTTGCACTGGACCAGCATCCATACTTGTTATAGCAATATCCAACTATCTGTGCTGTCTGTTGCATTTGCAAACCAGAAAAGTAGTAATGGTTGTTACAATTGCACCGTGCAAGCAGGCCCATACCAACCAGCAGTCAAGATGGTAACGAACATCTGCAGCATGCAGATAACTTACTCAGGGGTGGTTTTTGTGTTGATACACTACACTTTATAAGTATTTTATCGTTATCCATCCATTCAGCTGACTTTTTCCCCGCATATTGATTCAAAAAAAGGTTTGTATTTTGATCAAACACTCTGTCACTAAGTTTTCAGTGATATCGTCCGTTCAGTATACCATGTCATTTATCACTTCATTTTTTGAAGAAATGTTTTCCCAAAGTAGGATTTTTTTATGAGAATAATATGATATTATGGTATTATCAGATCCGACCAAAAGTGGTCTGGAAAGTGCATGGTGCATGGATTGATGGATACGATTCCCAGAACAAAGACAAAAACATTACCATTACGAAAAATAAAAGTCTGTTACTTTTTCTATGCAGTTTATCATAGCAAAAACCATGTGGTTTCTCACCCTGTTAATGCTGCCATATTGAACGTCATCTTAAATATTTTACAACGCTGAAAAACAACAAAAACATGCAAGTCAAATTTTCCAAATACAACCGAAAACGATCAGAAAATAGTTACTAACTGCGAGTTTGATCTCATGTTGAATTTTGCTTTAAATGGCGGCCATCTTTGACACCATCTTTAATATTTCAACCTTGTAAATCAAACCCGTGAAAGCTTCATTTTAATCGTTTGTATTATTAGGCCTCTTAACATCGATAAAAGTCAAAAATAAAATGCTTTATATCGAGTTTTTTTAGTCAGATAGGTCATAGGAACCTAACTGACGGCCATCTTGGACGCCATCTTTAAACTTCAACATTCTGAATCAAAACCACGTTCTTATTTTATCGTTTGTATCATTTAGCATCTAAACATCGATAAAAAATTCAAAATTAAAGTGTTTTTATCGAGTATGTCGGTCATATATGTCTTAGAAGCCTTACTGACGGCCATTTTGGACGCCATCTTTAATATTCCAATCTTCTGAATCAAAATAATGTTCCATTTAATTGGTTGTAACATTTAGCCTCTGAAACATCCATGAAAAGTCAAAAATAAAATGCTTTTAATCGAGTATGTTGGTCATATATGTCTTAGGAGCCTAACTGACGGCCATCTTGGAATCCATCTTGAATATTTCAAAACGCTCAATGATGCCAGAGTGGCATCAGTTGGATTCATCAAGCTCAATGCCTCAACAACAAGAATCAATAAAGACAAAAACTTTAAAATCAAGTTCCAGGTCATTCTGGTTTTCTACCGGACTAACCCACCTGCATGCAATTAAAGAGGAAAGCAAAGTTGCCAACCGTGATTGGGTTGACCACCAAGCATGCTGTCTGTTGCAATTAATTAATGTTATAGACAATCTTTTTATAATGGGAAATTATTTTAATGAACTGCGCTGAAAAAATATTAGAGCTAACAATCTTCTTTAATTTATACACCAAGTCACCATAGAAATCAGGTTCAGAAAGTCCTTGGCGCAAAGAGTTTTTTAAGTCCAACTTGGAATTTAGAAATCAAATCATATAGTATCGTCTATAAATTTTTGAAAATGTTTTGCGAAATTTATGATACCTATAGCCTTGTTTAAGAAGTTTCTGAGTTAACAATTTATTGCGGGTGTTGAAGTCAGCAACATAGCTAGATGCTCCAGCAAAACGAATGAGTTGAGAGATATAGACTCCATAGGATGTAGAACGAGGAACATCACCATCTAAAAATGGGAAATTGACAATTTCGAAATCAAAGTATTCACGTTTATCATAAATTTTAGTAGAAACAATATCATTAGAAATTTACAAATGCAAGTCTAAAAATGCAGCTTTGGTATCCGAGGTATTGGCTTTATTTAGTTGGAGCTCTGAAGGGTTTATTTGACTAACTATATTGTCAAAATAAACATCATTAATATTTAAAATATCGTCCAAATATCTGGATGTAGTGTTAAACGCATCAATAACATCAGCCTGCTTATCATCAGAAAGAGACATCATAAAGTCCCTCTCATAACAAAACAGGAATAAATCTGCAACCAGGGGAGCACAATTAGTGCCCATAGGAATCCCAACTACTTGTCTATACAGCTTGGTTGTTGACTTTTTGTTTATTGTTACTGTGGGAGTCTGTAATTGTTCTATGTTTTGTTGTACGTTACTTTATGTCCATTCTAGTATTGCAATCATCTTGATGGGGAAGAGAGAGCTGATTGCTTTGCTTCATTTGTCTTCCTGGTGTTTTGTGTTTGTTGAGCAGCTCTTCCTCGCAGTGCCACGGGGTTCGTCTGCGGTTTGTGATTGTGGTATTTCCTGATCATACTCACTTACTATTTTTGGTGCCAAATCGAAAAAAATGTTGTCCAACAAAAAGGTCAGCACATCACATCGATTTGACACGACCATGCATGATATTTTTTAGATTTCTGAAGAAAAAAAATGCATTTCTGTCATTACATGCAACGTAAAAAGAGCCTTCTCTCTGGAAGGTTCTTTCAATAAGATCAATAAGTTTATCTTTAATTAAATTATGAGGTAAAGTAGTGTAAAGAGTAGAAAAATCATAAGTAGACAAACTGGTCGCATTGAAATTTCTAGCTTTAAGTTTATCTAAAATTTCACCTGAATTTTTAATAGACCAAAATAAGTTTTTACCGGATCTGTCATATACCTTTTCACAATACTTGATAACATGTTTTAACAGCTGTAAGACACGAGGTTAATAATTTGAAAAGTTCTGTTGTCGTACAAGAACTAGAATTAGCAATAAATCTTGCTTTATAGGTTTCTTATGGAGTTTAGGTAACCAGTACAACATAGGATCTTTGTCTTGATTTTGTTTAGCTTTGACACCAAAATGTATGGCTGTATGACAACCATGCCCATCAACAATCACCCTCTCACTTAAAGAAGGCTGCAGTTTATAGGCATTAGTGTCAACAAGCTCACGCTTAAAATTATTAATAAAATACAATCGTCAAACAACTACAACATTGTTAGCAGCTTTATCTGCTGGAACCAAAACATAGTTCACTTGAAAATCCTGGGTACCTCGTTTAAGATGACGAAAAGAAGATTTAGGTTTAGGGGGTAAAAGATGTGTATTACAAGAGTAAAATGAAATACGAGTATCAATAATTTTAAAAATGTTAATCTTCCATTCCTTCAAGGCATCAGGTTCAACATTTTCCTGTTTGCACCAACAATTGCTAATGTCATTTAAAGAAGCAGCGATCTCTCTACGACGTTTAGAGAAAGCAATATTAGAGGGAAATCTATATGTAGGACCGTTAGAAATAATATTGCGAACTCTCGCGTCAGGAATGACATTTAGATTACCTGTAATAATATGCCCTGCAGAGGGATATTAATAATTAGAATTTTGACAATCTCAGGAGGCAGGAGTATTGGAATCTATATATATATCATTTACAATTTTATTAAAGTTAAATATAGTAGACCTAATTGGTTTGTTATATGTATAACAAATGATCAGAGTTTCAGAATTTCTAAAGTAATTTGGAATAGATGAAATCACTAAATTATCCTTGAAGATACTATGTAAATCAATAAACTCAATGCCTTTGTTAATGAATGGAATTTTGATAAAATGTCGTTTATGGTTGACCTCAGAATCGATATAAGGAATAAGGAAATGTTGAGAATAACACCTTGTAAGAAGTGCTGCTTTATATAATTTGCTTGCTCTATCGTAACGTTTATTAGCCTCTAACTCTAAATTACCTAAAACTGAGATAGGCAAGGAACTTAAAATTGAAAATAAGCCATGCCGACCATGATTAGTTAAAGCCAAAGAAAGATCCTTTAGAGAAGTATTTAAGCGTTTTCAGAACAAATTTTGCACTTAATGTTGCTATTTTACGTTTACCATGAGATCTACTTTTACGTTTTTTACATTCCAAAACAGAAAAAACATCAAAATCTGGCATTTTAGAAATGTTACCTTCATAGTATATATTATCATTAAAGCCTAAAGGAAAGGGTGATTGCAAAAATTTCATCCATTTAAGTTCAGTTTCATGTCTTTTTATATTTTTAAATCTAGTTGATGAATTTGGATCATATATAATTTTTTCAACCGGCTGAATTACAATTTTACTAGGTGAATGACCATTACTTTTGAAATTGCTATAAAGAAATATGTCAATTTTTTAGGCTTTTTCATTTTTCTAAAGTGCTCACGAAACCTAGTCTTAAGGGATCGGCCAGTTTGTCCAACATATTGCATTCCACAATAAAACCTTTTTCATGCTCAACTCAGCTGAGCATTAGATTTCAACCATCTATATAAATTCAAACGATGAAATAAAACGATTTATTTAGCTTAGTCACTCAAATTTTTTTTTATTTATCATGCTGATAAATGTTAAAATTGTTGTCATTTTAACATTTATGAATATAGTAGATCACTTGCTCATTTGAGTGTATAAAAAAAAACACTTTTATTACCTCAGTGCGAGGTCTCTGTCTGAACTAGCTGGGTAAATTACTATTAATTACTGACAGAACTGGCCACTCTATGGAGCACATGGCAGACTTGATAATGATTCTGAAGTTACTCTTATTTTACGTCATCTTTCCTTTGTTTCAGCTTTGCCATTGTATGCCACTGTAGCCATAGTACTTGGTGCGGTCATCATTGTTGTTATAGTAGCAGGGGGCCTGGTGTATAGGTAAATAAAAGTATAATATTATCTGGCAACTTTCTCACAATCATAATCACAGATAATAGAGTATAGAGAGTTAATAGCGTTTCAACATTTAGTAACAAGATAAATGCATTCTCTGGGAGTTTCAAAGCAAGAACCAACCTTCTTTTTCATCATTTCAGTTTTATGAGCAGTAGAAATTTTATGCTTAATTGGGTTTAACACGACAAACGTTCTTTATCTTTGGGACCGGGAGAATATTCTAATTAGTCATAATTTTTTATCTGAATTTTTATGCATGTCTTTATTATTTGCTTGTCTTGAGAATTGCTATTATGAGTAAAAACATACATGGGAGTTTGTCCAGGAAAGCTACAATCATAAATTCCATACCAACCCACTACAACACGAGAAATGGAACACAGACAACACAACACAGTAAATTAAGCTAGGCAACCCGCTATCTTTTCCTCAGCACGACTAAAATTGACACTTCTGTAAATAAAAAACAAAAGACAAAACAAAACAAATACCAAGTACAACCCCCACACACTATGGGAGCAACAACAAACAAAGCAACAAACACAACATACTATCTGCTTTAGAGTGAACAGCAGTTGAGGTCACTGGTAAAATTAAGTATATATAACAGGCCGAATCTTCACCTTAGATTCTATTGCTATGAAAACTTTAAAACTTTACTTTGTAGGCGTATGAAAGCAGAGGCAGAGATCCATAGTCAGTGGTGGAAAATAAAATGGGAAGATGTCAGCATACAGACAAAATCTTCTTTCTTTTCGTCTTGTAGTAAAGTAAGTATTGGGTAAAGCCTATACGCATAATAAACAATACACATGTTCAAGGACGATCACCATATGGGCCTCGTCGCGAGAAAACCTGTCTTCGGAGGTTTGCGAACAACACAGGCGCAGACCAGCCTGCGCATCCGCGCAGTCTGATCAGCGCCTTTGTCATTCGCTTTTTTTTGAAAGTTCAATATGAAAACTTGCTACAGGCGAAATTTCAATGCACTAGCTAGACTATGTAGCTGAGGAGACTGGTTTGAAACTCGCTTAGTCGGAAAGCCCAAAGACAGGTTTTCTCGCGACAAGGCCCATATATGAAGATTTTTTTTTTCCATATTGCCGGTGACTGATCTCGCTTTTAAATGTGTACAACCTCTTGAAATGTACAAAGTATGAAACCTGTGCATTTATGCACAGATTTCATATTCTGTACATTTTACTTGATATAAGTAGCCAATTATCATTCTTGTGTCTATTTCAAGGAGTTTAATTTTGAACATGTTGTCAGCTAAGTCTTTGAAAGCTTTAATAAAGAGCACCTGGAGTACCACTGCATTTTGTATAGAAGAGCAAATCAACCCACGTAAAATAATACCAGCAATAAGACAATTGTAAAAGTTGTATTTCATTGTGAAAATCAACGTTTTAGCCAAATATGCAGGAAAACTATTTTTAACATTTACTGAAAAAACATGTCTACATATAGGCACATTCAAGCTCTTAATTTGTTTCTCTTTTTCTTATTAATATAATTTGTTATCCTGCAAGAAACGACATATATAAAAGATTACGAAACAGTTTATTACATCTCTTATTATCTACCATAAATATGAAGGTGTTCTTTACAGAGTAAAACAGCATATAATTTGATAGGAAATAAGTATAAGATAATACCATTTTAAAAGCACAATTTCGCTGACTCTCATTACCGAACTTTTACTTAAAAAAGACAGTATGGAAATATACGAGTGCTTAAGTATCAAATGGCGAAAAATGATCTAGGTCATTAGATTTTGAAGCTTATTGAAAATGTGTTGGGTCATACTTTTAGCATGCATACTATCTAATGGTGCTAGATGTATAAATTATGGCTCGACTTTTTATCTACGTATATAAATTGTGCAAGCTAGCAGCAAGGGCTCTGGTGAGACTGCACTGATTTTCAGGCTTCAGACCTTGCATGTGTGATAGAAGCAAAATCTCATGATCTGCCCATTTTTGATTAAACAGCTGCATTATCGAATGATCATTATACAGGTTCAATCTTCCATGTGTCTTTCAAGTCAATTAACATAATTAGTTTGACAGGTTTAAAGTTTTTTATACACTCAATATTACATTTTGTATTGTAGCCCGACAATTCAGATAATTGAGCCACGACATGAGATTTCAAACAATTTGGTATTTGCGACCAGCAAAGGCTCAGACCAGCCTGCGCATATGCGCAGTCTGATCAGAGCCTTTGCTGATCGCTTAACTATTTTATGATCTTTAAGCTACTGACCGAAAAGCATTTGGAGTTTCTACACTTAACAGGAGGCTGCACGGGCTCGTCTGAGTCTTCACTTGTCAAAACGCCACATTGTTGGAAATCACATGTCGTGGCTCATATGAGATTTTCATTCAGACCTATGTGGTTTGACAAAGTACATGCTTCCCTCAGGTATAAAAAAAATCACAAAACGTGAAGTCGTCTTGACATATTGTTCTCTGCTGTGTTGTATAATATTTGGAAAATATTGTCATTTCAGCTTGATGAGAGATCTGTATCTATTGCAACCCATGCCAATGCTTTCCAAGCTGTGGGCGTCTACAAGGTAACAATTTCCAGTGAGAGTTTCATAGGTTCAGATAATCAAAAAAAATATCAGAGTAAAATTTTTGATATTTTCACATCTATTGGCTTCAAAATTTGTTTTGTGGGCTCAAAAGAACCGTCTCATTGAAACGGTTCTTTTTAGTACACAAATCATATAATCACATATGATTTGGTTAAGAAATAAGAAAAAAACAACATAGTATTCAATTACATACTCTTAACTTGAGGCATGTAGTCCTTTAAAACTACATTTGAATGCATAACTTGTTTCAGCTACTAATTTAGAGTTTGATGTTGCATTATTAGCGTTCACCGTGTGATTGAATCTAAGTGTCATCACAATGTATGTAGGTAGATAAAAGCCACTGTGACGATGATGTCCTTAAAGAACCCTCACTAATGGCAAGAAGTTATGAGCCTCTGCATGAGAAAGCCTGTCTTTGGGGTTTGACTCCAGATAAGGCTCAATGCAGCTAGCACAACTACAGAGACTAGCTTGAATTTTGAAAATTGTATATAGCAAGTTTAGCCATTATACATTCCAGAAAGCTACCAACAAACGCGCTGATCATTTTTCGCAGATGCGTAGGCTGGTATGTGTCTTTCCAGTAAACATGCAATAAAATCCGAATTTCTTGTGACGAGACCTACATGTTTTAGCCCTTGTATGAGGACCTGTACAAATTTGAATGATTAGAGAAAAGAGGTATTTTTTGATCAATTAGAGAAGTTTTCTGAAATCTGTGCGCATTGGAGAAATCAAAGAGGCTAAGTTTAAATTATAGGTTTTACTGTTTCATATGGAAAGAAACGAGAAATTAATAAAAACAAAAATTGAACTAGCTACAGAAACATCAACACATCTGAATGTAATGAAAAGGACATACTCTTAAACGTAGAAAGACATAATCTTAACGTAGAAAGAGAATAGAAGCTATCTTATACCTGAACCACACATAGATAAAATAGCTTGCCGTGACGAAGTCCTCCAAGGGGGTACCTGTTCCCTTGTTCCCCTGAAATAAAATTGGCCTGTCTATCTTTTCATATGCTTCCTTTGCTAAAGACTGTCTTTTCCCTATTTTTCCCCTCAAAATTTGGCCCTCGTTTCCTTGTTGTTTGAAATAAATGCCCCTTTTACCCATTTGCAAAATAGTGCTGCAGCAATGTGGCAAAAAGTAGCCTAATTTTAGAGGTACCCATACCAGCAGGGTAACAAGTACTACTATATACCAAATTAAAGCTTGGAGTCGGCTCATTTCAAAACTGCATGACGCCACTTCCAAAATTTTGTGCGAAATTTTTTACGGCCCTTCAAAAGTATACACCCTAAATTGTAAGTGTTCGTTTTCTGTGGGCTTCCCAAGCAGGTATTATCCTCATATACGCTCATAAAAATCTATTTCTTGTAAATTGTGGAGTGGAACATGAATAAATATAAATATGGATATTAATTGACAATATCCAGTCTGGTTTTCAACATTTTATGAGGTCATTGAGTACAAAAGTCACGAAAACCTATGACATTGACATAACATTTATCTGGATGCAACTGCATGTAACCCTGTCCAATTTTGTAAGGATTTTTACTGTTAGAAATTGTAAATATTTAATCTATACTATTCAATTATTTTTGTCACACTTGCTTGTAGCAAGGGTGTGGCTTTTTAAACAGGGTGTTACATAGTTCAAATTCGCGTCATTCACCAGCCGGTCAACAACTTACATTAAAGTTAATTTCTCTGCAGCAATGATAACTGTTATCAAACTTTGCATAGTAACTGTCCTCTGCATATTCTTTGAGTATATAGTAGGGTCTGCTGACCTTGACCTACGTTTTACGCTCCAATGACTTTGAAATAAATTAACGTCCGTCCGTGAAAATTTTACATTAAAGTAAGTTCTCTGTGTCAAACCTTGTATTATGTATAGTAATTGCCCTCGCATTCCCTTTAACCTTGCTTTTTGACATTGACCTACTTTTAACGTTTCAGTATTTTGACTGTGACAGACATATATATGACTTTACTCGAGTAGGTGTGACACAGCTTTCCCTCAGAACTAATGTCATGTTGGTTTAGTATATCGTTTTATCAATATCAAAACAGGATGAAGCTATATTGCTCAACTGTGTCTGCCATACTCTTAAATGACTAGCATGCATGTGAGACACCATTACTTGTTTAAGACAAAGTGGAATTCCTATAGACCATGAAAATGAGTTCTTCAAAGACATTTACAGTCAAATTGGTCTAAAATGCTTCGCAATAAAGGTGTAGTGTATTTATCCTTCCATCTGTCAAAGAGTGATGTTAAAGCACATGACATTCTCTATTCCGAATCACTTGTGTTTTGCATGGATAATGTACAAAAATGTGTTTTCATGGAGCTGCTATTTTGCGTTCATAGGTTAGGTTAGTGCACATAGTTGTTCATTGTGAAAACATGTATAATGTACAGTTATCGTGACAGATACTGTTCTCGCAATTGCATGTAAGGTCATTTAAAAGCTTTGAGGCAGCTGTTGTAAGGACGCATACAGTATGTGTGTCATTAGTGTATTCAACTATTTTTATCCATATTCATTTTGTGGGATGGGCGTGTAGAATGTAGAATATGCAAATGGAAACTGTTATCTGTCGATATGACTTTTGTTGCTGCCTTTGCTAAGCTTACCTCGTTTAGGGATGTAGGGTCTAGTGTTTCATATATTGCTCCAACAAACTGAGTGTAAGTAAACTTTTGACAGTTTAATAAAGGCCCATGCCCAAAATCTTTCAGTCTTGAAATTTCAGTGCACCTTGAATCATGCGTTTGAAAACGGATTTCTTACCAATCCCAAAGAAAGCACTGCCTATATCCCATCCAGCCAGACAGTATTTTATGATCAGTATTGTTTTGTTGTTCTTATTTAAGACTGGTGAATAAGATATTAACAGGGATATAACGTCTCATAGCAACATCATATGCCAATTTGACATGTAAGAAAAATCTCATTTGTAGCTTCTTTTTTTTATCTATGATGAGGGTGTTACAATAAGAACAAGAAAATCTGTACTGGGACATTTTGCAGCAGCTGAGGCATGTATACAGCCTTGTGTTCGCTTTCTCTCGAAGCTCTGAGATGTCCATATGCTCATCTTTGGTCGCTTTGGTGGCTCTGTCCTTTAGTCCACCACTGATAAAGATTGTATGTTTCTGTTCAACTGGCTTTTATCAGTGTCAGTGTAATAAGCTACAAGGTTGTCCTTACTTTTGCCTCCGGATAATAATTTCTTCTATTCTTTGAGTACTTTCATGTCTGCTTGTAGAAGTATTTTTGTCGCATTGTGGCGTTGCCTCTTTTTTGGCATGTTAGCGTATTCACACTATTCTTATTATGTGTACATGTCAAATACAATGTATATCTGTGAAATGGACTAATAGATGCAATGGCCTTAAGTATGTAGACACGGAACTGTTCAACTATGGCTACAGATGTTACTTTAGCCGTTTTAGACAGTATTGGTAGCATCTGTATCAAAGCTGTAGCATCAAAGATAATACGTTCTGTTTTCTCAATATATGCTACTTTGCCTTCAGATATGCTTTTGAGTTAATGGATGTAATCTGATTTGATACATGCAGGCATTGATTCGAGCCATAGTTTTTGAAAATATTTTAAGACTCCTTGTGCATTCTCAAAAGACAAGATACCTCCCTGAAAGAGCAAGCTGCTTACAAACACAGACGCATCACCTAATCATTCATGACTACACTGCTGTATCTTTGGCATGTATGCCAGTGTCTTATTATTGGCTTTTTGCTGGGGGTCATAGAAAATCTTCTGAGGTTTGTCTTGTCCATCAAGCTTTATAAATCCTTCCTTCATGAATGATTTCCTCGCTTCCTGTGTCTAAGGCACCTAGCAAGCCTGGATGATATAATGCATGTTGCAAAATCCGTTTGAAGTGTGAGGTGTGGCCTCTGTGGGATCAAAGGGCGAATAATGAATCGACTGTCAAACATCAAAATTATTTTTACAACAGAATCATATTAGTGTTTTTGTATTGGAATGATGTGAAGGTCAACTCTGGTTTGGTTTACCTGTTCATGTACATGCACTCTGACATACATAGTTGTGGAACATCATTGAGTAATATGCTGTCACAGGCTTGGCTCAGGAACCACGTGACCTAGTCAATGAATTGCCTTTTAAGGTTAGTCCCCTGATTCCTCCAGATCCTATTAAAACTTTGTATTCTGTTGCTTAGACCACACAGTTAATCCAGGCAGAATTGAACTTGTCCTCTGACATTTTTACAGTACATTAGCCTTCATGGAAACCATTTATAACCTCTTCAGGAATGTACTGCACTTGAAGGATTTGATATGATATACATATATGTGAATAGTTTCGCCTTTGCAAACTGATGCACATCTCAAAGACAAAACCTAGTTGGGGAGAGGAATAGTTTAAAAGTAAGCAATACTATCTCCAGCGAGTCATTCCAAAAGTAATAATGATGGAGAAATAGATATTCCCTATTACCTGAACTCTTATAGCAGGTTAATCTGTACAGCTTCACAAAAACGACCGTATAGTATAAGTTAATTACAGTTATATGTTCATTTCTGTGTCTGATTCATAGTCAGGATTCCTCTTAGAACTCATGCAAATGGCACTGGACATCATCAGAGAAAGTTCTGTTGTTCTTGACGCACCACTTTCAAGAACTGTATAGAAAATGTTAGCTTAAAAAGTAAGTGAGTACGACTAGGAACTGCCACAATCACCCACAGCACAGTGAGGAGAGGCAAGGCATGATAACTGACTCATGACAAAGCTCGTAAAGCTTTGTCACACTCTTTTGCAGACAACTTTTGTTTTATACTGTCAACAGCAGAGACACCAAAAAAGTAAGTGAGTATGATCAGGAAATACCACAACTACAAACTGCAGACAAATTCAAATGACAGCTCTCTGAGTCCCGCCTTACCATGCATGTATCCAATGCTAGCAAAACCTGTTTTGAGGAGGTGCATTCCACCTCCACATAGAAAGATATATTTCATGTACATAGGTTTAGCCCAAGTGATTTCTTAAGCTTTCGTAAATAAACCCATATCAAAATATGCCGATGTATAAATTTGAACAAGTACATTTATGCACGTTTGCATTCCCTTCAGAGTAGTATTATAACTGCTATAAACTGTTGGGGAGACATTATAATTGGATTAATTGCTACATTAAATGCATTTATATTTACTTTATATGCAAGGAAAAACTCATTTTTATGATTTATAAAATGTACATGTAGATCAAATGCAATACACGTGACTATTTGTAAAAATCATTGGTTTTCGCGACTTTTGCACTCAATGGCCTTTTAATTATAGTTGTCAATGTGCGTAAGTAGCATATCAAATGCAAACAAAATGAATATTAACTATTGGGTTATATACAACCTAATTTCATGCATTTTAAACAGTATGTATGTTTCTTGTCCTAAAAAGAAATCGTCATTCCTTTCTGAGCTATGATGACGGTACTCATGTTAAAAGGGCCGTAATTTTTTTCGCACAAAATTCTGACAGTGGCATCATGCAGTTCTGAACTCAGCACACTCTAAGCTTTAAAATGATGTATGATGCTACTTGTTACCCTTCCGGTATGGGTACATGTCACTTTTGTCGACCTCTGCTGCAGCACTAAAAGTCTTTTGGGCCTCCACGATGGTCTATTCGTAATCTATAATTGCAAAATTCGGATTCATCATTTTCGGAAATCAAGTAGATCCCAATCACCTGGCTTCTGACGATGCCATCTATTTAGGATACACACTCTGAAAATGCACGCATATTCAACTTGAATACTGCAGGTTAACAAGATAAAACTTGTGTTAACAGTAAACAAGGCAAACACTATGCATCCTTAGAATATGTCTGCCATACACGACTCGGTTCATTTTTACATAGCTGGCATTATTAAAATCACAGACTTTTATAAAATGTTTAAACATATAGCAAATAAGACAATGATCGCTCGCCTGAATAAAAAAAGCCAACAAGTTAACATACTCAAAAATTATATTTTTTATTTGCAAACAAGGGCATGCATTCAAAATAAAAAAAAGTCCAGTCTGGCTTAATTTTGAATGTATCAGACACGGTCACAAAACTAATGGTGTATGTATTACCTCATTTATTCCACAACATGAAGCTTATTTGCAAATATTTTACAAATGTAATTAAGGTATAAGATATGTAAAATAAATTACCTTTAAACCCATGCCAGTGGTAGGTTGGGTGTCCAAACCCATCTTTGGCTTGTCCTGTTTCAGCATATTGTACCATTTAATATTAGATGCAACATTACCAATTGTAAGATATATTTAAATTACCGCTGTCCCCACATACTTAATAAGAGCATGTTATACTATTCAGGCGCAAGTATCCCAACAAAGCTACACATTTATTTGATTAAAATTGATCATATAACACTTTGATATCTATAACTGTACGTTTAGATATGCAGAAGCTCCTAAAGATTTACCAGTCCAGCTAATGAAAAAAATGAGAAGAGAGAGCATATTAAAGCAGCAATAACAACGACAACCTTTCATAACAAAATAAAAATCAAATTAATTATACAGGACTTAAGTTGAGAGTGCGTAACGAAAATTTGATTTTCTTATTTTTTAACCAAACATATGTTTTGGGTACTCAAAAGAACCGTCTCAATGGGGCGGTTCTTGGAGCACCCAGAACACATGTTAAAATTGATGGGTTAGAAAATATTTACAACTACTCACTACCTACCTACCTACCTACCTACCTACCTATCTATGTTAACCATTCATCAATTCACTTTCTGTCATTCTCCATATACAAGTATGTATTGTTGTTATATGTCATAATAACGATGAGTTGTACGTTGTGAATAAACTACTGACTTTATTTAGATATCCACCGAGGCAGAATCATGGGTGCCTTTTGGTTGTTGTCCAGCGGTACATGTATGCAGAGCACCTGAATAACTTTTACAAACAGGCTGGACCCAGATCGGGCCAGACGTTCGTCAGGCCAGATGTGGATCCAAACTGCTTGACACTAGATGAGTTTTGATTAATATAAGAATATCACCAATATATAAATTGTTGGTGCTCATTGGAGCGAAATCACTGAGGCGGCTCTTGTGGGTACCTATAGCTATTTGTTCAGTCTTGAAGCCCAAGACACGTCTTCGATTCTTTTTGTTGTAACAATAGCGGTACCCAATGCACAAATTGTTGACTGATATTGTGATGACGTCTCTTAATATGGCAGTCATCATTTCCTTAACTATTTACCCATCTGCTAATAACTCATGCAAACAGATTGGACCCAGACCAGGCCAGATGTTTGTTGGTCCTGATCTTGATCCAAACTGTTTGATACTTAAGCTGAGATTTGTTCAACAGAAAATCTCACCAATACATGAGCTGTCGGTGCTCAGTGGAGCGAAGCTCTGCTTTGTTTGTATACTAACTTTCATGTATTATTCTGCCAGCCAAGAGTAGAAGTGACGTCATGTTTTGTTTACAAAGTTATGGGACTTACCTTTCATGACAGGATAAATACACAATTGATCTATAGAATTGCGGTAGCTCAAGTGGTAACGAGGAGGATTACTAAACCACAAAGAACATTTTAGGTTCGAATCTCACTGGCTGCTATTTTTTTTATTCATTTTTTTATTTTATTTTATTTTTTTTTTTGGGGGGGGGGGGGGAAGAGGGGGCAGGGGGTGGAGGTCTGGTTTTATTATTCTCTTCATGTCTTACTTTTTTTTTATTTATTTTTATCATTATTTTTTTTTTATTTTTTATCTCTTTAACATGTATAAGGTACATATATAAAAAACTTCTGTAACAACACAAGCTACTGTAAATTATGAAATACACGCGAATGTGAGCGTTAAAAGACATATTTGCGACGTCAAAATTTGTGACTAGGGCAAGTAAACAACAGAGTGATTTCGCCATTTCGCGATAATTTTATTTTCACGAAATTTTGCATGTGAGAAGTTTCGCGAAAATTAAACTTCGCGAAAACTTCCGAATTTACAGTAAGCTGAAATAATGCCGCCTGTTCCTTTTGGGCCTAGTAAAAATATGAAGAAAAAAAAAACAACAACCTCTAAATAGGTTCGATCCTGGTACGCCTGCGTCCAACGCCGTAGACATAACCACTACACTACAGTATCTTCTAACGTGAAGTACACAAGTTAATATTTTATGGGTAGCATTGTACTATATACTCGGCAATTGTAAACAAAATATCACGTGACTGTCACTCTTCGTTGGCACTATAGTAGTCGCTTATGCACGAATTGTTGACTGATATTGTAAAAATGCCTTTCTTACTACGGCAGCCATCATTTCTTTAACGCTTTACCCACCGATGTTACTGCTGATATCTCATGCAAACAGATTGGACCCAGATCAGACCAGACGTCTGTCGGTCCTGATCTGGATACAAACTGTTGGACACAAAGCTGCGTCTTGATCAATAAAATAATCTCACCAATACATGAGCTGTTGGTACTCATTAGGGTAAAATGATCGAGGCGGCTCTTGTGAGTACATAGTCTTGACTTATACACGCATATACACGCTTAGTTGCAATCTTTGTACTTAATGTGACTGATATAGTAATAATGGTTCTATTTATGGCAGTCATCTTACCAACCGGTGTCGCCTGCTGATATCTCTTGTAAACAGTTTGTATCCAGATTAGGCCAGGCGTTTGTCGGGCCTGATCTGGATCCAAACGCTTGACACTCTAAGAACTATTCGATGGAGTTGGTTCTGTAAATAATCAGCGGACGACAAAAAAGCGCATGAAGTATTTGTTGTATTAAACAAGGACAAAACTCAACACATGCTTTGTTGATGCCTAGCGGAGCCATATCATCGAGTTTGGCTACGGTGAGCGCCTGCAACTGCTGTGTCATGGCTAATGTCTAGCTGGTTGATTTGAAGTATTAAGACAATGCAATGCATTCTTTCTTCTTTTCTTTTTTTGATCCATTTCAAATAATTTGTTGTATTTCACCAATGTTCTCATACGAGAATGTTTATTGTATGTCTTTTTGTCATTTTTGTATTTTTGTTACACTCACATTATTTCTACTTTTCTCTTTTCTTAATGTTGACCAGCTCTTCTTACCAGTCCTATCATGTGGTAAATTTCAAATTGTTGTTATATGAAAGCACTCACATGTACCCACTATCCATTCACCGTGTAACAGTGGACCCTCTGACGAGGCCTTTCTTGATTTTTCTGCAGTTCCTGTTGTGCAGTATCTAATGCGAAGATATTGTACTACATATAGTCTCGGCAGCAGGTCTTCAGTTACATGGTCGATGCATATGGGTGCTACAAAGAAGCTCGGACACAACCACTTTTATGTTTTCCTATTCCTAGCTCTATCGAGCTTCAATCCTCTCCCCCTTTACGACGTCACGTGTTTTAGTCTTATCATAGCACTACAGGTAAGTAACGAAGTCCACAGAAGCATTAAACATCCCTATCGACGGATGCAAGCACAGCACAACACCAACTTAAGTTTCTCTATTGCATGCCTTTCCCTATTATTAGTAAGCGTCCTTCTTTCCTGGGTCATCGATCTTATTCTATTGAGTGGAGATGTTCACCCTAATCCCGGACCAGACTCTGTCAGTAGCCTGCCTGATACAAGTACATCTAGCAGCATCAGCACTCTAGGTGCCCTATCTAATCACCTGAGTATCATGCATATGAACATCCAGAGTATACTCCCAAAACTTGACTTAATCAAGTGCGAATCACTTGCGTATGACGTTCTTGTCTTCACTGAAAGTTGGCTGAAACCCGAAATTAAAAACGACGACTTGCTAATCGATAACTTTCTGCCACCCTTCAGAGTTGATAGGTGCAACCGCCCTGGAGGTGGAGTTATCATTTATGTCAGAGACACGCTAACGTGCAAGCGCCGCACTGATCTAGAATTGCAAAACCTAGAAGCCGTCTGGATAGAGATAGTAGTTAAGACTAAAAAAATTCTCATTAGTGGTTTTTATCGAGCACCTAATAGTAATGCTGATTACTTCACTTGTTAGATGAAAGCATCGACAGAGCACACAACACTAATATACCTGATATAGTTGTTACTGGCGATTTCAATTTTAATATGCATTCTAACAATAATAACAAAATGAAAGATCTAATTCAAAACTACAATCTTAAACAGCTTATACAAGAAGACACACACTTTACTGAAAACTCCTCTTCATTACTTGACTTGATGTTGGTGCGTAACAGTTCTTATATTCTGACTAGTGGTGTAGTGGACTCTTTCATTCCTGATCAAATACGATTTCATTGTCCTATACTTGTCATACTAAAATTTTTACACCCATCAACTAAGGCCTTTAAAAGACGAGTATTCAATTACGAACGTGCTAATTTTGATATATTCAGAGCACAATTAACATCTTATAAACTAGGAGAAAATATAGCCAATAATAACAACATCAACGAAAATGTTGCATACGTCATGGACACTTTAAATAAAGCTAGCCAAAATTCAATCCCAAGTAAAGTAGTCACAATTAGGCCTAATGAGCACCCATGGATACTTTGCCAAATTCGAAACCTCATACGAAAACGGAAACGCACTTTTAGAAAATATAAGAAAACACAAAACTTATTATTTTGGGAAAAATTCAAAAAACTTCGTAACCAAATTGTTAGCAATATAAGATCATCAAAAAAGAATTATTTTGACAAGCTTGAAGATATACTCTCAAAAGAAAATGTAAACTCAAAAATATTTTGGAAAATCTCAAAGCAAGTTATGGGTCTACAGAAATCAAACCACACTATACCAACGCTCAAGCTAAATGACAAGTTTGCAGAGAAAGACATAGACAAAGCTAACATGCTGAATGACTACTTTTGTTCACAGGCAGTTGTAAATGATAATAACAAACCATTACCGCAACATACATTCACATGCAACAGCAGACTTAACTCAATTACAATATCTCAACAAGATGTTAGAGATGTCCTAAACAACCTTAATGTGACAAAGGCTAGTGATCCTGATCTTATTAGTCCACGTCTGTTAAAGGAAGGTGCCACTATATTGTCCAAACCTCTATCTATTATATTCAATCGCTCATTACTTCAAGGTTACTTTCCTTCTAACTGGAAGGATGCCAATGTCACTGCCATTTACAAAAAGGCAGACAAATCTATGCCATCAAATTACAGACCAATATCTCTCCTAAGTCAAATCGGAAAAGCTATGGAAAGGTGTATTCACAAGCACCTTTACAATTACATATCAGAAAACAACCTTCTTACAACTTTTCAGTCTGGCTATATTCAAGGTGACTCTACAACCTTCCAACTTTTACACACATACCACTCATTCCTAGAAGCAGTAGATAGTGGTAAAGAAGTACGAGTTGTATTTTGCGACATCAGCAAGGCTTTTGACAGAGTCTGGCACAGGGGGCTATTACATAAACTAGCTGGTATGGGTTTATCTGATGGGCTTCTTCGCTGGTTTAAAAGCTATCTTTCACATCGACGACAGCGTGTCGTACTAAATGGGGTAGAATCCAATTGGGCAGACGTTCTTGCAGGAGTTCCACAAGGCTCTATACTTGGTCCCTTACTCTTCCTGATCTATATCAATGATATTGTTAATAATATTCGCTCATCTATACGTCTATTTGCTGATGACACTACTATCTATATAATTATTGATAATCCACAAACTGCAGCCTTCATTTTAAATACAGACCTAGAAACAATTAATGGGTGGTCACATGATTGGCTCGTAGATTTCAATCCAACAAAAACTTCTACTCTTCTAATATCTCGAAGACAGCTAACAGTCTTCCACCCCTCTTTGGAAATGAATAACGTTGTCCTTAACGAAACTACTAGCCATAAACATTTAGGGCTTACCATATCCAATACATGTTCCTGGATAGAGCACATAAATAATATTGCAGAAACAGCTTGGTCAAGATTAAACCTAATGAGATTACTCAAGTTTAAAATCTATCGAAAAGCACTCGAAAAAATGTACTTTGCATTTATTCGTCCCCTACTTGAGTATAGTGACTTGGTATGGGATAACAGTCCTGCTTATGTTAAAAAACAGCTTGATGATATCCATTACGAAGCTGCCAGAATTATAACAGGAGGCACGAAACTCTGTAGCCACGATAAACTTCTTTCTGATCTAGGGTGGGACACTCTGCAAGAACGTCGCACAAAGCATAAACTGGTAATATTCTACAAAATCCTCAATAATCTAACTCCTCCTTACCTGCAGGATTTTGTTCCACCACTTGTTCAAGAGGCTAATCCCTACAGACTGAGAAATTCTAACGATATCCGCACAATTCACGCTAACACCAACTTGTATTATAACTCTTTTTATCCCTCCACAATACGAGACTGGAATAACCTACCCCAAGAAATTAAACAGTCCACCTCAGTTGCATCATTTAAATACCAACTCAGCAAAGACACACAGAGGCGAGCACCACCAAAATTCTTTTCTGTTGGGTCAAGGCTAGGTCAAATACTTCATGCAAGAATACGAATGGCATGTAGCTCGCTCAATTCAGATCTTTATCGAAAAAATATAGTTCCCAGTCCTTCCTGTGCCTGTGGGGGGTTTGAAAGTGCTTACCACTTTTTCTTCATATGCCCAAAGTACAATGCAACACGAGAAAGATACATAGAAGCCCTTCTTAGAAATCATACAACTCATGAATTACTTTTTGGAAAGGATACATCAACTGATGAAGAAAATGAAGCTCTATTCCTTAAAGTACAGGACTACATATTAAAGTCTAAAAGATTTGTTCATTGAGTTCATATATATTGACATACTGCATTGCTATCCACTTTACTTATATATAACATGATAAGATATCCTCTATTCACGGTAAAACAGTCCAAAGATACATCTTGCTAGAAATAGATAAATACACATGATAGGTTCTCGGTCAACAGCTCTCTCTCTCTCTCTCTCTATCTTTCTCTCTCTATCTCTCTCTCTCTTTGTTTTTTTTTCATTATATTGAAACATGCATGTATTACTTTATAACTTTCTTAGCGCGAGTTTCTTTGAAGCTTTATAAGCTATTCACACATATTGTACAAATTATACCTGAAACAGGAAATGACTTTCATATAAGCTTTTAGCTTACTGTCAAATCCTGTATCCATTGACAATGTATTTATTGCATGAATGTAGAATATTTCAATAAATATTGTTTAAACTAAATATTTACAATTTTACGCTGAACATTTGTGTTGATTTAAACCTGTGTTATAACTAGAAAAGAATTTCTAGCGATAAGGAGGGCAATTTCCCTAAAAATAAGACGCTCGTTTTATTTTGTTGAAATAACGACTGGAGACACTAGGCACACTCAACAAATACATATAAACGAGCCGTCTATGTACCCTTGCTCGCTAGTTCGTATATTTAAAACGGGTTTTCCTAAATCCATGTACTATATCTATACTCAACTACAAAAGAACCCCATCAGTCACTTTTTAGGGCATTTATGGTAAAATAATTAAGAAATGAAAGTATATTTTAAACAGTATTCTTTAAAGCTGCATAGTCTGTAACTTTTGATCTTCTAATTTTAAAAATAATGTTTTTATTTTTCAAGAACGCAGTAAAAATATTCAAATTCAGGTAAACATTTTACCATTTTCGTAAATCTTAACAAGTTATCACTATCAAAAAACTGCATTTATGTTAAAATTCAACGGTCTATAACTATTGGAGGGACGCAAATAATTACCAACAAGAGAAAAATACACCTATTTGATAAGATAATTCACTTTTCCATGCAGTTTTCAGCTGTACTGGACATTTTTATTGTGAAAACATAGCTTAATTCTACTTTTACAAATGATTTAAAAAGAAAATAAAATTTTTCGAAAAATGTTCATAGTTACAGAGTATGCAGCTTTAACAGTCAATTATGCATCAAATTATTGGATAATATAACTAGTTTACTTAAACCCGTTCATGCTGTATGCCAGTGAATAGACAAAAGGTCATTTCTAAAAATAACAAGTTTCAGACAATTGGTTTTCACTCGAATTCTAGTCTTTATCAGTTCCCTTTGTCCAATAACACGTATGTCCCTCTCTGGTGAGGCAATCAAGTGTGTGCAGAAGCCAAAACAAACCACATTAGTTTAGTAAGCCCGGATTTCAATACGATAGAGCAGTTGTTGGATGAGCTCTGTCGACGCATCCAGGATCGTTCAGTGCAACCTAGGAATCTTTGACAGCTTCAGGGTGCTCTCCATTAAGAATGAGCGTGGATTCCCAAGAACATTGTGTGGCATTACATTCTTTTGGTTAGACCTCGTTATGAGGCAGCTGTTGCTACAGGAGAGGGTCATGTCCGTTTTTGGACGAATTTAACTCAAGTGAAATGATTTAGACCAGAACGAGATATTCATTCTCAAGTGAAAAACCTGTCATTTTTGAAAATGACCCCTTGTCTAAACAATGGCAAACAATATGAACAGATATAAGTAAAACTGTTACATTATTCAATGAAATGATGCAGAACTGATTGCTACAGAATATTGTATAAATATATTTTCATTTCTCAATTCTGATTTCCATAATTGCCCCGAGAAAGCACTGATGTGTTTCTTTTGTAGTTGAGTATACTTCGTTTTGAATGAGAATTTGTTTTGATCATCACTTGCGCTCGCTATTCAGTAACATGTGTGGGAAAAAGACCGTTAAACTAAGGTAAACAATCGTCCTACATTTATCACGATGGGGTATATTATTTATATTTATACAGTTGATGTACAATAAAAACGACCATCTTGCAAAGCGGTCTATTTTTGTCAGATGATTGAGGTCTTCTTTCGCTTATACAACCCCTTTCCCCCTATACACCCAAGACACCCTTTACACATGTTGTATATTTTTACAATGACGTTCAATTGTGCAAAGGGCATCTTGGGTCTAGTGGGAGGGAAGCATCTTAAAACAAACTGAAAGACACCAGTTTTATCTTTTCAATGACAAACATCACAACTGTATTGCATCCATAGCAGAATCATCGCCTTAAAATGGACAGCAGCCAATGTCACCTGGTGTGGGGGGAGGGGGCTTTAATATATTTTACCAGCCGATTCCTCGCCCTAACTTTGCTGTTCTAAAAGCACAAATGTTGTTCTTCATGATGATACATTGCAATAGTTACAAAGCCTCCATGCGAGCTTAACATTTTAAGGGCCTCTCCAAAGAATGTTTGAAGAGCTCTATTGTTTTTGGCTTGTCCATTTGTCTGTCCTGTCCGTTTGTACATGGTCATTCGAACTCAGTCATTCTTTAATCGGATTTCTTCCAAATTTCATTTATAGATTGCTTCCATCAACCTCTTGTTCATGTTTGAATACAGTTTTTTCCCGACATTTGATAAACAAGACGGCCGCCACCTATCAATGTCCAATGTCGTAGTCACGCTAAATGAGTCATTTTTTAATCGGATTTCTTCCAAATGTCATATATGAAAAGCTTCCATCAACCTCTCGTTCACGTTTGAATACGGGTTTTGTCCAACATTTGATAACCGAGATGACCAACAAAATGGCCGCCACCTATCAATGGCCGCTGTCGTGGTCACTCTAACTTAGTCATTTTTTTTATCAGATGTCTTTCAAATTTTATGTATGGATTGCTCTTATCAAATTCTCAATCAAGTTCGAATATGGGTTTGTCTGACGAACCATAACCAAGATGGCTGACAAAATGGCCACTGCCAATCAGTGTCTGCTGTTGTGGTCACTCTAACTTAGTCATTTTTATCAGATTTCTTTCAAATTTTATGTATGGATTGCTTTCATCAAATTCTCATTCAAGTTTAGCCTGGGTTCCAGTCTGATCATTTTTTCTTCTTTTTTATTTTTCCGTTCCTTGGTCAAAAATGACAGCCTGGGGAACTTCGATTTCATTCGACAGCGCCACCTGGATTTTTCCTCAAATTTTGTGGGGTAATGCCAAGAACGATAACGCTATCGGATAACTCTATTGTGCTATAAATAGTAACAGGAATCCCAGTGAAAAGATAGATAAAAAGGCAAACATTACCACTCTGTCCTATCATCAAATGCACTTTGTGGATGATGATTTAAATTTAAACAGCGTTTTCCGACCTTGGTGTATTTGTTAAGTAGTTGTTTTTTGCCTTTGTGAGACGGGCTCGAACGAAAATACACATTGTATATTGTGTATAAAGCTTCGAGACACGGTCGAGATAAACACAATACATCCGAGAAAAACGTCATCTTTGAATGTTCGCTATATTTTTGACACTTCAGTTTCATCTCTGCGTCCTTTGTTTTGGATCAATCGGTCTCGAACCAAGTAAACAAATTCCATCTATATTCACGTTTTTTTCGCGGAGTTTCCATGATCAGCTGTTTGATAAGCATCCACATTATCGGATCGGTGTCTCGTTATCATCTTTATTACATCACACTGAAGCAGCAGGCTATAATTAGATTAATCGGCTGTTCGGATTATCAAAGGGAAATACCACCGATGTCCCCAGGCGTCAATATTAATCGAAATCAATAACGGACAACCGATACCTTTGATGTGGTATATTTTCATTCTCTTATTTTTTTAAAATATTAGCATTAGAAAATATTGCAAAATATTGACGACTGGACCATGGACGTTATATTACCTGGACTGGAAACACCAATAGATTTACCGATAATCGTTATTCGATCTTTGCCGCGCTGAAATCCAGGTAGGCGGCAGGCAATTTCCGATAAAGTGACGAATCACTTAACGAGAAAGAGATGTGCATGTGTATGGGCATGTGTTTCTTCGCCCCTAGCTTCTCGGTAAGAAGCGATAGGTCTGAAAGAATAGCACCGTTTTATGGAGAAGCTTCTAAGCTGCAATTTGATACCAAACACGATGTTGTTCCGGTAAAAAGTAAATTAATTCCGCGGAAGAAATGAACCTAGGATTCCCATCTTATCCGCGTCCTGTGACGGATCTTAAATTAACCCCCCCCCCCCGCAATATACGTCCGTGGTTATGAGCGCTAATTAGCCAAACATCGCTTGGTAAAACAAATGAAATGTAAAACTATTCAACAAAAGAGAATGAACTTTCGATGAGAATTTAAAAAAACAAAAACAAAAAAAAAACGTGGGATGCAGTTCATTCACTATTGCATGGATCATAAATACAGCTATAATATGGGCCTCGACGCGAGAAACCCTGTCTTCGGGGGTTTGTGAACAACACAGGCGCAGACCAGCCTGCGCATCCGCGCAGTCTGATCAGCACCCTTTTTTTTGCTTTTTGGAAAGTATCATATGTAAACTTGCTGCAGGTGAAATTTCAATTTTCAAGCTAGTCTCTTTAGCTGAGGACTGGTTTGTAACACTCTTTGTCGAAACACCCCCCCCCACCCCCGAAAACAGTTTTTCTCACAACGAGGCCCATATGATACCTAACAATCTAGTGTTGTCAGAAAAAAATACCCAAGAAAAAAGATAACGCATCAGGCTTTTCTTCATTTCTCAGACATGGAAAAAGGCATTTTTTTCATACAACGCAATTAACCCACATATGCCTTACGTCCTTTTTGTGGGGCATAGGTAAACAGTGCAGAACCAGATGAGACCCAGCAGAACGCGGTATCTGATCAGGGTCTCCACCGTTTGCTTACAGAATGTTCTATAAAATTTTATGAAAATGAAAATGACACCAACACCCCTTAAAACGAAATCGTCTGGTCCAATTGAGTGGAGAGGTCGTAAATGAGTTAAATAGAAATTCAGTATCTTTTGTTTAAGTCTTAAATTGGCTATTATTGTCTGTTGTTGAGAATATCACTTCTAAAACAAGTCGTTTTGGTTGAATAGATATTTAACGCAGTCACGGAAATAATTACTGCTCACAGCTGGCTTACCAACTACATTGTTGTTGTTGTTGTTGTTGTTGTTGTTGTCTATCCATTAAGCATTATAACGCTGCTTATGAACTCTTGGTGCTTTTCTTCTTAGCTCATCAGTACATTGTCCCTTTGTGCTTTAACACATATGCTCCATGCGCATGCGTGGGCGATCATTAAATTTATATAAAACGTTTGGTGCTCTTCACATACTGTGCAAGAGCTCCTACTAGGTCATTTTGACCTTGCCGACTAATATCTCCTACGCATCCATTCAACACTTTCAAATTGATGTCACAGACTGTAAAGATTCCTTCTCTATACAATACTTCCTCAACTGATTTCTCAAGACAATCACGTTCCTCCTTATAAGCATCACAGTGGAATAGAAAATGTTCTGTATCCTCCGGAACATTGCATACTGTACACATCTGTGACACTGTTTTGTCAATTTTAGACCTGTGACTATTCAGTTGGGTATGACCGGACAGTAATTGGTTTACCAATGAAAATGTAAGTCTGTCTCCCTCTCCATAACAGTTCTTCTTTCCTACCTCTGTATAAATTTCTTGTATTTTCTCTGCCTTTTCTGTTAAATCAAATTTCCTCTGCCATTTTTCTTTAACCTGCCTCTTCAACTCACTAACTGCTTCTTTCTTGTCCATTTCTATTGGTATGTCATCCTTTCCACTCACTTCTGCTGCTGCCTCCTTTGCTTGCTTATCTGCTAATTCATTGCCCCTAATATCCTGATGACCTGGTACCCAATGTACATTAATTGAATTTCTTTTAAAATACAGATGACTGCAACATTCTTTAATTTTTGTCACTATTTCAATCTTGGATGTTGGTGTTTTCTTATCAAATGCTGTGATAATTGCTGGTTGGCAATCAGTAAATAGATGAATACTCCTATCCACAAGGTCAGAATGATCTATTTCAGACAGAAATTCCAAAGCTATTTGTATGCCTACCAATTCACCTGTATAGTTGTTACTCATAGGACTTACACTCTTTTTGAGAAGAACCGGCACTGACTGGTAACTATCTAAGTAAACCACAGCCCCTGCTCCTGTTGGTCCCGGGTTTCCCAAAGCTGACCCATCTGTAAATACCAATACATCTCTATCATCTGTGTTGTCTAGCATCTCTCTCACATTCTCTTCCTGTCTGCTTTTTGTGTTTTGGAATTCCTCTGTAAGCACTGTCGCTTTGTCCTTACTAAGACCCATGTACTCTTTAGTATATCTGAATTCTTTTTCAACATTATCTAGTTCCACTGTTCCCTTCATTTCTCTAAATCTGCTCATAAGTAAATGAAATACTATTGGGTTCCTTCCTACCACAATGTCTCCTGCACACCATCTATTGAACTCCTCTTTCAATGGATCTATATCATATTTGGCACTTATTCTGATGACTTCCTGGGCTTGTCAAAGTTTTAGCTGCAGATCAATTGGTACTGTATTTGTAAGTATTTCTAGAGCTTCTGTACTTGTAGAATTAAGGCATCCTGATGCCTTCAGCATTACACTTCTTTGAATCTTCCCAAACTCCTTACACCCTTCTGTGACTGCAGATACCCACACTGGAGCCCCATACTCAAACATTGTTAATTGTTAAACAAACGCTTTTTAATGAAATGAAGTGTATCTATGGTTGACAAATTATCATTTATAATTAAATGTATGTTTTCACGCTTTCTAACCCTGCAATGTGGCTAAATTCCTATTGTACATTAGAGGCAATGTTTAGGTTCCCAGTGTTGGGACACCTCCGTAGAGTGGAACGTTATGCGGAAAAATGAAAGAAAGACGATTTTGCTAGCATCTTATCTGCATGATTTTATTTTGTTTTTGCTAAAAAATTGAAAATTTTAGTTCCGAAATGTGTATTTTACGTATCAAGTGTTAAGTATATCAAATCTACTCACATCAATTAGCTCTACAACCGAAATTTCGATGGTATAGAATAAACATATGTAGTACGAAAAGTTATCATTTTGCCTCTTTTTCATATCGTCTCTGCAACAAAAGTTTGCAATATAACGATATTCTACAAAATGCAAACTTAGGACAAATATATTAACGTTTAGGAATTTAAAGAATTACACTCATTGAGCGCTTCAAATTGCCACAGTTAAAGTGACAAGTAGCTCATTAAAATTCTAATATCCACCATTTTCAAGATGGCGGCTTGTAAACAACGCAATCTGTCCAAAATAACACGAAAATTAACCATTATCCATGGATTTTATTCAAACATAACTCATATGAGATATACTTAAAAACTTATTCTCGTAAATTCTGTAAGAATTTTCTCCACATATATTGAATATTCACGGTTTTAACATCGAATTTTCCTATGAATCATCGCTATGAACAGCCTCTTTGAAAATGGCGGCAGAAAGGTATTTATCTCGGCGTATACCCGATTTACGCGTAGGCAATAATACTGATGAAATAGATAAGAAGCTAATCCCTGCAAGTATACATCCCTGACTGGACCCAGGCTAATTCAAGTTCGAACATGGGTTGGTCTGACGAACAATAACCAATATGGCTGACAAAATGGCCGCTGGCAATCAGTGTCTTTTGTCTGCTGTTGTGGTCACTCTAACTCAGTGTTTTTAATCAGCTTTCTTCTAAATTTCATATATGAATAGCTTCAATCAAAGTAAGTTAGGGTGCAAAGATCAGGAATCGATTCAATCAAACTCACGTTCAAGTTTTAATACTGGTTTAGTCCAACGAATGCAATCTAAGATGGCCGACAAAATGGCCACTCACATCAGTTTGCACTTATGGACAATCTACCTTAATCATTTATTACCAAATTGCCTCCAAATTTCATACATGGATAACTTTTATCAAACTCTTGATCAAGTTTAAATATGAGCTTTGACCCATAACAAAGCTGGCCGCCAAAATTGCCGCCATCTAACGTTATACAATTGATGCTTTCTTTTGAGGTTAACATCAGGATTTGTCAACCCAAGAACAGTGAACATCACTTTTGAGGGTTGACTAATCCTGATGTTAACCGAAAAAGAATGCACCAATTGTTTTGTAATATGACACTGTCTCACTTTTATTTTCATATTTATAAATGTACTCAAGTCAGATGTTCCTAGGAAGATTTTTTCAACAATATACTTCCCAAATTTCTGCAACTCTTATGAGATACATGTGTAAGCAAAATAACTGCATTTTAACCCATATATGCCTAGCGTCCTTTTTGTGGGACATAGGCAAATAGTGCAGACCCAGATCAGACGCCACAGAATATGGCGTCTGATCAGGGTCTCCACTGTTTGCTTGCATAATTTTCTATTAAAACTTGAATAAAAGTGAAAAATACCACCTAACATCCCTTAAAACAGAAATGGACTGTTCCAATTGATAACAGTGTGTAATTCCATTCGGCATAAATGAGTTAAATGCTGTTCTCATAAAATGAACAAATTCTGAATAGAAACATTTAAAGTGTGAAATATACATAAGAAATCAGTCAGTGTTACAATATCTATTTTTAGCTCTCAGGTAGCAGTGACAAAACTTAATGTCACCTGGGCTAGATTTAGTTCAATCTATTTTTAGCTCTCTGTCAGTAATGTTACCTGTCTTCGGCTAATCACTGTTTGTCATCAAGATTTGTCACAACCAGTGCAAGCTAGTTCAGCCAATAAGAGGAGGTCTTTTATAGGAGTCATATAACAAAGTCATTTATCACCCAATTCTTCCAAATTTCATATTTGGACTTCTTTGATCAAAATATTGTTTTTATCTGAATATGGGTTTTGTCCAATGAATGATTATCAAGATTTTTACCAAAATGGATATCTCCTTTTCACTGCAGGGCATTAGGCAGGATTGTTGGAGTCTGACTGTTCTATTTTGTGCCTTAACAGCAGCAGAATCTAGGGCGAATATTTTGTACCAGTATAATGCATTTAAACCACAGTGGCTTAGGCTGCTGTCCATTCTAAGGCAGTGGTTCTGTTGTCGTTGATCAGTTGTTGATTGTTACTCCCATTGTGTAAACCTGTAATTGTTCTATGTGTTGTTGTGCGTTACTTTATGCCCGTTCTAGTTTTGCAATCATCTTGATGGGGAAGAGAGAGCTGGTTGCTATACTTAGTTTGTCTGCCTGGTGGCTCATGATTGCTATATGCCATGGGTTTGTCTGCAGTTTGTGATTGTGGTATTTCCTGAGCACACTCCATTACTATTTTTCATTACTTATGCAGGGTTATATAATGTAGAAACTATCAAATTGAATTAATTAACAGGGAACGCAGTGGCTCAGTGGTAGAGTGCCTGACTCGAGACCGAAGGGCCGCGGGTTCGAGCCTCATCAGCGTCACTGCGTTGTGGTCCTTGAGCAAGACACATTTATCCTAGCTTAGTATTGGTTCAACCCAGGAAGACCCATCCCTGTTTAACTGAAAGATTGTTGATGGGACATAAAGAATCAAATCAAAATGAATTGATTTACTGTGATAAAACAAAGATACAGCTATAAACTCACAGACAGACAGAAAACCCCATATTTTCTTTCCATTTCTGTTACAGGGAACTCAAGTTCATATTCAGAAACCAAAAGTCAAGTCACTGACAGTTGACAGGAAATTGCTCATGGAACTTAAACAGGTAATCGTTCAACTTAGCATGTATGTACAGTTACATAGTATAATTCTAGACATTTGGTTATCAATGGAAATGATATCCTGGAATCAAATAATTTGCGCAGACGAAGATTATCATGGCCAAGTTGCACATCATATGACATAAGTTATTAAACATATGTTTACATAAGGTATATTTCATGTCACATATTTTTTGTATAATTATGTTTAACCTTTTGGTTAATGAACCTTAATACTCCCAAACAGTGTAAATCTAGATAAGCTGTTTTAGTACTTCAAATAAAGTCCAAATTTCAATTTTAATTATTGAACTAGCTGTCACAAAGAAACTGACCCTGATGTTAAAGCACGTTTTTTTCATTATCAACTCGCATGCGCATGGAATTTGTATCATTATACAATTATTGACTTATGTTGAGGTAGACATGGCTTGTTATTGAACAGTTAATGTCATATCCACCAATGCAGAGCAGCCTTCATTTGATATCCGGCCAAGTATGAGCATGAGTGCACGCACATATTGTAATATCTGATGTACCTGGTTAGTTTCTTTAAAGAAATCAACAAACATACACAGGGAAATATCAAAATGATTTAAAACAAAATGGATGAAAGTATTATGAGAGAGAGCGAGGGCATAATAAGAACATTCAGTAACATGTTTTATTACCAACTGTTGTGATCTAGTGTTAAAATTCATTCCCTTTGTGTTGCATTTAGCATGAAATACTACCTTTCTACCTTTGACATATTAGTAGATATAGGAGATTTCTCACCTAATCATACATTGATTTCTACATCATAATCTGATATACAAGCTAGTTTCGTTGGGGGATATCTCAAGGTATAAAATATACTGACCGTTCAGAAAGACAATTGTCGATTTGTATAGGTGAGCTAGTGATATTTTGGTATTTTTATACGAGGCTTGGTTTCCTTTGAATTTACCATGCTATGAGAAGGAAAACATGTTTTTAATTGTACATTGTGGTTGTTTATTGCACAAACGAAATGCAAAGTGAAGGCTAAACAGCTTGGTATTTTTCGCTGCCAACACATGTACATGTATAATATAATTATCCCTCTTGTGTCTATAACCTTGACTTACATATTCTGACGCAAACAATCTTCGTCATTAGCAAATCCGACATTGACACAAACTGCGCTGTATAAACACAGATAATGGATGGAACCCTGAAAAGTGCTCTCGTTTGTGGTGTCTTCTGTGAGTTTGTCACTTTCCCATTGGTATCCTGGGTCAGGTGTGGTACTTGATTGTACCGATTCCTGATCTTTGCAACCTTACTTACTTTGTACTATTTTGGGGCGATATGAAACAAAGGCGCTGATCAGCTATATGTTTCTGCACAACTGATATCATGCTAAATGAAAGCAGAGGCTCACAACCGAAATCAGAATCAAACGTGTCTCCCAAGAAGTTCGAATCGCTTACAAACTTAAATATGCGAATTACATTTTAATGAGCAAAGACCCCGAACCAAAGTCAATATCACCAATACCTTTGGTGGAACAGTCACAAGCTTTTGTTGAAACTTTATACTTGTGAGTAGGTACTTTGTTACTATACACCGATTTAGGCAGATAACACCATAACGATATAATAAAATAGTCTTGACCTTACTAGAAAAAAAACTACAACAACAAAACGACATTTTTAGATTTCACTAGTCCAAATTCAACTATATATTCAGACAGGCGGGCACCTGAACATACAGATTAAACAGTAAGCATCCAAGTGATGAAAAGCATCCAAGTGATGAAAAAGGATTTTCTACACGCAGGTAAGTTTACTTTGAGATGGCCCCAATTTTAAGTGGCGTAAACCTCAATATGCGGTGTATAAATGTATATCAGAATAGGCGAGAAATCTCCATATGCGCCATATATATAACTGATCTGTTTATGTCGTTTTCCATATCTCATAGTAATACATGTTATGGCTTTTTTTTACAGATGCGAGACATTACTTGCCAGAATCTTACAAGGCTTATTGGTGTGTGTCCAGATGTAAACAATGTTACTATCATCACTGAACACTGCTCACGAGGAAACCTACAGGTAAAACATATGCTTAAGGAATTCACCGTATTGTTCATGTAAAAGCGTAGGGTCAGTTAGACAAAAGCATAAAACTGCGGTTTTTGTTTATTTATCAGTTTAAACATGTGGGTGCTCAAAAGAACTGTCAAATATGTTTTGGCTGAGAAATAAGATAAATAATTTTCAATTACACGCTCTTATCTGGGGGGTCTGTGTGAAAGGTTATGGCCAGACTGAAATCTATATTCATTCATGACACTCTGTCTGTGGCACTTAATGATATAACGATCTCCTTTTTTCAGAGATAAAAATCTGTCTTTGGATACACACTGGCTCAAGCTTTACATTTTTGAGCATTTTTTGTACATAAACTTTAAAATCTGTCATAATTAGACACATTGATGACGGTAATAATGTTTTCATGGTGTCAAAGCTTTTGTATACAAGATACTAGTAAATGGGTTTTCTGGCAGACAGTAAACCTGACATTTTCACGGTAAGCACAGTTTGGAAAGGCAAATTGGATCTCCAGAGATAGAGAATACTAGGTGAGCGTCTTTTGATATCAAGATTACCAGGCAAGGTTTTGAGAACGCTTGTTGACATCGCGAGGCTTGCCGAGAGATATGTTAATTTGTATGTTGATTCAGCGTCATTAGCGACGTCATTCAAAAAGTGCAACGTCATCATGACCTGATAAAGGCAACATGCGGTGGGATAGACAACGTTTATCAGGCAACGTGCAACAATGCAGTTGATACGAGGGGTAACTGATAAAAAGAAATACAATATCATTTGAGAGTCATTACCTGTCATCCTTGAGTACATACAGTTGACAACCCAAAACCTTGAAATTCCTATTTAATATGACAAAGAAGTTTTCTATGTACTCTATTGTCTCTGATAATCAAATACAAAAGTTCCTCTGTGTAACCATTTTTTTTCTAAAACATGGTGCTAAATGCCATTACTATTGCTGTCTAAAGATACATAGGTATATATTGGATGTATGTTTTTTTCTGATAGTTCATCAGTTGAATGTTTGGTTTTACTGATAATATGAAACCACTGTGTCTTTTACAGAAAGATTGTATACATAGTCGTCAGTTAAGATATTCATGTCACACCTGCAACATGTTTCAGCCAGAAAAGATAAAATAAAATTGAGCATGAAAGTACCATCATTAATGTCCATGAATTTTAACATATGTGTTGATGGCTCAAAAGGACAGTCTTATGAAAATGGGTCTTTTAAAAAGCTATCACATATACAGGTTTTGGTCGAGAAAGACAAACATTAATCCATAATTATGTAGTGGCCTTGCACTGACATAAACATTATTTATTCATCTCTTCAAGAATGTTTATTTTTAGAAGTATATGTATTAAAATAAATTGCCTCTACAATTTGATGTGGAATATCAACTATTGTTTTCATGTCATCATTTTCAATTTTACAATTGTAGTCTAAATGTATATAAAATATTTATAATAAACTACGTGAGAATAATAAAATTGAAATGGCAACTCACCAGCATAACACCATTTTAATGGATTTAGGCATGTGGGCTGATGGTGACCCTAGCTTGTAATCTGGTAGCGAAGCTATTACTGAAAATAAGTTATCTGAATAGTATCAAAAAGGTTACAAAATTGCGTGATATGTACTCTAAGTAGTATTTCAGGATATACTCCAGAATGAATCAATACAGCTGGACTGGGACTTCCGAATTTCCTTGATTAATGATATAGTTCAGGTAAGTGACACAGATAACCAGATTTTTTCAGGTGGATACCTATATTTGATTGTCCAGTCGTTGTCTAAGCCTGCATTGTTCAGCGTACAAATAGACAGACTGTTGATGGATTAAGTTGATAATCGACAAACCTCTATTTGTCTTGATCCACATCAGAAATAAGGGTGAGGTTGGTACCATGATACTAGTTTAAGCCCTCCATTAAAACTGTTTTACTGACCATTCCAAGGCGGCGATTGTGGATCCTTTTTGTTATTTATGTTTCTTGTCTGTGGTACTGTCTTGTCTGTTCATTGCAGCCTTGTGGTTACCTGTTGAGAAAAGGCTACCCTTTTGGCTCTAACATAAATGCTTTTTTCTTGTGTTTTGTTACTTTTAAATGTGTTGTCCTGGATCAGGTGTAATACTTGATTGTATCGCTTCCTGCTCTTTGCATTCTTTCTTACTATGATCACATTTAACTTATTTTATGAAGTTTTAAACAATAATGCAATAAGCAAAGGTCCTGAGCACGCGTCACATAGTGTTAAGATGTAGCTGCACCATTTAATGCATTGGACAAAATAATTGGTTAACTTCACCTGCAGGGGCGGATCCAGGATTTCTGAAAAGGGGGTTCATATGTATAAATGTGTGGGTTTTTGGCTTTGCTGATTTTATCTCATCCCTTGAAAATGAGATAATTTGGTCTTACTGAGACCAAATTATTTCATATTCATAGGATATTTAAAAATGGGGGGAAAGAGAGGGGGCTCAAGCAAACTTTTCGAGCGAACCCACTGATCCTGCTCTGGATCCGCCACTGACCTGCTTCACTAAAGCCAAATTTGTGGATAGATTAGTGGCTAATTACTAAGTCTGTGAGAAATAACCCCTATATGTTTGTTCAAGGCATGTCCTGCAGCATTTTTCTAGACATCACTAGAATACCATTTATTGGAATTGTATGTTGTTAGCAGCCAACATGACTATCTAAATCGCCATATCATGCTCTGGACAGCATAAAGCATAAAGCACAATTCATGCAAGCCTATATCACAAACAAAATATTGCATTCTCTATACAATTAAGATGATCACATCAAAGTAAGTGTGCAAAGATCAGGAGTCGATACAATCAAGTACCACACCTGACCCAGGATACCTATGGGAAAGTGACAAAATCACAGTTAGACACCACAAACGAGGGCCAAGAGGTCAGCCCTTTCCCAGCAGGTGACCACAAAGCACAAAGACATAGCAAACATAAGACAGAACAAAAACATAAAAGATCCACAAAAGAAGTACCGCCTTGGAATGGTCAGTAAAATATTTTACTGGAGGGCTTAAACCGGTTTAACGGCGCGCCAACCTCACCCTTAATTCAGATGTGGATCAAGACACATAGATATTTGGTTTGCATGAAAGACCCCTAACTTATCAATGCATCATCTCCTAAAACATATAAATCAAAATATAACAAGGAGATAAAGCAAAGATAAGGACTCAACAGTAAATACAACTGAATACCGGAGCAAAAGAAATCCAACAGGTAAACCCCGGTGGGCCCGACAAACAGCCAAAGCATCAGGCCCCTACCATCTCACCAATAGATAAGTCTTTAAGTCGGAACCATCATAGAGTCTGAAGTCCTACCCACCGGCGTGCAATTAAAGAGGAAAGCAAAGTTGCCAACCGTGATTGGGTTGACCACCAAGCATGCAGTCTGTTGCAATACATTAATGCTATAGCCAATCTTTTTATAATGGGAAATTATCTTAATGAACAGAGCTGAAAAATTATTAGAGCCAACAATCTTCTTCAACTTATACACCAAGTCATCATAGAAATCAAGTTCCGAAAGTCCTTGGCGCAAAAGAGATTTAAGTCCAACTTGGAATTTAGAAATCAAATCATAGTATCGTCTATAAAATTTTGAAAATGTTTTGCAAGGTTTACCGATAGCCTTGTTTAAGAAGTTTCTGAGTTATAAATTTATTGCGAGTGTTGAAGTCAGCAACAATGCTAGATGCTCTAGCAAAACGAATGAGTTATGAAATATAGACTCCATAGGATGTAGAACAAGGAACATCACCATCAAAAAATGGGAAATTGACAATTTCAGAATCAAAGTCGTCACGTTTATCGTAAATTTTGGTAGAAACAATATCATTAGAAATTGACAAATGCAAGTCTAAAAACGCGGCTTCGGTATCAGAGGTATTAACTTTATTCAGTTGGAGCTCTGACTCTTTCAAACATAAGTGTATTTAACATAACATATAACCTTATTAAGTAAACATGTATATGTATGCTGTTATTTGGGGAGTAAAAACATGAATTTATCATATGACGTCACATCTGGGAGAAATATAATGCGATATATTGAGATCGATAATACACTAGTGTAGTACATATTGAGTAACATTATGTAATGTTGGATTTTAACAGCGTCGTGCATATATAACAAAATATATAACAAGAAACAACAACAACCCAACAACAACATCAACACAATTTCAAAGTATTTCAGTATCATATGATAAATAGAATCTAACATGCGCACTCCTGTATTATTGATTTTATTAAACTCAGTTTGAACTAAAATATAAAATAGTTGGCACAGCTTTGCATTTTATATTTGTTCCTCAACTCGTTTAATACATTCAATAGTACATGAACAATCATGTAAGATCCTCTATATACCATATATGGTGCATTCGAAATTGCTGTACAGGTCGCTGACTAATTTTGACTGTGGGATGAGCCATATCTACTAGGTAAAATACCATAATGTTACAAAAGGACGTTCTATTTAAATACTGTTTGCCGGAATGTCTACTGAATTACCTCCTAGTAAAATGCATTATCACTAGTAAACTACTATATTGTATATGGATTAATATTAATGTATTAACTTATGTTATATGTACTTTTGTTAGATAAATTAATATACTTTTAGCTGAAGAAGACTGATGTATGATGAGGCCAGTGCCTTCTCATGAGAACATTTGACATTTGATTATAACTATTTATAAAGCGCCTTTACGTCAGAGTGAATCCAAGGTCAACGCATCCGCTGATCCAGAAAATTTTGTAAGAGAGGGTCCAACTTTGACAACGTTTTTTTTTCTTTTTTTACGTTGATGAGGGGAGATAGGATCCAGATACCACTACAGACTGGCAATCATCAGCCTGCAAGCGAAGCGCCATTTCGCTGGGGGCTGATGATGACCCAATATTGAATGCTGACTTGGTAGCTTTGGGATTTATTCAGGGTATCTAAACCAGTATTGCTTAGAAACCCTAATGCTTATAGATTTGAGATTTTTGGAAGGGGCCCAGACCCCATGTTCTCCCTCTGGATATGCGCATGCAATATTGCAAAGCGTATGTGAATCACCTTGGCACGCTGAATTAGGTTAGGTGACTTATGCCCATTTGTAAATAGTATGGCATTATTAGATTTTCCTCTATTGTCTGATTTTATGTTTTTCATTAATTCCAATAATACAACACGAACCTATTTCTAGGTTTCTTTACAAGAATAATCTATGACATATAACCTGAACTATTTCCAACTATTATTGTCAACGTAATTAATGTACTTTGATCTCATGAGATATAAAATACTTTCATGCACACTGGATACTGATATCTGAGATTTTACCCTGGGATAGAAAATTTTATTATACCCAGGCTGTCAAGTGAGGGATTTACATTGGTTGCATTGGGGCTAACCATGCATGGTTGTCAAGTGATGTCATTGTTATGTTAAAATGGCGTCATCATGTCATGTCGTATCACAGCGTATCCAGGAACTTTGAGGAACCTTTTTTTTATAAATTTAAATGCGGTATTTAATGGTGAGCACAAAAAGAATTCTTTATTTGTATGAGGATAGGATATAATGTATAATAATCCATCAATCAGGATCACCATTTGTCATCACTTGGCAAGCCTCATTATACCAAACAGGGATCCTCAGGACCAATTTTTCTACCCCACCCTCACACTCATGGTAGATTATCATATTCTATTATCTAGGGCATGTACTATATTCATACAAGTCCTATTGAAGTACATGGACGTCTAACAAGCTCGAGGTGTGTAATTGATAGCAGATTCGTGCTCAAGATTACTGGATTTGGTCTGAAATCTATTATTGATTGTAATGTTACATCTAAGACCAAACATGCCATAAATACCTACAGTAAGTATAGATGCACTTATCAGCAAAAACGAGTTAAGTTCACCAATTGCAGCCAATTTTTGTCCCACATTTTTTTTGGCTTAGATTTTCATTTTTATGTTATTTTTTTACTCTTTGGTATAGGTCAATTAGATAATGATGTCTAAAAAAAGTGCTCCTCCAAAAATTTTGATTCATTCAGCATCACAAAGAGCACCACTGAATTTGAATGTGAACTACGTTACTGTGATAAAGTATACTTGTACATACCAAATTTCTTACAAGACTGAAATATTTAAAAACTTTAATAGTATGCACTTCTACTTGGACCTCTTGTTGATCAAATAAGCCTATAATGTAGAATCTTTATCATGTTTTAGCTTCTCAGCATAGTCTAAGCAGGTTTGTTATGAATTGACAGTGGAATTCAGCTGTAATTCTATGAGTACAATTATTGTTTTAATTATATGCATCAAATTTGAAGAGTTGTCCAGAAAAAATTATTGGTTTTGAAACAGTAGATGATGAATATTAAAAATTACATTTTTCTTTGGTGTTGGAAAGAATAAATCGTATTCTTGTATAACGAACATTGTGCCAATAGGTCGGTAACATAATTCACATACCTTACACTCTGGTCTTATTTCCGGTGTAGAAACATATATTTTTCTGCAAAATATCAGGTTCTAGTGTGTTGCATAACACGTTTTTCATCATCCTTTTCACATTGGAAGTAAGCTGTTGCATCTAGTTTCATTAACCGTGTTGGAATAACACTTTAAAATATGATTATAGAATAATGATTTTAAATATTCGATATATTTGAAAACTTGTTGTGGCTCACTGCAAAGTAAGAAAATGCAGAATAAATAATCTAGCTTCAATAAATGCCTTTATATGTACATATATAACAAAAAAGCTAAGTTTGCATCATTCACAAAGATACGCCCTTCTCAGAAAAAATGGCTAAACGTTCATGGTTACGTAATTCACATAGCTTATTTGCTCACTTCAATTGGAGATAAGAAGTTATACATTCAGGTTAATTATTTTATCTATCATATAAACCTTAAAAGTTATCGACATAGTAAGTCATGAGAACATTTGGGGTCACTGTGATCAACTGGAATGGACCAGGATGCAAAAGCGAGAGTGCCAATTTCAAAGAATACACTTAAATTCACCAATAAACCTCCAATGGTAGCAGCAACGAGATAAAAATGGTTTTAAAAAGAGAAAATAACAATTGAACAACAAGTCAGAAACTTATAATCACTGTCGATTTGTTGCCTTTGGCCCTTTGATTGGACTAATCTGGTTTTTTGAAGAATGTGAATTACGTTACCTTCTTGTGAATTACGTTACCTATGTTTCATCCAGCTCATTTCAAAAACCATACGAACAATCCCTTAGATATTTACACTATTCAATTTTGTTTTTCAAACAGATTACTTTGCATATGGTGTTGATATATTGAGTATCTTTGTAAGTAACATGAATAGGGGAGTTGATGTACCCAAATCATATAGGTAAATCCTTGTTAAAATTAAAATTTCAACTGCAATATGGTTTGAATTAATCTTTATTAACTGGGACTGGTTTGCTTTGCTTAAAAACAAACATTTTTTTTCAGCAAGTGTATGCATTTAGAGAGGTATTTGGATTTTAGTAAAATTGTTGTAACGTAATTCACAGTAACGTAATTCACAAATTTATGTTTCCACTTATGTTTTTCCGTGCAAACAGCTTCTTGTAAAGTTCTTGTATGATTTGTTATATAGTTAGGTTATAGCTCTTACATTGGCTTCAATTGCAATATTTGTACCTCATCTTATAAAAAAGTACACATAGGGTAACGTAATTCACAAAACTGCAGATTTTTAGACAACCTTAGATATCGTTTCATCTGCGAAAGATAAATAATTGTTTCCCCAAATTCGTTTCTTTTGTCCATGCACATATTAATCCTCTTGACATAGAGATGTTTGATGTGAGCTTATGATGCATGGTGTGTAAATTGTGAGATGGTTAAATTGGTAACGTAATTCACATTAGATAATGGGACATTAATCATCAATACAACAAAAATTTTTTTTTCATTTTTCAATCAAATGAGGGACATCAAATGAAAGGTATATATGTGGGTCAATAAAATAAAGTTGAAAACTGCTTATAAAAACAACCATTTGAGCATAATACATTCTTAAAATTACATACCATCACGATAGGACAGCATTTTTTGGCCATTTTGGGGGCACTTGCTGTTGATAAGCGTCGTAAGGAATGACTATTGACCATTTCCATAGCTTTTCTTTTACTTGATTGTCAAGACATAAGCCTAAACTAAACTTATAAACCTTAAAGCGTTAGAAAATACACTGTTTACATGCTAAAATGGGGATGGGACACAAAAAAGACCGATTTGGTGAACTTAACTCGTTTTGGCTGTTTTATCATACGACGTTGCGTCTGGGAGTGAAATAACGCAACGCAATAAAATTGATAACCACTAGTGGTTTACAGATTTTCGGGAAACGTTATGTCGTCCATTAAAACGTTGCATACATAATGACAAAATTAAAACATTTCGAAGTCGCAAATGAGATTTCAAGGTAATCTCATATAATCAATAGAATCTAACATTCGTGCTCTTGTATTACATTTGATCTCTTTACCCCACATCGTTTAATAAATGTGATGTAACATGATCACTCATGTAAGATTTTCTATATAAATGTAAGTTATGTAATAACTGTTTAATTTATATTTTCTTACATAGATCCAGATGTATGGTTTTGTGTGCAAATGCAGAGTTAGCACTGACGTGAACAAAATATCGAATTTAAGCATAATGCAGCAAACCAATTTAGGTTGCATGGCAACAGGGTGCTGGTCATAACGTTCTTTGTAAATCAGTAAGATTCAGACTTAAAGACAAAGCTGAATGAACAAAATGGAGGTTATGCTGACACCTAAAATATAAGAAGGCATTTGTTTATATATTGTTTATATGTGTGTTTATATTTTCAAATTATTTATTCACTATTTAATTATCTAGAGAAATTTTGATATTTTATTGGTTATTAAAACATATGGGTCTTGTCGCAATAAAACCGATCTTCGAGAGTTTGCAAACAACAAAGGCGCAGATCAGCCTGCGCATCCACGCAGTCTGATCAGCGCCTTTGTTATTCCCTTAATTGAAAGTATCATATCCAGACTTGCTACGAGAGAAATTTCAATTTTCTAACTAGTCTTTGTAGCTGAGCAGGCTGGTTTGAATCTCACTTTGTCGGAAACCCCAAAGACAGGTTTTCTCGCGTTGCAGCCCATATGATAGTTTGTGGCTTTCAAAGTCATCACGGTCGTTTTTACTGAGAGAGTTGACAGATATCAAGTTACAATAGAGAATCATACCTCTGGAGTTGGTTTGATTAACCATAAAATATCCTTGGCATATATTTCAAATTTCAATTTTAATAATTTCTTAAATTCAGTAATGAATTCATGCTTGTGTGATTCAATACTGTGTTGCCTAATATGAATTAATGCCAAATTGATTGTAAGTATATGTATAATTAAGATTTATGATATATCTATGGAATGTTTTACTATTTTAGCAATAAATCCAGAACTTCTTTGGATGGCGCCTGAAATCTTGAGAAGGTATCCTCCCCGAAGATCCTCACAACCTGGTGACGTTTACAGTTTTGCGATTATATTGTATGAGATGTGTACTCGCAATGAGCCTTACGTCATAGAGCCCTGGTACCAGTCGCTAGAAGGTATTGTAATGCCTTAATATGTAGTGATTACAGTTTTGTTGTCCAACATGTTTGAAGTAAAATCAAACCCTACATGCACAGATCAGCCTGTACTACAACGTAGTCTGCCCATCATCAATGTCTTTTTCTGCAAAGGTGACATGAATGATATCTGTTTTGCTTATTATATACCATATCATGGTACCTTTTCCTAATTTTTGATGTAAAAGTAAGTGATTATGACCAGAAAATGCCAATCATAGACTGCAGACCAAACCATGGCATCAAGAAGAATAGACAAAGATCCTAGACAACCACATAAAATTAAAAGAAAGCAAACATCTCTCTCTTTCTTAGCAGGATGATTAGAAATGACACCAAGAACCACGCCACAAACATAGAACCATTAAACCACACCAATCAGGAGCAACAACAAACACTGAATAAACAACTACAGAATCACCATCTTAGATAGAACAGCAGTCTATCCACTGGGGGTGGGGGCATGGGGCGGGGGAATGAGGGCTAGGGGCTTAAATGCAAGTACTGGATTTAGCCCCTAGAGTGTGCTATTTTTAAAACGCAAAATTGTTAAGCTTGTAAAAAGTATTCCTAATTTAATTATGTTATGCATCATCACAGGGAAAGCATCTAATCAATTTAGTAGACTATGATGAATCAAAAATAATTCCTCTTGACTCACAAAAAATAGTCAGAGCAAACTTAAAACTCACGTTGAACCACGGTGGGTCCAGCAAAAGATAATGTGACATATTGTGATTTTAAATCATAGCCAGAAGTTATATAAACGTTAATTATTTTTACACAATCACCTCTGCCCCAGCTGGCACTGGGTCTGCAATCTCACACTCTACCACGAAACGTTTTATCATGTGTCTAGGCTAAGGTATGTTTGTTATGAACCCTTCCTTTTATTTCATCATGGTAAGTTAATCTGATTCGATGGTTTGTCTGTGATATTTATTGAATAAGATAGGAAGTCTCTACTGGAGCTAAAATATGAGTTCTACCCATTAGCAGCATCTAGGGTAAAATTGTGGCCAGTGTAATATATACAGCACTACGTGGAATTTTCTGCTGTCCATATTATGACGGAAATTATGTTGATGTTCGTTTATTGTTTTAATGGCTGTAGGGGAAGAATTGCACTTCTCTATGTGTTTAGTATTAGAAATTTCTTATCATAAAAAATATTGGCCTAATTTGAAATTAATCTAGGCCAAATTCATATCCGGTGACCTAATTGCTAAAACTGCAAAGAATGTTCTGATCTGTTTAATAACATGACCACTAGCAGCAGAGAACAGGACCATTTTGACTTGTATGCATAAGGGAAAGTTTTAAAATTTGTCATGTCAAAGTTGATTGTACATTTTGAATGTATTTCAGTATATATTGTATTGCGTTCCTAGTTCAAATGATTCCTATCTATAATGAACATGTTGGCAATAAGAAGTACTCTCTCCAATCTGTCACACAAATATCATTACAACATTTACCTTTTTTGAAACCATTTCCACAGTGACTTAATATTTAGTACATCTAATAACTTAGTAGTCTTCTACAAATATTATTAAGAACAATCAAATTAGATCAAAATAACCACACCAGATGGGTTCAGTGTTTTTTTTGACTCATATTGCTATGCCAACAACTCTAACATTTCCTAAAATTATCAAATTAAAATGTAATGTCCCATTGGATCCTTTCCATGTGGTCACATGTAGTCTGGCCCACCAGGGTTTATCTGTTGGATTTTGTTTACTTCGGTGTTCAGTTATATGTACTGTTGAGTCCTTATCTTTGTTTTATCTACTTTTTATATATCGATTTGTATTAACTAGAAGATGATACATTGATAAGTTAGGGATCCTTCATGCGAACCAAACATCGATTTGTCTTGAACCACATCAGAATTAAGGATGAAGTTGGTACCATAAAATCTAGTTTAAGCCCTCCAGTGGCAATATTTGTACTGACCACCCCAAGGCAGTGCTTCTTTTGTGGATCCTTTTTGTTACTTATTGTTCGTGTCAGTCATGCTTTCTTGTCTGCTATGTGCAACATTGTGGACTCCTGATAGGAAAGGGCTAGCCTGTTGGTTCTCTTGTGTGTGATGTTTTCTTGTGTTTTTGTCACTTTCCCATGTGGTGGCCTTGGTCAGGTGGGGTACTTGATAGCTGCATGTATATTAAACCGTTTAATTGTAGTGTACCAAATTTGTTTTAGTTATCTGGATCAGGTTATAAATGGCCTCGGTGCAACGAAACGAAACTCAGGAAAAAACACACTCAAGGTTCAGCAGATGTTAAATCATGTTTGACTCTAAATATTCGCCTGATAGAACAAATTTATATTAGATAATTAGAAGTTTATTTTATTGGAACAACAGGGGTACAGGCTAGCCTACTCATCCAAACAATCTGATCACTATTTTATGTTATTTACATGATATAAAATATGCTTAAAATTGTGTTTGCCAATGCAACCAGTATGAAGATCAAATAGCATTTACATTTACGCACAGAATGAGCTGTATATGTTAATATTTTGTAGATACGATTGAAAAAATTAAAAGGGAAACCACTAGTCCAACACGACCATCATTGGGGAATAATAGTTCCTTCCCAGGTCTAGCCAAACTGGCTGAGAATTGCTGGAAAGATAATCCAGAAGAAAGACCTACATTTGTTGGCATAAAGAAAACGATTCTCTCGCTGAGAAGGTAAACATGCGCGGATCTAGAGGGGGGGGCAGGGGTTGGACCCACCCTGAAAAATCGCAAAAAGTTAGGTTTCCTTAGCAATGCTGGTCTGGATCCCCTGAAAATCACAAAGTTATCAATCCAGAGTTAAATGTTGGGCCAACATAGGCACGCCAGCGAAACGACATTTAATGGCGTTTTGCTGGCGGGCCGATAATGGCCCCATATAGTGGTATTTGGATATTTCCTCCCCTCATCAACTAAAAAAAAGTGATCAAAGTTGGACCCCTCTGGCAAACTTTCTGGATCCACGCATGGTAAATATCATAAGATGATAATTTTTTAAAACGAATTTAAAATTAACGCAATGTGCTAGATGTGACCAGTTATAAAATGCTTGAAAAAACATTGAATCAATGAATGCCATAGAGGATCTTACATGAGTGCTCATATTTTATTGAATTTGTTAAACTAATGGAGAAAAAGAGATAGAAACAGAGGCTTGCCAAGCATTTTATCTCTTTTTCACAGGGAGTTTAATACATTTAATAATACAGGAGCACGAATGTTTTATTCTATTGATCACATGACGTTAAAATTACAATGTAATAAAAGTCGCATTTTTGGCGTGTAAACGTCAAGGTTTTGCCATCCTTTACGCAACGTTATAATGGACGTCATTACGTAACGTCACTAAGTATGTAAACCACTTGTGGTTTATCGATTTATTGCATGCGTTATATTACTTTAAGATGTGACGTTGTGTGATAAAAGTTAATAAATAAGCCAATGCAGGCATAAGTCAAGTAATTACGTCAAAAAACATAGACGACTTTTGGAAGAAGCATAGAGCATATACTAGGCCAAAAAAGAAACGCCGCATATAAAGATTAAAAATATTACGTGTTAAATGATAGTTTCAAAATTTCATATGCTATCTATGTTTCGCTACTATTCCTGCCACACATTATTACCATTGTTTTATTGGGACCAGTCAACCCAAACCAGTGTACTGGCTGTCTTTTTATTTTCAGGTTTTTCACGTGCACATTCATATTATTTAGATTTACACATGTAATAACTACTGAAATCACTAGTCTAATATTCAGTTTGCTTGAAAACATTTTAAAAATCTAAATTAAAAGTTAAACACTGCTAATTTACGATGCCAAAACGGACACATGTTGAACGCGAAAAGGCGATCGGAATGTTACAAGCTAGCGTGATGCCATCGGTGATAGCCCAACAATTTCGATGACATGCAATGATGATTGAACGTCTTAGGAAACGTTTCTAACAAATTGGAACAATTCAGACCGTGCGCATTAATGACGTCATCGCCTAAAGACGCGACGTTAAGATCGATAAAAACGTAGGTTTAAACTGATGAATCAATTTTGTCCAGCAGCAATGATAGCTAGCACAACTACAAGAACTCATAATCCAAGAATCAGCGCTCAAACTGTGACACATCGTTTGCGAGAGATTGGTGAAAGACCCCCATATACAATGTATGTATTATATGCGGCGTTTCTTTTTTAGCCTAGTATATATTTTGAAGAACTCTAAACAAATAGCTAAGTTTTTATACTCTTGATGCAACTAATGAAAATATAAAGTGCTAATCATAGAGAAAAAAATTGTGTCATCGCCTTTCTCAATATATCCACTTCTTACAGTTGACAGCAGTTGCAACCACATGGCAGTAGGTATTTACCCATTTATGACTAATGGAATTTCTTACCCTTATCAAATGGACGAATCTATTTGAAGAATATGGGTTGTTGGGTAGTTATTTACAATTTCATTCAAATTAAAAATACCTTCTGTAAGTGAACAGTGCAGAACCCAATCAGAAGCCACATAATGATCTGGTTCTATGTTGTTTGCCAATTTCTCATAAAAAGAATGCCTGTCTTAAATGGGTTTAACATTAACTTAAGTTTAAAACAATGTCATATTGACTACTTTTAGGGGCAGCAGCCATGGCAAAAATGTCTTAGATGTTTTACTACATAGAATGGAACAGTATGCCAATAATTTGGAAGAGCTTGTTGATGAACGAACTCGTGCTTTTTTGGAGGAGAAGAAAAAATCAGAAGAATTGTTATATCAGGTTTTACCAAGGTTAGTAGATATTATTATCAATTCCTGAGATGTTGATACTTATTGAATAAGTAACCATCCTACACATATGCACATTATTATCAAAATTTTCAGTGTTTGCATAATTTTTAACGTATGGAACAATAAATATGACACACACTCAATTATTAATGTATATAGCAATTAGTGCTATGTGTAAATGATTGGTCAAATTTCGCCTTAGGTAGCTTTATATCTTTACACTGAATATAAAGGCAGTGCTTCTTTTACACACATAACTCCTAGTTTATAAGCTTTATCCATGTGGACTAATTGTCCATGATGCAAAAAGGCTCTTCACACTTATAAACAAACATGTATGCTTATATATTATTTTTTATTAAATGAGTTTGGGAAAAGATATAAAATGTGAGGCTGTGATTGGCATTTCATTGCTCTTTGGCAACAAGTTTAATTAATTCAATAATACATAAGCACAAATGTTAGTTTCTATTAAAGGTGACAACCATGTTTTTCTATATATTAGCATCTGCTGGACACAGAGGTGGTGTTGAAACCTGAGCCTGAAAGGCGATGGTTTTAACGACCAGTGTTAGTGTATCAGTGGGACACTGCTTTTTATGCAATAATTATCATTTAAAAGTACTAACATTACTTTGAAATAGGGGTTTGGACGTCTAAACGCTAAGATTTGCCTTGTTTTGGGCTTCATTTTATAATTAAGAAATAGATCAGCTCCAGCAGTGAATTGTTGAGTTATAATTCACTGTTTGGAGGTCAGTTGTAAAGAAGATCAAATCACGAGCGCGCAGCGCGAGTGATTTATCTTCGTATAACTGACCGACAAACAGTGAATTATTACTCAACAATTCACGCACTGAAGCTGATCTATTTTGATTCTAACACACAATAAACGACGAAAACACATTCAAAGTCTTCAGCTTCTTCCAACTTTCCGCCATTGCACTGAAGAACTCTCGCCAATACTTAGACTACGTCGCATACGTTTACATGAAATTGTAAAGTCTTTCAGGCGTAAAAACGACGTTACACCGTCTAACGACATAAATTACGTCATTTTCCAGTGACGTCAGCTATCACACGCTTTAGCAGTGAATTATTGTCCGATATATCACATTTTGTTACCGTTGGCTCTATAGGCGAGGTGTGTTAGAATGTTGGATATGGATTAGTGATTGTGGTATTTCCTTATCAAACTCGCTGTTTTATGTAGTAGAATATTATTACGGGTCGTATACCAGTTGCCTACGTGAATTTAAAAAAAAATGTATATTACACTTGTGACTTCGCACCTCATGAAATAAAATTATGCATTTTTCACTTTACTTGATGAAATAAATGTCATATTCTCCACAAATGAAATAAACATTTTTCGTTTCACAAGGTGAAATGAAATGTCATATTCATTCCAAAATTTTAAATATCCTCTATGTATTCTTAATATATTTTAACAGTACCATTAATTTTCATACTTTGACTATATGGAAATTTTTACAGGAGTGTTGCAGATCAGTTAAGAAGTGGACAAGCGGTGATACCAGAAGCTTATGAAAGCGTGTCTATATATTTCTCTGATATTGTAGGATTCACATCAATATCAGCAGTTAGCACTCCATTCCAGGTAATATATGATTCATGCTAGGAGAAAATGAATTGTTTTATTTTCTGTTTATCATATGACGTCGCGTCTGAGAGTGAAATAACAACATGCAATAAAATCGATAAACCACTAGTGGTTTATAGATTTACGGGAAACGTTATGACGTCCATAACACCGATGCGTACATAATGACAAAAGTATAACGTTTTTACGACAGAAATGAGATTTCAAAGTAATCTTAATGCCATATGATAAATAGAATCTAACATTCGTGCTCTTGTTTTATTGAATTTATTAAACTCGTTGCGAAAAAGAGATAGAAATGCTCGGCAAGCCTCGCATTTTATCTTTTTTCCCCAACTCGTTTAATAAATTCAATAAAACATGAGCACTCATGTAAGATCCTCTATTTATTGATTTATGCCCTATAGAATCAGCTACATTTTAAAATAATGTAATGAAATTTTATTCATTATATGCTTCAACTTTTCTTGTCGATGTGGAGAGATATAGCATTTTCCAATCACTGTGCATAGTGAACAGAGTCAATAAAACTCAATGTGGGAGCGCAGTGGCTCAGTGGTAGAGTACTTGACTCGAGACCAAAGGGCCGCGTGTTTGAGCCTCACTGGCGTCACTGCGTTGTGTCCTTGAGCAAGAACATTAATCCTAGCTTAGTACTGGTTCAACCCAGGAAGACCCATCCCTTTATAACTGAAAGATTGTTGATGGGACGTAGAGAATCAAAACAAACAAACAAACAAACAAAAAACTCAATGTGGTATTTTCCAGTTGTGTCCAGTCCTATAAATGCTCCATTTTAGATTATTTATAGGTCTGGCTACTATGTCTGATCAAGCCACAGCATATGCATGCCATTGTGGATTGACAATATTCCCTATGGCGGAATAAAAACGAAAAATAAACTAAACAACTCCGATTTTGAGTTGAAGGATAAACTCTTTATTCTTCTACAATGATGCACAGTAATCAATGGCGCTGTTACAAGTCTACTTCACTTTGCAACTAGCGTTAACCTCACGTTTTATTGACGTTACGCACAAAACGTAACGTCAATATTGAAATTTATTTCATACTTAGCAGTGAAATCAATGCATATTTAAAAAAAATAAAAGTGGTCTTTTCACAGTGTAAAACGATATGATATAAATCACAAGTGATTGATATCAGCCTATATTTCACCAGTGATTTATATAACTTGGGTAACATCTGACTTCTCAGCTCACTTTGAAAGTTCAAATGCCTATAAATGTCTTATTTGTGAACAAAACAGTAAGTGTGGTTATGCATTTTCTTAGCTAGGACACGAGAAACACTTTGGTACCAAAATAGTTCAGATTTGCTGAACTTTTTCAAATTTGCATTTTCAGACCGCCTGCTTCAGTGAGTGAGGCAATGCATGCAATCTATGTTATGTAACGTCATCAAACATTTATGACGTCACTTATGACGTCTATTGTCTCGCACTTTGACGCTGAATAAATTTCTTTATCTGTGAGTCCATTGGTCAAGGTATTCTGTCATTAATACTCTTTTGTCTTCTTTTATATTATTGTGATTTGGCTTGAAGCATGGTTAATTGATTAACTGTAAATATTCTAAAAAGTATAAAAGAAAAAGAAAATTAACTTCTTTTCAGTAAATACCAAATATATGTCATCTCGTGAGTTGAAAACATCGAGATTTTCTGATGTTTTCAAAACGCTCAATGAAATATATTTGAATTTTACCTCAAAAAAAGTAAATATCCTCTATATATCTTGTCAGAGTATATAAGTCAAAGAGGACAGTGATAACAAACATTAAATGGTTTGTTAATCAGTAACTAAAAAGTAATCATATTAGGTACTTTCCAAATTACCATCGTAATATGGGAACGCGAGAAACCTGTTTTGGGGTTAGCGACCACATTAGACTCAAACCAAATTGCTCATCTACAGAGGCTAGCTAAAAACCCGAAATAGTGCATGTATTAAGATTAACTGTTATACTTTTCAGAAAAAGAATGATTAAAACGCTGCTCAGGCTGCGTTGACGTGCTGTCTGGCCAGCATAATTGTTGTATGCATGCTTCAAAATCAGATTTTCTCGCAACAAGGTCCACCTATAATATGTAGAAAATACAGCTTATACTGACTATCAAACGCCAAGTATCTTAACAATGCTTTTAATTTTATAGGTTGTCGATTTTTTGAACGATGTCTATACTTGTTTTGACAGTATCATAGACAACTATGAAGTTTACAAGGTAAGATATACGTATCAAACTGCTTACAGGGTCACTAAAGATTCAGACAGTAAAATATCTCTTTTTGCCTGTGTTCTTGTGTCATGTTTCATAAACTGCAGAATTTAGAGCGATGATAGGCAGGTAAAATATATTTAAGCTCCCCTCCTCCTGTGGCCCAGGATATTATGCAATAAATAGAGGATATTCAAATTTTTGGAATGAATATGCCATTTATTTCATCGAGTGAAGCGAAAAATGCATATTTCATGAGTGGTGAAGCCACAAATGAAATATTCATTTTCTCGCTTCACGAGATGAAATAAATGGCATATTCATTCCAAAAATTTGAATTTTCTTTTTATTATATACCATTTTAAGCGTTACAGATTTTTTGCAGTAAATGACGTCATACACGTTCGCACATTGCGTCATTTTAATGATGACGTTGCATAATGTACAATGACGGCCGAAACTGAAAGCATAAGAGCAGGAGTAGAAAAAGTGAAAATTTCAGCAAATCTTGAAAATCTTATTACCAAAATATTTCTTGCGATCTAACTAAGAAAATGAATACCCATACTTTGTGGTTTTGTCCACTGATAAGAAAGTTACAGGCGTTTGAAATTCTGAAGTGGGCTCAAGGAAGTCAATGGAGAAAACAGAGGATATCCAATTTCACCCGTGAAATACAACTTGTATTTTCACTGCAGTGAAAATACAGCTTTTGATATTTTCACGGCTGTGAAATACAGCTTTTTTAAAATATGCATTATATTTAATCAATATTTTTCTGTATTTCATTACTTTGTGTATAATAAAAGGATATATTAATTGTTTGTTGTTACTTCCACTGCTGTGTGTGCGATTTTTTTGGTCATGTCCGTGTGCTGCTGTGTGGTTCTTTCTAGAAATCATGTTGCTGATGAAGAAGAAAACTGACTGCTTCATTCTAATTGAGCCGTGGCATGAGATTTCCAACAATGTGGCATTTAGACAAGTGTAGACTCGGACGAGCCTCTGTAGCCTCCTTTTAAGCTTAGAAACTCCAAATGGCGTTCAGTCATTAGCTTATCAATCATAAAATACTCAAGTGACTTGCAACGGCTCTGATCAGACTGCGCGTATGCGCAGGCTGATCTGAGGCTTTGCTCGTCGCACATACCAAATTGTTGGAAATCTCATGCCAAGGCTCAATTGTCAAATTGTCTGTCCGTGTTCTGTATCTCTTTCTCACGGGTTGGTTTCCAGTCTTTGAATGTGGCATATTCCGGTCATACTGACTTACAGCAGTTATAGATGTAATGACTTTAGGAATAAGATATAATTGAGCCATGACATGTGATTAACAACAATGTGGCATTTTGACAAGTGTAGACTTACGCGAGCCTGTGCAGCCTCCTTTGAAGCTTAGAAACTACAAATGGTGTTCAGTCAGTAGCTTAACACTCAAAGAGTATTCAAGCGACTAGCAAAGATTCTTATCAGACTGTGCATATACGCAGGCTGATCTGAGGCTTTGCTGGTCGCCCATACCTCATTGTTGGAAATCTCATGCGGCGGCTCATGTGTTTTTGTTAAGATGGTAGTTGTCATAAAATTTCTTACTTATTCACGTTGTCATTGTTCTGAATTTAAGTCTATTTCACAAGTATTTACCTATGCATAGAATCTAATATGCACCGCTTTTATAATTGTCTGCTTATTTATCACACTAAGCGGATCATGAATCAGTGCTTATTTGTCATTGAATTTGCTAAACGAGTTGGGGAAAGGCAAAATAATAAATAAAATAAACTTAAATTTCAAAAACAATTTTCAAATATTTATTTTGTAATTAACATAGTTAAGACCCCTGGTAACGGTGTCTGCTGTTTGTCCTAAGACGGTGATTCTATTATTGTTAGATCTTTGCTTGTTATTCCTCACTATGTGTTTGATGTTTGTGTTTGGTCATGGTTTTATTATTCAGATTATTGATGTCATTTCTGGTTTTGCATTCATCTGGCTATGAGAGAGAGAGAGAGAGAGAGAGAGAGAGAGAGAGAGTGAGAGAGAGAGAGAGAGAGAGAGAGAGAAAGACAGAGAGGGAGACACACACAGAGAGAGAGAGAGAGAGAGAGAGAGAGAGAGAGAGAGAGAGAGAGAGAGAGAGAGAGAGAGAGAGAGCTGATTGCTTTATTTAATTGTACTTCTGCTTTTGTGATGACGCCTTATTTGTTTGTGTTCTAAATGTCTCTTCATTATGGTGCCATATTTTGAGCTGTGATTTATGATTGTGACTTTACCTGGTATTACTTACTCATTTATCATGTTCAACGCATTTGAGCATAACATTTAGAAAAGGCTTTAATTTCAGACTACAAACAAATGAGGCTAATTTCTTGCTGAGAACAGCAGTCAACGCCATTTACCCAGGTTAAACATTTTAAATGCCAACAATTGTTCGCATTGTAAATCGATTTATCTCAACGAAATTCACATTCATGTGAGTTGTGTATGAAAATTGAGCCAGTGCGTGAGATCTCCAACAATGTGGCATGTGCGACCAGCAAAGCCTCAGATCAGCCTGCGCATACGCGCAGTCTGATCAGAGCCTATGCTAGTCACTTGAGTATTTTATGACTGTTAAGCTACTGACCGAACATCATTTGTATCTTCTACGCCTAAAAGGAGACTGTACAGGCTCGTCTGAGTCTACACTTGTCAAAATGTCAAATTGTTGGAATTCTCATGCACTGGCTCAATTATAACTTCAGGAACAGTATGATTCTTGTATCGATACTAAGTAGACATACTACTATAATACTGGTAGCTTTTTTCACCCTTGGCACATTGACCTTTGAAAGACGAGACACCCCTTAACGATATAATTGGCAAACAGTGGAGACACAGATGTAATGCAACATTTTATCAGGGTCTACACAATTTGCTAAGACAAAATTGATCTTCATAGAAAGAAATATATGTATTATAGTTTTTTTTTGTAAATTACAAACTGTCACCCCTCAATATATTCAATGGATCAACCTGATTTAACTGTATTAAACTTTTAGTCAGGGGTGATCAGGACTCCCGTGCGAATTTGATGCCGATTTATGGTGACCTATACCAAATCAAACTTTAGGGGATAACTAATGAAAATCACCTGGTAACCCATCTGGGTTTCACGTCTGGACGTCATTATGACGTCATCAAAATAGCATATATTGTATCAGTGCAATTTAAACGGTTTGTCCATTGTAGTCTATGGCGATCAGGTCTTTCTTGCATTTTGTTTGCCAATTTCAGTCGAAATGCACCAAATTTAACCTTAGGGGGTAAATAACTAAAATTAACAGGTCGCCCATATGGTTTTCGCATCAGAACAAAAAGATGACGTCATTGAAATGACGCCTTATGTAAATACAACATATATATATATATATATACGTTTTGTCCATTTTCAACGCATGGAAATATTCCTTTAATGTACTGGTAGCCTTATCATGACTGAATAAACACTCTTTTAAATCGTAACATACAAAATATATTCAGATAGGGTAAAGTCAGTTCGGGGGTGGGGCGTAAATGCCGTCACGATTTACGAATAAAAAGACAGTTGAGTGCATGAAAAACAAACAGCGTTTTTGATAATAAACGGTGTAAATATAATCTCTTATTCTTATATATATAGATGTGCCACGACCTCTGACCAATGACCTTTGGATCTTTCTATTCCAAACGATTGATGTAGAATACGTAAAATGATCCAGTCCGGCTAGAACATATGTGTATGTCAAAGATTTTATAGTAAATGTAAATAAATTCCTGAAACCTTTTTTTCTAGAACAACATATCAATATTGTAAATAGAGTCACGCTTCAAAGGTTTTGGTTTATCTGAAGCTGCTTATCTTACACCCAAAGAAAAGATACTAGTAATAATCATTTGCATACACTATCAACCAAACTCATTATAGTCCGATTTTGACCCCTGAAGGATCAAACGTTAGAAGAGTCTACTTAGTAGTTCATGATAGGGAAATTAGGATAAAACCCTCTACAAGTTATCCATTGTACTTCGGTAGCATGGGCAATAGAAAACTGTTTCAATCTGATTTATCTTTTGTATGCTTATAGGTAGAGTCGTCTTCAAAGGGCAAAATCGGACAGCAAGGCATTCTTGTTGATACGGCTAAAGAAATATCTGAATCCATAATTATGAAATTAGTTGTTCAAAAGTCATAAGCATATTGATCACTGGCAATGTTTTACATGACTCCTCTTCTGCTCCACAGCAACACAAATCAGTACAATATAAATGGTTTGCTTTGTATATTACACTGAGATGTTTCGCATACAGACATGCTGCAGCCACATTTTATCAGCTGCAGAGAGGTTTCGAGGGCAGGAGGCAACATGCGCAGATCCAGGATTTTTTGTCAGTTTTATTTAATCCTCTGCTTATTTTACAGTTTACAGAGTAGGTCCAATGATTTTATTGCTGGGAAAACTATACTTATACTTTACCAAGGATCCAGAGGGGTCCATTATTTTCCAGGGGGGAAGGGGGTGTCCAACTTTTTCCAGGGTGGGTCCAAATGCTAATTTCTATAGAAACCCATATACGTACTTGTATTTTCCAGGGGGGGGGGATGTCCAGACCCCTATCCCCCTCTGGATCTGCACATGGGCAATGTCATCATAACGGGACAATATTTATCACAGTCCCGCTTCTAACCATAATTGGCAGGCATTGATTTGTCAGGATTAATGACAGGTGAGGTTTTGAAAATTATGTACTGGTACTGTGCACGTTTGGCACCTTCGAGAAACACAGCTCTTGGAAGTGGTAGATTTTGCAATTCAGCTTTTTTTTCCCAAAATATCCACTACCTCAACGCAGTGAGTCGAACAATATCGGTGACTGGCTAATACAAAGTAAGAAAGACGGCAAAGATCAGGAATCGATACAATCAAGTACCACACCTGACCCCGGATACCAATGGGAAAGTAACAAACTCACAGTTATACATCACAAACGAGAGCTAAGAGGTCATGACAATTTACAGATGTAATACATTTGTGCATCCGCCACAGTGCTTTCTAAGTGCACTGAGCCGAGGTGAAAGAATGCTTCGTGGATAGAGTCTCCATCATAGCTAAATGCCTGCCAATATGATTTCTTGCTCTTTCCTGACATTGAACTAGTTAATATCAGCACCTGAAAGTGCATGGAATTCGACCAAAGCCCTGGTTGTAACATCACCAATGGCACATTTTATGTCTTTAATAAGTGTCCTGATCTTAGAAACTTGATGATACATGAGCAAGACTGTTTAAGGAAATGTAAAATATCAACACTCTGCAATTGTTTTATATGTGTTTATTTAAGCGGCGAGAACAAAATTTGCTCCTCTGCAAAACTGGGGGATAGGGTTGTGCATTAGCTCATATAAGACAAAATATTTAAGATAGAAAAGCAAACTTTGGTTTTTGTATTCGTCACTTGAGTATATGTTTGTTAAACCTAATCTAAAACGGTTTGAAACCAACTCAGAGCGATCGTTAAACTAAATGACGGTAGCAAAAATTACCAATTTTAAATTAAAATTAAGTTCATGTAACACACATAAAACAACATGTAACCGTAAACAGCTGACATATGTAGTAAAGATATCCAGTAATTTGCAGACTATTAAATGTTCATTGATTAGCTAGTTTTAACGTCTTCTTTATGATGCTCAAACTTTCAATTTTTCTATTCTCAAACTGATAAAGTAACATATGTAACAAGCTGTTACAGGCTAACACCCATGCTTACAGTGTGCAAACAGCTCCTATTCGATGCACCTTGAATTGGTACATACGATAGAGTATGTCTAAAAGAGTTTGGGATGGAGCAGGTCATTACTCAGCTTGCAGTCAAAACCTTGTTTGATGATCATTCTGGTTTTGATTAGATGAGGAGGACAATTATTTTACCAGAGAAGCAGAAGTTATAATCGATATTGTATATGACTAGGTAAAGGATTTGTTTAGAATATCTACATTAGAAAGGGACATTTACTAAATTGAACTGTTTAAATGTGAAACGATTATTTTCTATGTTCCTCTAAGATGTATCTTTATTTTAGAATTATTCATATTTGGAAATATTGAAAACAAATATTCACAACATCTGTTACAAAGGTACACGGGGCTTAATAATCACCAATACCTAAGATTTAGGCACCAGAGGCTAGCGACTTTAGCTAGGAAAACATGCGAAATTTATTCAATTTTTCCTGAAATATCATCTCTTACATCAAGTCAATGTCCTTGCTCATTTATTATGTCATGTAACATATGCTACAGCCTTTAACAAGTGCTTCAATCTTGTTGTTAAACCTGCATAATCTATAATTCTTTATAATATGAGCAAGGTAATCCAATATACAAGATATCCAACAGCAGAAAATGTTTTCAATTATTTTCACTTAAATGATGCCTACCAAATTCGGCTCCTTAAAATTGGGTGTAGATTTTGGGCTGTTTAACTGCATGTATAAGACACCATATAAAAAATATAAAAGCAAACTTTGGAATTTCCCTGACCCAAATGAGTTTGTTAGTGCAAAATAATCAAAACATTTTGGAAAATGCACATATCAGCTTAAAAGTAAATGATATTGGTCACAATTTTCATGTTTAAAGGGTACTCTAATTAAAGTAACGTACATAACACCACAGGATGCTGTAATTTTGCTCCAAAAGAATTTATTTGTAGCTAAAGTAGTCAATATGCAGACCATATGAGTACTTTAAATAATAAGCCTTCTTTCTGTAGCTCAAACTTTTAATTTCCTTTTTTTCTAAATTTAATATGGTAACATATGTAACGGGCTGTCAGAGACTAACGCCCTGGCGAACATAGTGCAAACATCTATTAAAAGACGCAGCTTGAAATCTTTTTTTAGATAGGATAAGCTTGCGAAATTCCCAAGGGGACCAATAACATTCTCAGCCAGCAGTCTAAATGTGGCCCGATAAGCTGGATATTTATAGGAAACCTACGGTATTTGCATGCAAAATATAGTTATCGAGAAATAATTCATTGTCAAAGTCAGGTAAAGCATTGATGTAACCATCATATGACTAAAATAATTGATATTATGTTAAAAAAGCGTTCGTGTTGGATAAATATGACCATACCAACACAAACTATAGCTTTTATTAACGGGCAGTTTCTTATTATGGTCGCCATATTTATGACGTCATAACTAGCCTCAGACGCGGATTTGAGATGGGTGACCACCTTTAAATTAAAGGTAAGACTCCATTGAAGGTTTTGATATAGGTCACCATAAATCGGCACACAATTCGACGGGACCTATTTTTGTCCCTAAGGGCCCTGACTATTTATGGAAAACGTCATTAGTATTAAAAGTGGTTAGTTGTATGTACTTAATTAATTCACGAAGATGAAAATAGGTTAGGGATCTCTGTCATATTTGCCTCTAGTTCTAAATGCGCCAATTTCAGTTAATAAGTATGGATTATGCAGAAGTCTGGGAATTTGATGTAAGAGTGTGTGTCAATGATCCATAATCAACAAACCGTAAATCTCTTATCAGAAGTTTTATTTTAAAAACCTGATAACTAAAAGGTGGTTGCAATTACATGGGAAAAACATTGTAGATTTAAAATGGACAAACAGTCGGCTAATCAATAGTACGAGTTAGAAACTTCCATACAACTGATATTTTTCTATCACATAGGCTACCCTATAACTATAAATTAGACGAGTTCACTTGAAATTGTATTGAGGTTTCGCATTTGTTTTTATCCGCAGAACTAAGCCTTAGGGTAATAGATGAGCTAATTATACAGCAAACGATCTCAACTTGCACCCATCAGTCTGTGTGTCTGTACGTCCTATGTTGGTTCATCTGTCAACATTTTCAAATATCTTTGATGAAAAAAAACATTAGCTTTTTCATCCATGAAACATCCATGAAACCCTTTGGGCTTTACAGACATTAAAATAACTTATGTTTTTCAATTTTCCAGTGCAAGCTAAAACTTGCATTTAAATTCTAAAATGTATCAATAACAACAGAACCAGAATTTTGATTCCTAAATGAATTCACCCAGGAATACTCTTCGAAATTTTTATTTTAATTAATATAAAAGCCAAAGTTAATATGGTTACTCTACTTTTTACTGTTTAATTTAATGCGATAATGCTTATAAATAAGTACCAACCATCAAGGTTGACATTTGACCACTTAGCCAAAGTTACTTATATTGGTCAGCCATCATTATGTGTTTGCATGTTTTCACAGAATATAAAAAGACCAATTCAAAATAAGAAAGGCAGCAAGGATCAGGAATTGATACAATCAAGTACCCCACCTGTCCCAGGATATCAAATGGAAAAGTAACAATAAGGCGATGTTGCGAAAATTTGTACAAATGATGGTCCTAGATTGATTTTGATCCCATAAATTGTATATTGACCAACATCTTAATTCTTGTGACTGTGTCAGATGAGGGCTGTAGGGCCTTATAGTTCACCGATTTAAATTTTAATTTGAATTGAACTTTGTCTAAGCCAACAATCAAAACTCTAATCAGATGATGTAATTTGTGGCATCTGATCTGGGTAAGCCTTTTTTGCATGTTAACTAAACAAAATGTGTCAACTAACCAATCCAGTAGACAACACTTTTAATGCTGTTAATTTGATAACAAAATATTCTCTTTTTTCTAGAAAGGAAACAGTGACGCATGGCTTGAAAATAGTGAAATTGCAGACCAACTTAAAGGCACTGAGAGAATAAAAGCAGCAACATAAGAACAAAATTTAACAAGGGAACACTCATTAAAGCAAGACAGCAACCAAACTAAACATCCTGCTTACCCTTTTTAGTTAGATGTTTGAAAAACAAGAAACTACGCATATACTAAATCATAACACAAGGATAGAAAATAAAAAAATAAGAGAAAATCAAACAAAGAAAATTTCACATAAAGAATCAGCAAAGAACCCCACTTACTGGTTTTAGGCTGGACTAATAAAAGACAACCCTCGCTGCTTCCGCTCCTGTAATTGTCCACCCCTGTTCAAATCCCATGCCATGGGTCATATTATTGTGAGGAATTTGCTATGTGCATGTTCTAAAAAAGCAGCAAAGTAGGTTTAAATTCAATAGTAAAGTAATTCTGTGTATCACTTCAAGTTCAATAGAACTGCAGTTATGTTTTCCCTCACAACACAATCATTCTGCTGAAGGTAACCTTTTCCTTCTACATCTAGCACCAAATTGTAAATAGCATACCTTCACCATGAGTCGTACATATAACTTATTGTCTGCCAGTTGATTACCAGTATAGTGCTTGTTTGAACGTGTGTTTCTCGAAACGAATTGAAAGTTTTACTTTATTGTGAAAGAGTTGACAGATGTAAGCCAGAAATAGGATAGTATGTGAAAACAAAGTGTGCTGATAATTTCATTCAATGCATAGAACATAAAAGATTTAATTTAAATACCGTAAAATGGAATATTTTCGCGTCACCAAATTTTCGGGGTTTTGCCTCAAAAAAATATTAGGATAATTATTTGCGTTTTTTTTTAATTTTCTCGGTCTTTTGTACCCGCAAAAATATGCATTTAGGAGGTACTTTCCAATGGTTGAAACAAGGTACTTTCTGTATTTCATCTGGAAGATGAATCGTAGTTTCATATTGGTATTAAGTTGTACCTAGTGCATAGAATAGCGGTACATTTTAAGTGTCGACTTTTACTGGCAATGCAATAACATTGTCTTTTTTCTCTCCAAAAACAATCACTTTTTAGTACCATTTACATGTATCCAATAATTATGTGATCTCGCTTGAAAGTAAATTATAGATATTTTGCAAAATATGTGAACACATACTGACAATCACTGGTCCAAGTCTGAATAAATGGTCAGATTATTTAAGGGATATTAATCAATCATCTTTCCAGTTTGTCCAAGCATCTATTGTGTAACGGTTAAACGCTCACGAGCATGGCTTCGATTGATCTTTTCATGCTCTATGAACAGTAAACATGTATTGTGACCTGTAAACTACGCTAGTCAGACCATAAAACGGTGTTTTATGAACACAAATGAATACACAATTACTGTTCTGTATAAAGCCAAATAACTTATTGGTATACTTGGAAAAGATTTCGTGGATTCCAATTTTATTTTTGTTCACAACTTATCGCGAAATACCGCGAAAATTGGACGATGCGAAAATTTCCCATTTTATAGTAATCTGATAGACTCATTGGTTTGCTGCTTTAAAGTTTTAAGCAATTTCCTTAAGTTCATATTATCATAACTAATGCAAATTTTCTCCCTCTTAATGGTCAAATGGAGCTCTTTGTTTTGGCAAACTATGTACCTGTAACTGAGATTGTTTTGTTTTTCCAGGTTGAAACAATAGGAGACGCGTATATGGTTGTGTCAGGACTACCAGTAAGAAATGGCAATGAACATGTGAGACAAATTGCTCGAATGTCCATAAGAATTCTGGAACAAGTACAGCAATTTACCATTCGCCACCAACCAGACACACCTCTGAGAGCACGCATTGGCATTCATTCAGGTAGGTGATATTATCATATTGACACTTTTACCCATAAAATAGTGGTTATTTCACATTCTCAAATCCTCTCCAAATTTAATCTAATTAACGAACAGGATTCAATTTTTAGCATGCATTTACATGCAGATTGGTTAGCAGTGTGGAACCTGATCAGCTACTTTCTGAACCACTTTTGAAACTTTTGAAATTTCTTGCAGCAACGTAGTAAGGAGGCATATTAGTGCCATAATTAAGTGAACGCCCTGTACATTCGTTGTTTATTAATATAAGCAAATAATAAGAGAAGAAAATGACACTAAAATGTCTTATTTTGGAGACATTTTGTAAACTAGATAATATTTAAGTTAGAAATGCCAAAGAATTATTTGTTTTATAACATTTTTCTTATTTCTACTCAAACATGATCAGTGAGGCGTTGATGATATATCTTAGATAGTAGACGTAAGGTTTAAATGTTGCATGATAACCCAAACATTGCTACTGCAAGACCTTTGATTGCTTTTAGTTCTGAATGAACTAATTGGTCTATGCTAATTGCAAATGCAAGTTATAAAAGTGTATGTACTAATAACATTGATGAGTGGATTATATACCCTTAACATGCATTGTCATTTTAATATTTAGAAAAAATCTGTTTAATAGCGATCAATTACCTGGCCAAAGGAAGCATTATTTTTTAATTCTGGAGCTTATGTACTGAATTTTTGATATGCCATTTTTACATTTTTATAGATCGGCAATTGCTAAATGTCTATAGTCTTTAGCTCATTATACCAACATTATACCAATAAAATAACACATTACTTAAAATACTCAACGATGCATTTACCTTTTTCAAAGGATGTTTGGAAAATCAAGATTTTTTTATTGCTAGATTCAAGTGCTTCATGTAAATGCATTGAAATTCGAGGCCCTCTGTACCAGTATTTTAACATTAAATTAACAGTAAGTCCAATTAAATGGAGTTAGTTTAATACTGTTTATCATATGACGTCGCGCCTGGGAGTGAAATAACGCCATGCAATAAAATCGATAAACCACTAGTGGTTTATAGATTTACGGGAAACGTTATGACGTCCTTAACAACGTTGCGTACATAATGACAAAATTATAACGTTTTTACGCTAGAAATGAGATTTCATAGTATTTGTCATATGATAAATAGAATCTAACATTCGTGCTCTTGTATTATTGAATTTATTAAGCTCGTTGCGAAAAAGAGATAAAGTGCTCGGCAAGCCTCGCATTTTATCTCCTTTCCTCAACTCGTTTAATAAATTCAATAAAACATGATCACTTATGTAAGATCCTCTATATAACTGAAATATATATTATTTTTATAATAACTGATCACAACACATATGTTATGTGCTTAGAGGAAACATCCTACTCTCACGTTTGAGCATTTGTGTATGTTTAAAACAAAACACAACATATATTACATATCATAGAACCTTTGTATATCAAATATAAATGATAGCAATTTATAGTTTGTTGTTTTCTACACATTAAGGTAAATGTCACTAGATTCCATAGACTATCTTTAAGTGTGACACGTATACTCTATCAATGATTAAAAAATTGAGTCTGCGCATACAAAACCAACACTATGACTGAACATCCAGCAAAACATCAATCCAGCTTGGACTTACATCAAGTCTGATCAGTTTTTGCTGTGAGCTTAATGTTGACTAAGGACCTTGGCATTCTTCATGCTCCCAGCAAGGATCGTGATTCATTGCTTGGAGGAAGGCCAAATTGTTGGTTCTGTCATTCTGTTACATGCTGAAGGCGGTCAGGTCAAGAAAAGGGGATTCCAAATTGTTGACTCGTGTAGTGAAATTGGACTTTGTCTCTCCAGTAAAAGGAGACACACAACCACAAAATGCAATCTCTATCTATTTATATTCACAGCAACATATAACTATGTGCAAAAAGTGAACAGATAACATACACACTTTATTTCGCCCTGTTGTATTGGTATTCGATTTTGAGGAATGTCACAAGACTGTCCCTGAAGGGATAGTTCCAGATGTTGATCTTATGAACTAGTAAAGCCAAACAAAGGGTTCAAGTTTATTTCACACACAAAGTAATCAACAAAAGAAAATAAATGTGAACGTTATGCTTTTAAATTGGATATCTTTAAATTAACCAACCCTTGGTTTTAATTCTTTTCTGGACAAAGCATATCCTCTACGGTCTTTTGACTTTGTCACCTGCTGGGAAAGGGCTGACCTTTTGACTCTATTATGTGCTATATTTTCTTATGTTTTGTCACTTTCCCATATGGTGTTTCTATGGTGAATTTGCTGTATAAATTGCCCCTTGATCCAATGAGTTTGCAATAGTCTCATATAGCAAACCTGAGCACTAAGGAATCGTTTGGATGGAAATAGATTAACTTTTATGCGCCGTGCTTATTACAATACAAATTACCTTGTGGCATACAAAAGGCACATATGATACTAATCAACTCATGACCAGAATTGAAATCATTACACATGTACAGGCTGAACTTTATTTTATAAAGGCCATTCTAAATGTTGACAATGAGTACCACTCCAGGTTTTTACTGCCCACACACATTTTTATGTAAAGTAATCTTTCTCATGAGGTTGCCTATATAAAGACACCAAATCCCTAGATCCAAACTGGTAAATGTATACGTCGATTTGGTGGTATTTACGCGTATTGCGGGTACTTCATAGACCAGAAGTGGTAGATATTGGTGTTTATACCGTGTAGAAAAAAATGCCATATGCCTAAAGGTCTATAGACTTCAATCATTATTAAGTATTCAGTATGTGCATGGGGATTTATGTAAGCATTTAGGAATAGATTCAGGTACCAATCTAGATGATCGGTACTCGAATCTGTTCCTAAATGCTTACATAAATCCCCATGCACATGCTGAATACTTAAAAATGATCTAATTCTATAGTCCTTTAGGCATATTCCATGTTTTACTATATAGTATTAACACCAATATCTACCACTTCTGGTCTATGAAGTGCCAGCAATACGTATACATACCAGCAAATCGATGTATACATTTACCAGTGTGAGATCAGGGAAGTATGAGATTATAAAGTCTTACTTTTGCTTTTTCCTAATAGCACGTGAAGCTCAAATATTGAACTAGCATCCTTTTGTAAGTTTTTTTTCACAAAACTTCGCACAGGAAGTTTCGCAAAAATAACTTTTTTTTGCAAAAATTCGGAATTAATAGTAGTTACTTGTATGTTGTAGGCCCGGTGTGTGCTGGCGTTGTAGGCAGGAAGATGCCGAGATATTGCCTGTTTGGGGATACTGTCAACACAGCCTCCAGAATGGAATCAAATGGAGAAGGTAGGTACATATTAACAAGAGATAATCATATCACAGGCATTAACAAAATTAAGTCTTTAAGATAACTTGTTTTATGCTGGGTTTAAAGTTCAACTAGGAATGACTAGGACCAAGCTAACTAATGAATTAAAGCCATTACTTTAGTTTTTACATATTCAGATACGAAGACATTTAACCACCTTTTTATCTGGTAGTTTGACATCTATACAGTTTAACCAGCCTTATATTTGTATACAAGGAACATATTTATATGGTACTTAACCTTCCTGGCCTGTTCAGCCATCTCATTGGTGAAGAGAAAAGAAAAAAAAAACATGGGTTCGATAAATGCGTTATTGAAAAACAACAGCAATCAACATTATGACATGTATTATAACCTATTTCCCTTCATCATTAACGCTCCTTTATAATCATAAATCATGTTAATCAACATTTTCTACAGTGGGTTTTGAGCTTTTGTTTATAGGGTGGGGATGTCAGCCCAAAATTGGTCAGACCCTGATTTTATTTTGGCAAACACACTGACTTAATAAAACTTTGATTAAAAGAACCTTTTGGTGTTACCACCTTTTTACTAGTCGTAAACTCTACATCTTACATGTAGCATGCCATTCTTTACAATCATGAAAACAACTGAAAACTTTGGTACATTGATGTGCATGTTTCAGTAGTATTGCTATGTTCATAACTAAGAAGGCATCAATGTCACAGATCTCAAATTGCTAAAATGATTTCAAAATCAGGGATAGTGAGCATCTTATCTGCGACACATTCATTACTGAAATCAAATGAGAGCACTATGTAAAGGCTGATCTAATATATTCAGAATACTTCACCATGTGCACTATAGTCTCTTTATATATAGCTTTATATATAACTTGGCATTTTTTCCTGTAAAACATAACAAATGTCATTTTAAACAACTGTTAACATTCTTTTGAATATAACGTTTACTATTTTTCTTAGCAATGAAGATCCACATCAGTGACTCTACTAAGCGCCTTCTTGACATATTTGGTAATTTTACCACAGAAGAAAGGGGAACGATAGAAGTTAAGGTAAGTGTAATACTAATTTATTCAGTTTATCAATACTCCACTAATTTACCATTTCATATATCAGATACAATTAGATGATAACTTTATTCAAAATTTTATATGGGGAGGTATATCGTCGGATATATGGTTAGAAGTTTAGTTTGACGGCGACACACTTACGCAGCCATAAAACGTAATTTCCAAACGTATATCTGACGATATACTTCCCAAATGAAAATTTTGAATATAGTTATCCACATTCTGATGCACTTTTGCAGTTTTGTCTCAAATTTGAGCTTTGCAACTCGCATACAGCCATATACAGCCGCATGCCATTCAACATAATGTGATGTAATTGATGATGTAAAATTATTTCCGACAGTATATGGCAGGATATACTTTCACATTTATTCAAAGTTTTGTTTATTGTCAATCAGGAGTACCAAGTTAAGAGTAAATTGCGATTGTTGAAATCAACAACATGCTTAGATCCTCTAGCAAATTGGATGAGTTGAGAAATATAAACTCCATAGGATGTAGAGCGAAGAACAGCTCCATCTAAAAATGGAAAATTGGCAATTTAAAAAATCAAAGTCGTCACGTTTATTATAAATTTTTGGTAGAAGCAGTAGCATCAGAAATGGTCTAATGCAAGTCCAAAAACCAGGTTTCAGTATCCGAGGTATTGGTTTTATTGAGTTGAAGTTCTGCAGGGTATATTTGACCTACCAAACCTACTCATGATACTATTGTGTTCATTGCATGTGCAATCACCGAGGGATCTTACGAGCCTGTGCAAAGGCGCATTCTCGCCAAGGCCTTAACTGCTCACACATGCACCGTCAGGCTGTAAGTGAAGACCAAGGCAAATAATGAGCTACAAACTGCCATGAGCTAGATTGAATGTGTATCTGCACGTAGGGCTCAGCATATGCCAGTTCCGTCAATAAGATAACCACCATTTGAGGATCCTTTTAGTGAAGAAATGTTTTGATGAATTGGTTCCAACTATTGACTTTAAATAATGCATTAAATTCAAGCTGTCTGTCTGTAGGCAATTATTGAATACAGAATCGTTATTCTTTGTTCACTGTCTGGAATAGATTCATGAACTTATACATATGAAATCATTCATCAAACAAAGTGTCAAAAGCAAGACGGGATGCCGACGAAGCACTTATCAGTTATGAATTTTATTGGCCAGTCAATAAAATAATGGCATTTATAGAATATGCATCAAGTCATTTCTAAAGCATGTTTCCAGTTGGGCTATAGGTCTATTAATTGACATGAGAATTCGTCTGTTGTAACGGTTATAATCTGTGCTTGCAAGTAATGTATCGCATATGTCCAGATACGCAAGTTTATGCCAAGCATTTTGATTATTTTCTTACCCATCGGTTTAACCATTTGTAAACTGATGGATGTTTCCTTCTGATTTGATACAATAAACTTGGGCTGTTCCATTATATATATCTAGGGGTGTCAGATTAAAGTTATAAAAAATACTGCATTTTTTCTGAAGTTCTTTATTCCTTAACAAACAGCGTAGACCCTGATAAAATGCCACATAATGCAGCATTTCATCTGGGTCTTCACAATTGTAAATACCAGTTTAAGGTTTTCCCGTATACAAAGTGTCAAACATTTTTTTAATTAGCCACACCATTAATTTTGATTTAAAAATTACAATATGAAAATTGAATTACACACTCTATGGAATTGTAACTACTAGTGAGACTGCACGTCTGAGTCTCCGTTAGTCTCATATGTGGTAAGAAACAAAATCCAATATGCTGGTTAATAGGGTTGTGGCAAAACATGACATGGATATAGTTTACAGTATACATATTTAATAATCAAACGTGACATATAATTGCAAGTTTATGCATGTGCATTTGTCAATATCAGATTTTGAGACGAAATGGCGCATAACTCTGTCATGTTAAAACTACAGAAGTAAATCCTGGGTCTAATAACCAGAATTACAATATTTACTATAGGGATGACACATGTTTTTTCATGCATTAACATTTGCCCGGTTCCAAGGATGCTGTTTGAGCATGAGGCCGATAGGCGAGTGATCAAACATCTTCCGAGGGACCCGGCAAGTGTTAATGCAATGTAACAAACATGTGTGATCGTTATTCTTGCATATTTTACCTTATTCCAACCCAATTTGCACTGAAAACGCTGCTAAAACATTAAATTGTCCATTTTCTTATACTGAATTTCTCTAAACAAAATGGCGCCGGCTGTTCACTTCCGAACGTCATAACGTCGTCACAACCGTACGTAACGTTTTCGCGAATGAAAACATCGGCGAAATGATCAATCTGGTCCGTAACGATTACGGTAGAACGTCATGCAAATAATGCAGGGCTCATTTTAAGTATTTTCAAGTTCAGACCCATGTTCAAACAGTACGTGAATCTCCTGATTTGAACATGGATTTTTGTTTATTTGACAATGGGTGTAAACAGCTATACGAATAGAAATATATGCAAGAATTAAAGTTAAACACTACCTTAGTTATGTATTGATATTTCAACATGATATTATACAAGTTTAATAAATTACCAGGCTGGTGGAGTACATATGGCCAAAGATGTCAATGTGATCTACAGAAAACATGAAATAAGTGTGATTTTAAGAAGTTTAAAACATTATAATTATATAGTTCATATTCTAAAAAAATCAATATTTAACTAAGGTAGCACTTAACTTTAAGGAGACATTGTAATGTTGGGTCCAGTTGTTTAAACGTTCTTTTGAGTACCACCACATGTTGTGATCATGTTAGCCCATATATGCCTAGCTTCCTTTTTGTGGGGCATAGACAAACAGCGCAGACCCTGATCAGACGGATCAGGATATTCACTGTTTGCACACAGAATGTTCTATTAGAATTTGAATAAAAATGAAAAATAACACCCAACACCCCTAAAATTGGAAATGGGCTCGTCCTACTGATAAGGGTAGGAAAGTTCATTTGGCTTAAATAGAAGAAAAAGATAATTAATACCTTTACAGCAATTCACGACAATAGACATCTCATCTGCTAATGTATTGAGATAGCTTATATTACTAACCGTACATACTCAGATTATGCTCTCTGTTCAAAATGTATAGTGATTTCTTCCATGATATAAGTTTTTCAGAGTCATTTTAAATATACATAAAGTGGCAAATAATTATGTCCCGTGACTGTAGGCAACACACGTAATAGCAGAGAATACGTTTATGATACAACTATTTACAGGATAAGGGTTTATTCAAAATAACATAACAGTGCTACTGATAATTAATTTTAACAATGTGTAATTGAACAAATAAAAAAGTTTGTCCGAGAATTCGAATATGATCTTTTTTCTCAGATGCCAAATTGACCCCTAAATCGAAATAGCACAGACTTATACTCGTGTAATTTTATCAAATAAGGTCGCGTCCGAGAGTAGTATAACACCATGCAATAAAATTGATAAACCACAAGTAGTTTACATATTTACGGGAAACGTTATGACGTCCATTATGATGTTGTGTAAAATAAGGGAAGATATTGAAGTTTTCACACCAAAAATGCAAGTTTTAAGTACTTTTAATGTCCTGTGACAAATAGAACCTAACATTCAAGCTCCTGTATTAGTGAATTCATTAAACTCGTTGCGAAAAAGAGATAAAATGCTCGGCAAGCCTCGCATTTTATCTCTTTTCCCCAACTCATTTAATAAATTCAATAAAACATGAGCACTCATGTAAAATCCTCTTTACCTGCAACAGGAGGAGCACTCATGTAACATCCTCTATATATAGCCCAGCCCCTGAGAACGTGTTACTCATCTCATATTCACAGACACTCAATTCAAACATTATGATAAGATATCTGGTGGGGATAGAGGCCTTAGTTTTGAGCCAGAGCCTTCACCTACCATCCAGCATTGTGTATGCAAGCGGAGATTGCAGTCTGAGCCTTCGTTGTTTGCATTTACAATAACTCCCAAATCTCCTGTACTGGCTCAATAGCATGTATATTTTGACGTTTTGTTCATGTATATAACTTTAGAATATTACCTTACTTGTCAAGTAGTTCATGTAAACCTTTTCATTTTTACTTTTGAAATCTCACACCTTAACAGAATTTGCTTACAGTCCAAAGCTGACCCCTTTTGATACATTTTATCTGTGTAAGTATTGCTAATTTTATAATGCGTACACAGTACACATAGGTTTGAAATCACAATTGTATACAGACCAATAAAAAGTGTGTACACAAGAAGTATGCATTCTTATGTACAACACTGGCATACCCTTACCTAAAGATCTTAAGCCCTTTCACCACCACACAATATTCAAAATCACCGTCTGCTCATACAGTCTGATGCAGAGTTGTGCTTGCATAGCTGATAGATTTTTAGGTGCTTGCAAATAGTTTGTACTCTGATCAGAATGTTGCGTCTGGAGCCACATTTATAATAATTTCTTCCTCCAAAGTATAGCTGCAGACTACTGTACAGACAACATTACTCGACTACGGCTAAACAGTTATAAAACTTTGCCTTGAGCGACAGATAGGCAATAACCACTAGAAATACAATTATAAAATAGGCTGAGCCATAACATGTTTTATGATATATTTTGTCTTCCTTGGGGTTATACATTAGAACTGCCACTACTGTCGTGCCAACCAAGAGTGACAGTGGCGTGATATTTGTTCACAATTTTTAAGTAAAAATTGACGTGTACATTCCACTTGAGCTAACGCGAATCGATATAACACTTGTGTATTAATCCTATCCTGCGGATAGGATTAATACACAAGTCATCTATCGATTATTAGTTCCTGATAATTTTGTAAACAAATCATGACGTCACTGTCACTCTGAGTTGGTACGACAGTACATTGTTTCTACTTTATGTTTCAGGGAAAGGGTCAGATGACGACACATTGGTTAATCCATGAACAGTTAAACAAGTGATATACTAAGAATGGCATTGTTGGATGTTGTTGTGCTAGTACATATATGAACTACAAAAATCAGAAAACAGTTATAGATGTAATGGTAGTTTCTACCCTTTCCTTGGTAGAAGCAACTACTGACTTCTGCTAATAACCTTTGTAAACAGTTTGGGCCTGGATCAGGATCGACAGAACGTCGGCTTTGATCTGGACTCAAACAGTTTGACACTTTGATAATGTTCCTGAAATATTATTTTGAAAAAAAGTTAATTTTGAAACAAAAGTCAGCAGATGTCCACTAAACCATGAAACATTTCCCGGCATTAAAAGACAACGAGGGTGACAGGTCAAAACCTAAACAGCCATATATGGCTTAATATAATGGTAAAACATTTGTCTGAGTTGCTTTGATGTATGCAGATATCATTAACTCAAATCTGTCAGATTGAACGTTAAGTCTGAGATTGTTAAATGTGTATTTTCACAAATTTGTAACAGAGTTAATGCCCTTGAATGATGCCAAAATTTCTTTTCTGCTCTCAGTATATGTAGACCCAATGGACAAAATTTCACTAATGTTTGCATATGCATTGATAAAATCTAGGTTGCCACTGTAACCTGTATTTTTTCGTTGATATGTAACAGAGGTATGGCTCTTGATTGATGTTATTATTTTGTTTCCCTCAATATCTTTAGAACAAATGGACATATTTTACCAAATTTTGTATATGCATGATATTGACACGATCTGGGTTGGGATTGCTACATGTCATTTTCGCAAATTTGTATCAGAGGTATGGCCGTGATTAATGTCAGAATTTAATTTCCGCTCTACAATATTTGAAAATAAATGGACAAATTCGACCATTTTTCTGTGTGCATTGATATTGACAATTTAAAGGTTCAGGAATTGGTTTGCATGTTTTTTTTCCGCAAATTTCAACATTGTTATGGCCCTTTATTGATTTTGATTGCATTTTTACAGCATGAAAAACACGGAAGTGTGCTATATTTAGATTTTCTGACAATTCTAGTTATTTGGGCCTGGATCAGGATCGACAGAACGTCGGTTTTGACGTAAAACGGTTTAACACTCTGATAATGTTCCTAAAATATTATTTTGAAAAAAAGTTAATTTTGAAACAAAAGTCAGCAGACATCCACTAAACCATGAAACATTACCCAGCATTAAAAGACAACGAGGGTGACAGGTCAAAACCTAAACAGCCATATATGGCTTACTATAATGGTAAATCATTTGTCTGAGATGCTTTGTTGTATGCAGATATCATTAACTCAAATCTGTCAGATTGAACGTTAAGTCTGAGATTGTTAAATGTGTATTTTCACAACTTTGTAACAGAATAACTACCCTTGAGTGATGCCAGAATATCTTTTCTGCTCAGTATATGTAGACCAAACGGACGAAATTTCACTCATTGATTAAATCTAGGTTACCATTGTTACCTGGTGTTGGTATGCATTTTTTTCCCACAAATTTCAACATCCTTATGGCCCATGATTGATGCCGATTGCATTTTTACAGCATGAAAAACACGGAAGCGGGCTACATTTGATTCTTTGATAATTCTAGTTTTTATTAATTTCCCCAAAAAATGATTGCATTGAAAATTGTAGAGCAATATCAGCGCCAGCTGTTCGGAATGGTCCCACTCTTGTGATGCAAACAGATATTTGTGTACATTAATGAAAAAAATTTGGAAAAAACAAATCAGTCTTAATTTTCAACGTTCTTAATTGACAGGTAAATTTGATAAGGTGCGTCAGAAAGGGAGTGTCTCAAAACAATTTTCAAAAGCATACCGTTATGTAAGATTTAAGCCAGGCTTAAAAACAAATGATGTTTTGATGGATGTTAGTCTCCAGGATGTCCGTGATATTGCTTTTGAAGCATATCACTCTGTGTCCAAAAATGTGGCCACTGAGTGCACAATGAGAAGACACAAAAACAGTCTACTCGTTTAGTACAACTATGTTAGATTGGCTAAGAACACAATGCTGAGAAGATTCTTTTTTTCTGCCAGTGAAGCTGCAAAGGCTGATTTTGTGTTATTGTCTGATCTAGAAAAAAATACTTTAGTAATTTCAAATAAGCAAACACCTGTTGTTTATTTTTTTAGTTAAGGGTGTGTTCTCTACTTGGGCGACCTCTAGTATGGAAGCATAAGTGGTGTGTTATACAATGCAGCATACCCCAAGGTAAAGGTGGAAAACCAACTTAATGAATCACTTTAAATTACACAGAAACTTGATATTGATATCTGTTAAAGCTGAGTAATTTTACACTTTTGTGTTTGTTTTTATGATCTAGATGTTAATATATTTCTGGACAACTTGGAGTGACGGTCATGAAGATTCACGTAGAATGGAGCTATCCCTTTCAAACTCACAAAAACAATTGATAATACTCATTACCAAAACCATATAAGTCAAGTATGAATACAGGGTGTGTTTGTATTCAAGGTTACTAGAGCTATTTACTCAGGCTATATTAAGCTCTTGTACAGTCATTGCTGTCAAATAATAGTTGAAAGAATATTGTTATGTTGTGTTTTAAGCCCTCCAATTTTTATACCCCCGGTACGAAGTATATAGGGGGTATATAATTTTTGCCTTTTCTGTAATTATGTTTGTCTGTCTGTCTGTCTGTTTGTCTGTAAACTTTTTTCCGTCAAAGATTTCTCAGCAACTACTTGGGTTAGGATTCTGAAATTTGGTACAAAGCTTGATAGTGATGAGTTGTATTGTGTAACAAAAGAACAGCCACATATTGCGTATCAGTCCCTTTATTTGTTCATTTTTCTTTCTCTCCAATGGAAATGTCTGTCACAGATTTCTCAGCTCCTATTGGGGCCAGTGTTTCAAAATTTTGTGTACATCTTCAGGATGGCAAAGTGTACTGTGTAAATGGAAATTAAGATGCTAATCCTCATTTTGCTATCTTTTTTCAATTTTTCATTTTTTCCTTCTTTCACTCTTATATATTACATATGGGCATTTTTTTCTGTCAAAGATTTCTCAGCAACCACTTGAATTAGGATTCTGAAATTTGGTACAAAGCTTGATAGTGATGAGTTGTATTGTGTAACAAAAGAACAGCCACATATTACTTATCAGTCCCTTTATTTGTTAATTTTCTTTCTCTCCAATGGAAACTTCTGTCACAGATTTCTCAGCTCCTATTGGCTGTCACAGATTTCTCAGCTCCTATTGGAGCCAGTGTTTTAAAATTTTGTGTACACCTTCAGGAAGGCAAAGTGTACTGTGTAAATGGAAATTAAGTTTCTTATCCTCATTTTAACTTCTTTTTTCAATTTTTCATTTTTTCCTTCTTTCACTCTTATATAATACATATAGACATTTTTCCGTCAAAGATTTCTCAGCAACTACTTGAGTTAGGATTCTGAAATTTGGTACAAAGTTTGATAGTGATTAGTTGTATTGTGTAACAAAAGAATGACCACATATTGCTTATCAGTCCCTTTATTTATTAATTTTTCTTTCTCTCCAATGAAAATTCTGTCGCAGATCTCTCGGCTCCTATTTGAGCCAGTGTTTTCAAATATAGTGTACACCTTCAGGTAGGCTAAGTGTATTGTGTAAATGAGAATAAAGATGCTAAAGCTCATTTTGCCTTCTTTTTCAATTTTTCCTTCTGTCACTCCTATATATACATATGGACATTTTTTGTCAGAGTTTTCTCAGCAACTACTTGATTTAGGATGATGAAATTTTGTGTACACTTTCAGGTAGGCAAAGTGTATTGTGTAAATGAAAATTAAGGTGCTTATCCTCATTTTGCTTTCTTTTTTCAAACTTTCAATTTTTCCTTCTGTCACTCTTATATAACACATTTGGACATTTTTCATCAAAGTTTTCTCAGAAGCTTCTTGATTTAGGATTATGAAATCATTGACAATTTTGTCTTTTCTCTGAAGGTGTTACAACCTCTGATGGCTACCGCCGGGGGTATGTGAGCTTTGCTCACTTCTTGCTATATTCACCTAGCCTTGAGTTACTGGTTGTATAGTATACTATAGTACAAGCCTGTGTGAATTACAAACAACCAGGTATATCTCGTGTCGCGGCCACTGATTTATTGTAAATAAGACTTCGTTGCCAGTTTGAAAGCTAGTTCTGCCTCACAATCATTGCCTGTATCAGCATTGAAAACAGCAACGATATTTGACGGTCAAGCACTGGTGCACACAATTGGTAAAATCTTTTGCAAGTTTGCAGACGGCATTGAAGCCGTCAGTAGAAATATGATGTCTTTGATAGATACCAAAAAGAAAGTGAGTATGATCAGGAAATACCATGATCCAACACTGCAGACCAACCCACGACACGGCGAGGCACTAAAAGTCACATTGTAGCAGGAAGACAGTTAAAAAAGAAAAGCAACCAGCTCTCTCTTCCTCGTAAAGATGATTGCAAAACTAGAAAGGACACTTAGTAATAACAAATAAAAGACCAAACACAGAACCCTCATAAAGAATGGGAGGTACATAGAACAAGGAATCAACAATAACAGAACAACCGCCTAAGAATGGACAACAGCCCAAGCTATGCATTTTAATGGCATCAAATCCAGGCCCTAGATTATGTTGTTGTTAAAACATAAAACATTTTTTAGCTCGCATGGAGGCTTCCTAACTAATGCAATGCATCATCGAAGAGAAACAAGTTAATCAAATGAACACACTAAAATGAAACAAAGAAATTGTAAATCACAGTTAGTCAGAGCTAAAGAGAATATCAAGTTGAGCCCAAAAGTAATTAAGTATGATAAGGAAGTCTGATAAGAGACTTCTCCGCGCACTAAATGATGGTATTTAAAGCAATTTATCATATGACGTCGCGTTTGGGGGTGAAATAACGCCATGCAATAAAATATGTAAACCACTAGTGGTTTATCGATTTACGGGAAACGTTATGACGTCCATAACAACGTTGCGCACACAATGACAAAATTATAGCGAGTTTACGTTCAAAGTATACTTAATATCATATGATAAATAGAATCTAACATTCGTGCTCTTGTTTTATTGAATTTATTAAACTCGTTGCGAAAAAGAGATAAAATGCTCGGCAAGCCTCGCATTTTATCTCTTTCCCCCAACTCGTTTAATAAATTTAATAAAACATGAGCACTCATGTAAGATCTTCTATTAATACACCAAAGAACTGAAAGTATAGACAGAACACGTTTAGCTTGCTGGGCCAGACTAGCTAGTTTCAGTCCTATTTTAGGCCTCATCAGTGACCCTCTAATGGTTTCAAAGTTCTACATGGGAATCCGTAATCCCAAAAGATAAGAAAATAAAAGCTATATGAGCCGCACCATAAACTTTCCAACAATGTGGTATTTTGACAAGTGTAGACTCATACGAGCCTGTGCTGCCTCCTTTTAAGCTTAGAACCTCCAAATGATGTTCGGTCAGTAGATTAACAGTCATAGAATATTCAAGCGACTAGCAAAGGCTCTGAATAGACTGCGCATATGCCCAGGCTGGTCTGAGCCTTTGCTGGTCGCACATACCACATTGTTGGAAAACTCATGTCGCGGCTAATATTATAGTGATGGGCAGATATATCTTCACTGATTTATTTTCAGTTTATGTAAAGCCAACTGATATGATAGCTTGGTTACGTATTATCGTGTTATTCCTACAAGAACCATCTTATAACAATAATGAAGTAAACGATCCTTAAATAGAACATTATGCAAAGTTGGATCTGTAACACGAAAAACAACACAAAAAACATACAAATTACATTCAAACCTAATTGACACTCTGTGGGGTAAGAGCTGCACAACTTTCACAGCCCAAGGATAAGTTTTTTTTCGCGACGTGGCCTCTTTTATGTAAGCCAAATTATTATCCTCATTATACCCCACTATCATCAACTGGTGCTTTATTACATGTAAATCCCAATGCCAGAACTTCTCCAATCTCAAACAAATTTCCAGAGGTTTTAGAGCATTGAAGTTTGGCTGCAGTAACAGTCGAACATGGTTGTTAATGCATAATGCATCAGTTCTCGCATAGTGCTTCGAGATGTACTCGCATTTGGGTGCTTGTAAATATTTACGTGTACAAACGTGCGAAAAAAATACCTACTGTCAGAGAGCAGCTAAATATGGTCTCTGAACCCACACTGCGCGTAAATGATTCGGACCAATCCTGACTGTGTGTGCTTGTGTTACACAGCCTTATTCAATATCACGCTTAAGCAAGCCTATCTTTCTCGAAATGAGAGCCAATATTTTTTGCGGTTATTATCTTGTTTTGCCTGAAGACGACAGTAAATAATTGCTCTATCATAGGAACATATCTAACTTTGTTTGCCAAAGCAGAATTATGACAAGCATAACCCAATGAACTTAAACAACCATAAATCAAAGAAATTGCTTATTGATCAGGAGAAAGCAAATAAAAGACCAGTGGAACTGTGAATCATTACAGACTTCCGTGTTAACCCATTTAAGCCAAATGGAGTTTCCTACCCTTATCAGAGGGACATGCCTATTTCTGATTTTAGGGGTGTTAGGTGGTATGTTTCATTTTTATTCAAATTTTAAAAGAATCTTTTATAAGCAAACAGTGGAGAACCTGACCAGACGCCGCGTCGAGCGGCGTCTTGTCTGGTTTTGCACTGTTTCCCGATGTCCCACAAAAAGGACGCTTCGTATTATCAGGCTATTAGTAAACCTTATTACTTTCTGGTGTCTCCAAAAATGAATTTGTTAAGTCCTCAGTGGAAGCGTCTCTCGAGACGCTTCCACTGAGCAACTTAACTTGCTCCTTGAGAAATTAAAACTGTATGTTGAAAATTAATATGTTAAAGGCCTCCTCACACATAAGCGAATCCGTTCGACGAAGCCTTGCGAATAGAGTAAATTTGTGAGTACAATCGAATTCTGAACGAACTTTTCGAAAAATTGTTACATAATCTTAAAATTTGACGATCAATAACTAATTGTCGCGAATGGTTTACGAACACTAACTGTAATTCGCTAGAATGCGTTTGCTCGCGCAAACAATCCTTTTTGCGCCCATTAACGATAAGGGGCGATTAGATACGATTTGGTGCGCAGAGATACGAACGTAAACGCATCATCGCGAATATTCGCGACGGCTCCGAATATTTCAGGAACGGCATTCCCATATCCGTTCAATACTAGACGAGCAACGCCTTGATTGCGCACTCTCCCCAGCACACACCACCACAGTACAGGGTATAGATCAGGTTTTTAACATATACATATATATCTCCAGGTGAAGACAGCATAAAAACATGAAATATAAATATAAAAACTGATCAACAAAATCTGCACCGCCTGGTAACTGTCAGCAAAAGAAATACATGTACTGGAAAGCTTCAACAAGTCTCACTCGTAATTCTGGTATGGTGACTTGGTGTATAAATTGAAGATTGTTGGCTCTAATAATTTTTCAGTGCAGTTCATTAAAATAATTTCCCATTATAAAAAGATTGGCTATAACATTAATGTATTGCAGCAGACTGCATGCATGGTGGTCAACCCAATCACGGTTGGCAACTTTGCTTTCCTCTTTAAATGCACGCCGGTGGGTCGGACTTCAGACTCTATGACGGTTTCGACTTAAAGACTTATCTATGGATGAGATGAAAAGGGCCTGATGCTTTCGTCTGTTGGTCGAGCCCACCGGGGTTTAACTGTTGGATTTCTTTTGCTCCGGTATTCAGTTTTAATTACTGTTGAGTTTACTGTTTGCTTTTGCTCCTTTTTATATCTTGTATTTATAAGTTCTTGGAGATGATGCACTGAGTTAGGGGTCTTCATGCAAACCAAACATCTATGTACCTTGATCCACATCTGAACTAAGAGTGAGGCTGGTGCACCGTTAAACCAGGTTTAAGCCCTCGAGTAAAATATTTTACTGACCGTTCCAAGGCGGTAATTCTTTGAGGATATTTTATGTTTCTTTTTTCTGTCTTGTGCTTGCTATGCCTTTGTACGTGTCTGTTTATATGTGCCTTGTGGTCACCTGCTGGCAATGGGCTGACCTCTTGGCTCTCGTTTGTGGTGTCTAACTGTGAGTTTGTTACTTTCCCATTGGTATCCTGGGTCAGGTGTGGTACTTGATTGTATCGATTCCTGATCTTTGCACCCTTACTTACTATGGCTCTGATCTCTGTCTGAGTAAAAACTTTGTTATGCATAGTTGTGCTAAAACAGGGCTTAATCCGATACAAGAATATCCCCTTGTGCTGGAGTGGGGCAGATACCAGAGCACTAGAAATCGGAAAGACGTCCGGCCCACTTTTACTCATAGGCGAGGGGGTAGTGGTTACGGATAAATAATGCATAATTTTGTACCATGATAATGGGCTTCCACCAGCTAAGGTTTATCCAGAACGGGATTTAGAATCCCAACAAAAGACTTGAATGCCCGGTATCGAGCCCGTGAACCCTATTCTGCTGGGACTACACCACATATGTTGAGAGAGAGAGGGAGAGACAGACAGACATACAGACAAATACATGTATAGATTTAGACAGACAGACAGACAGACAGGCAGATAGACAGACACACAGGGAAATGCAATAGACATACACAAAGATATTGTCCTCATCTGAGGGTGTTTAACATGCGCGGATCCAGTTCCCCACACTCTGTAAGGGAGCGCAGTGGCCTAGTGGTAGAGTGCTTGACTCGAGACCGAGGGGCCGCGGGTTCGAGTCTCACCGGCGTCACTGCGTTGTGGTCATTGAGCAAGACACATTTATTCAGCTTAGTACTGGTTCAATCCAGGAAGACCAGCCCATGTTTAACTGAAAGATTGCTGATGGGACGTAAAGAATCTAATCAAACAAAAAACCACACCCTGTAGAATCACAACGCTATACGGTGACCTAGAACCCCTTAAATTCACAAGGCTACCAAGTGAGCATCCAATGCTGCGCCATCAAATGGCCTTTCGCCGGCGGGCCGATTATGGCCCGCTTATAGCTTTCTCCCCTCATCAACTATAAGTGGATTTGGTTTAAAAACGTCGTAGGAACGCTTCAATTCGCATCAATTCGCTTTTTGTAGTTACAATACGTATTGATTGGTATGTGAGCGTATACCGTTCATTTTCCGAACGTTATAATTCGCTTTCAAGCGTCGGATTCAAAACGCTTCAATGCGCAGATATTCGCTTTATTTCGCAAATCATCGCAGAGATGCGTCTCTTGATCGTCATCTTTCGCTAGATATGCAAATTAGCTGACCACGATATGCAAATTTGTTCACGGCTGCGATTTCTTAGCGTATGTTGACGAAGACTTACGATTGATAAACGTATTGAAGCGAATCGTTACGAATAACTGAGACGAACATTTATTCGTCAGAAATGTTTAAACATGCTTAAAATTTTCCGACGAACAACGCTAATTGTGCGATCACAAACGAATGCAGACGCATCCATGCGAACATCACCAACGATTTAAAACGTACATTTACGAACGATAACGAATTGGGCTTTAGTCCTATTCGTCAGTATGCGCATGATGACGTTGGGTCGTTTTCCTCTATGTGTGAGGAGGCCTTAAGCAATGAAGACTGATGTGCTCGCAAAAATATTCAAATTGAATTTTGGCATTGCAGTTTGTTTAAAAAGCTAGTTCATATATACGGAACATATTTATAATTCTACAAAGTTATTTTCTTTTTTCTCGATTAACGTTTGACTGCTACGTTACTTAAACAAGGCTACCAAGTTCTACGCAAACACTCTAATTTGAGTGTTAAATATACTTATATGCAATTCTTCTGCAATTAGGCATTTCAGAGTAGTTTGTTTTGTTGATTTACGTCCCAAGTCAACAGCTATGGTCATGGCGGGAAGGTCAGTTCACATTACCACACTTTTTCCAGTGCAAACTTAACCAAGCGGTTAACCAGTACTTGTAACTGTTTCACAAACACCTTCTTAAATGATTCAGCAGCAGGAAGGAGAATGGCCGGAAAAAAATATTTCATGATCAATCTCCACGTAGTATAGTACCGGACCGGGATCGAACTCGCGACCTCTGGATCTGCAGTCAGACACGCATCTGTAGCCAGACACGTTACACTTCAGAGTAGTATTTTATGATAATTTCTCTATAAAGGCTTTTCATATTGCAATTACAACCAACACCTCGCGATGAACTGGATCACAATTTATTTGAATAGTGTTTCTCTTTGATGATGAATTAAAAAGTTAAACTGTCTCTATGCGAGCTAAACACTGTATGCGATATGTGCGGGACCAGGAAATTCCGTAAGTGGGGTCCTGCTTGTTTCTCTTTTCATCTTAACTCATCAACTTATTAAACAGAATGCCGTACAAACCCACCCCCTCAATAAGGAATTGCTCTCGAGGCGGAACCGAACCAATATTTCCAAGGAAACTTTTAGCACCTTGTGATTTTCCAAAGGGGGGCGTCCAGCTGTACCTCTTCTGGATCCGTGCAGGTGTGATTTAGGGTCCAGGGCGACGACCATAAACAATGCGCTTACAGTAAGGTTGTGATTTTTATTTTTTATTTATCTTTATTTAAAGAGGACAGCACATTTAGCGATCAACTGCGTCCCTCTAAAACATATTTACATATATACACAAGTTATACATATGATAAAACATAGAAAATGTCAAATATAAACGAGCGTATAAAACATTTGGCAGCATTTGGTCATGTTAATACAATGTACACATAGACGTAAAAGCTGATAAATGATCATTAAAATTAATGAAAATGATTTAAAACTCCGTGATACAAGTTAAATCATTCATTAAACATAAACTGTTTGACTTGCGTCTTAAAACGTAAAAGTTAAGATCATTGATTAAACATAAACTGTTTGACTTGCGTCTTAAAACGTAAAAGTTAAGATCATTGATTAAACATAAACTGTTTGACTTGCGTCTTAAAACAACTTAAAAAAGATGCCTTTTTGGTAGCCTCAGGTAGCTGATTCCACAATCGTGGTGCAGTACATGAGAAAGAGCCATCAAATATTGCTGTTTTAGATCTGGGTACCGCTAAAGAGCCGTTTAAAGTTGACCTTAGCGTCCGGTTATGCGTTTCTGACTCTTTTGTTGTTAGTTAACGGTTTTGTGTAGGGGATTACGGATGCATTTGAATTTGGTTCTAGTGTTGTGGTGTATTGTTTTGCGTTATTAATTCTAGTTTTGCAATCATTTTGCAATGGCATTTCAACATTTATTAGCAAGATAAATACAACATCTGAGACACTAAAAGCAAGATACTTCTTTATTTGTCGATATTTTAGTTTTACATATTGGAGCAGTTGAAATTTCGTGCTCAGTTGAGTTGAGCATGAAAACAGTTTTATAATCTAGGGGCCTGGTTGCTTTCCTTAGATAGTTTTCTTGCTTTCATGCTAAACGTTTCATGTACTTGTTTAAAGTATTTGTTTCTCTCACAGTGCCATGGGTTTGTCTCAATCGGAACTGCCTCCGCCAATTACGCGGAATTTCCAAATCATGGCGGACTTTCCTGAATGGGTTGGTCTGTGATCTGTGATTATGGCAATCTCTGACCATATTCACGTATCATTAAGAAGTCGCAATTATGCTTCTAATGGCTATTTTCCGTACGATGTGATATATTTCCATATTCGATCTCTCTTGCTCGTACAAGACACATTCCATTAGTATTTCTCTAACACAACTAATTCTTTTGTGCTTCTCTGAATAATGGAAGCATAATTGTTGAAGGACAGAAGGTAATATACTGGAATGCGACAAGCTCATAGATAATTAGAGCAAGTTCATGTGATTCGGGTATTTATCGCATATGCAATGGTGTAACAACTGCTCAGACGAGCCTGTGCATCTGCACAGTTTCGTCAGATCCTTCGTTGCCTTTACACTCAATTAACGCTTTCATTCTGGATACCGATAAACAGATTGTTAGATTGTTTTGCGCAATACATCGTCTGTTCCATCAGACGTACGTACGAACGAACGGTCATTTGTTGTTGTAATAGAACACACACAATGACATGCCATGACATTAAAAAACCACAAGCATAGATCACCAAAAATGTGACATAGAGAAAGCGAATAAAAGAACTGTCGCAATCACACACTGCAAACCAGAGGAAGAGGCAAAGTAAATAACAGTGACATGGCGTCTAGACATGTGCGGATCCAGAGAGGGACAGGGGATCCGGACCCCCTGAAAAATCACAAAAATAGGGTTTCTGGTCCGGATCCCCTCAAAAATCGAAAGCTACTAAGCCAGCATTCAATGTTGAGTCATCATCGGCACACCAGCGAAACGCCTTTTAAATGGCGTTTCGCTTGCGGGCCGATGATGGCCCGATTTTAGTGGAATTTGGATCCACTCATAATCTTAAAAGAAAAAATGTTGGACCCCCTTCTGAAAAAAATTTCTGGATCCGCGCATGCCAGAAGACAATAAAAGAAAAGCAACCAACTCAGAAAGGAAACAAAGTACTGCATCACAAAACCAGGAACTAGCACAAACCCCCACCAGCAATGAGAGGAACAAGGAATCAACTGACTGTAATGTGCACGACCCGTGATGAACGTAGACCAATCTCTATCCGGTGCCAGAAGGAATGGTTGAAAAGCCAATTGGACGGACAGACGGACCCACACAGCAATAATAGTGAACACCTGCGGGTCGTAATGTATCGTGCAAAAGTTCGATTCAAAGTACTTAAAATATTGTTGTTATTGATAATTTCGATTTGCATATTTTTCAATTTAACATAGATATTGTGATTTTTGGCAGTTTTCTACATTTTAGATTCTCCAAGCAGCCTCGTCACAGTTTTGCATACATGTACCAGTGGCTAGACACTGTTAAAATAAAAAAGAGTGCTATAGACCCTTGTTGGTTTATAACCAGGCATACAGACTGTCGAATAAAAATCATATCCATATATGCTATATCCCTCTCTTTTATAATGTTTGTTGATATTTTTGATCATAAAAGAAAGGATTTCCGACGATTCTTTTGAATTTATAGACCAAATTGTCATACAATACTGAATCTGAAATGCCTTGTTGCAGAAGAGTTTTCAAGCCAACATTGTAGTTAACGATCAACTCTGAGTATCTTTGGTAAAATGAGCCGCAACATGAGATTTACAACAGTGTGATATGTGCGACCTGCAAATCCTCAGATCAGCCTGTTCATACTGGCTAGTCGCTTGGATATTCTATGACTGTTAAGCTACTGTTCGAATATCATCTATAGTTTCTAAGCTAAAAAGGAGGCTGCACAGGCTCATCTGAGTCTACTCTGTCAAAATACCAAATTTTTGGAAATTACATGTCGTGGCTCAAATATAGAACTTCTGAATGCTTTACGAAGTTCATGAAATTGATAGCCCTGTTTCAGTGACTTAACAGTCAAAAATTGGTTTCTGTTGTTGAAGGCACTTACACTTTTGCAAAACCAATTAGATGTAGAATATATAGTTGGAATGAACCAGAGTTTACATTACATAGACAAACAAAACCAAACACCCGAAACATCGAAAGTAACAACAACAGAAAACCAACCAACAACAAGAATTTGGCTGCAAGCAAGGCTTTCAGTGTACTCCCCGCAACATTATATCACTTATTAAATTTGCTCTAAGCCTTAATTGACCAAATTATAAAAAAAGAAAACAGTAAGATTATGTAAAGTGAAAGATAAGTAATGACGAGGAACTCATAGTCTTGCCCTCTAAACTGAAATGGAAAACAATTAAAACAAGATAGAAACTATAATAATCCAAAATTGGCTATCTTTAAAATGCTATAAATTTGTAAAATTAAATCGGCAACAAACTACGTCATGCACATCTGCAATATTTCTGTAACATACTCACAAAGAACTGAAAGGATGCACTAAAAGCTCTAAGTAGTTGATTTAAATTCTCTAAATTTATATAATAAAAAAAATCAATAAACTTTTTCATGCACATTTTCATTATGCCTGTAACATATCTGCAAAGTATTAAAATGATTCAAGGGTATGTTCGAGAATTGGCCAAGTTAAAAAATCTTTAAATTTATCAAAAAAAATAAATTCATCAATAAACTTCCACATGTGCAAATTTTCAATATGTCTGTAACACACTTGAAAAATCATTAAAATGATGCACTAAATGTTATTAGATGAGTTGATTTCACAAAGTATGCACTATCAGGAATTACTAAACATGTGGACTGGTTGAGAATTGGCTATGTTAAAAATGCTTTCAATTTATCAAAAAATAATTTTCATCATTAAACATCCACATGCACATCTTCAAAATTATTGTTACACACATGCAAGGAATTAAAAGGATACACCGACTACTCTAAGGAGTTTAGTTCACAAAGTATGCATTATCAGCCATTACTAAATATGTGCAGTGGTCGAAAATTAGCTAAGTTGAAATGCTGTAACTTTATCAAAATTATTTATTTATCATTAAAATTACTCATGCACATCTTCAATATGTCTGCATATCTGAAATATACATGCAAAGTATGAAAAGAATACACCAAATACTCTAAGAGAAGTTTATTTCACAAAGTATGCACTATCAGTCATTACTTAATATGCGAAGTGTTCGAGACTTTACTTAGTTAAAAATGCTGTAAATTTATCACAAAATATTTATTCATCATTAAACTTCCACATGCACATCTTCAATTTGTCTTTAACATACCCACAAAGTATTAAAAGGATACACTGAAGGCTCCAGGATGAGTTGATTTCACAAAGTATGCACTATTAACCATATTGCAAACACAATAAAGTTAAAACTACAAAGTAGTATAACTCTTGCAATGCTAGTCCTTAAGGCCATTCTTCGTACGAAACATGCATTGTATAATGGGTAAGGTGTGGTGCAAATTTGATCAAAGTCAGACAACTATTAAACAAATACTTTGAAATGTTGACGGAAGGAGGGAAAGACGGGCGGACGGAGAGACGGACAGGCTGAAAACAGCAAACCTCCCTAAACTACGTTTGCGGGGGATATAACAATGTTATTAGCGAGGGAAAATAGAAACAAATCTCATGATTAGAATATCATTAAGGACACAATATCCGTTTCAGATGACATTTTTTTCATCACTTTCGTATTAAAACAAAATGAGGCCAATATTTTACCAGTGTTAAACCGTTCTACCTAGTATTGTGGAAAATACACTGTGATTCTCGGGATCAATACAAACTAATAGAACACGTTTTTGAAAGCAGTTGAAATGTTACGCCATTTGCATTTCAGCTGTCACCAAATTCGGTGTAAACTGTCATTTACTGTTTCTACGGTGTAACTTGTTTATATGCAGATTGGCAGAACAGTAGCTATTTCAGACACAGTTTTGCACCGAAAAGAAACCACTTCTTCTATTTTAATCCCATACTATTGACAATATCGTTTAAAAAGCGAATAAGAGCTAAACAGGCATGAAATTCTGAAACTTTAAAAAAACCGTCAATGTGCTTGTTCATGGTTGTTCTTTTGGTTTAGCAAGAATTTTGTACTTATTGCATATGCGTAAAGATATTCTATGAAAATACATGTACAGCCCTGTACACTATACAAAGTGTAGATTAACACCAAATGAGCCACGACATGAAATTTCCAACAATGTGGTATATGCGACCAGCAAAGCCTCAGATCAGCCTTCGCGTACGCGCAGTCTGATCAGAGCCTTTGCTAGTCGCTTGAATATTCTAAGAGTGTCAAGCTACTGACTGAACATCTTTTGGAGTTTCTGAGCTTAAAAGGAGGCTTCACAGGCTCGTCTGAGTCTACACTTGTCAAAATGCCACATTGTTGGAATTCACATGTCACGGTTCAAATGAGGTGGCAGCGGAACTGCCTCTGGTTATGATGTAACATTGTAACTGCTTTACAAGTTTTTTTTTCTATTCGATTGTATTGATCTTGAGTATAACAACGACGATAACAGCTAGAAATGTTGGAATATTTGTAACTGGAGAAAATGTTGGCCTCAAGCTGGTTTAGGAGGAAAGTAGGTGTAAGTCTACACCAAAAGAGGTGGCAGCTAAATTATCATCTCATTTGGTGTAAAACTTACACCTACTTTACAGTATACATGAAGTGATGCTAGGGTCTTTAGTTTGGCTAGCTTTAACTGTTCGCATATAAACCAGAATCTCACAAACTTGCCAAAACAATTTGCTATTAATTAGTTGACCATCTCTCAAAGACGGTACCTATTTACTTGAAGACCAGTTACATATAAACTGAGGCGGCGCGCATGACAATGATTCTAAAGACGAATTTTGTCCATGCAAGCTGTGTTTCGGGATTATCCAAGAAAGTATCGGAAATTAAAGTCTCTGGCAATATTCAAATAGATGTTTGTCTGGAGCGTATGTACGATACAACAAGATGATAAGGTAAGCTTGTTTTATTCTTGTTTTCTCGTTCATCTCTAATTACAGTTATGGAATATTCTACAGCATCTACCAGGATAAATAAAGTTAGGATGATTCATTATATAATGAAGGGGTCGCCTTTTGAAATATCTTAAACACGTTGTATTTCTGTCTGTTCTTAACAAAATTTGAGTATCGTTAAAAGGAAATAAAAGCTTTTTTTTAAATAAAAGAGGTGGCAGCTGAACTGTCACCCCTTTTTGGTGTATAATTAAAAATTAATTTTCTACTAGAACGATTTGAGGCCAAACATGTATATAGTTTTGTCATAGAGACGCCTTTCAACACTTTTGCAAACAGAGCAGACCCAGATCAGGCAGCTCTTAGAAGAGCTGCCTGATCAGGGTCTACTCTGTTTGCTTATGGAAATATAACCCTACACTTGTAGACCTGAGAAGTAATGTCTTGTTCTATTTACAAACGTGAAAGTTTATTTATATAATTATTCATAGTGGGTGGAAAAATGTACACCTCTTTTAATAATTGTATAAATAAAAATAAATAAATATCTCTATTGATAAATGATAAATATTAATACCTGTTATTGATGTAGTTATTCTCCTGGTCAATACAATGGAACGGAATAAAGCTTTTACAGGAGGTGAAAGGTTACATCAATTCAGTGACAGTTTAGCTGCTACCAAATTTAGCGTAGATTTACACTTACTTTTCACATTGTACAGTATCTACCAAGAAACCATCATGATTGAATAATTCATGTCGCATTTTCTAATTTCTGAAACACATTGTTTCCGAATTTCCGAAGGTACATACGGCTAAAATAATAAGACTTTTTTTGTTGAACGACTTTGACAGTTTTACAGTCCATGCTTAGATATTTAACAAATTTAACAGACAGCTTATTAATATTTCATTGATACTTTATTGTGGTATTCTTTATATCATTTTTTCAAACCGAAATGAGTAAACTTTACAAACATGTAGCCTTTTGGTGTTTTTCTTTTCTAGTTGCGCCTTTCTTTATACACTACTCCATGCAGCTTCATGTAGGAAATATGATAACGAATAAGTTGTGAGAATTTTAGGCACGAATTTATGCTGCTACAGAAGTTCTAACCCAGCCATCTTTCAGTCTCGGACCACTAGGCTACTGGACTGCCGCTAATGCCATTCGAATGGCGTTTCACCGTCGGGCTGATAACGGCCAACTTCGTCCCTTTTTCTAGTTAAAATGTAACAGTCGTGCTCATGATGATTGTGCCAGCACACGAGATTTCCGTACGGCGCATGCGCAAAGCAAATGCTTCTTATAAACGCCCGGAAAAGCTAGAAGTATATCTTTGGGTGTGAGATACATGTACACTGCGCAAAATATTTAAAGGAATACTGCGTGTTTTGCCATTGATTACAATACAAAATGCACTCATAGTCCGACTCATAGCAAATGTTGGATCAATGAGGCGAAAACATGTTTGTCCTGTGATAAGTTTGGTTACCGATCAAGGTTGGTGTTTCTTGATAAAAATGAAGACCTCCCTTTCATGAATGTCCATCGAACGCTTTTTGTATAAATTGATTTTTAAAAAAAAAAAAAACTTTTTTCAAAACCAAATTTAAAGACATTTTTTTCAATCAAACACCAAAAAATCAACCATTTTTGTGCGCTCAATAGCTTTTAATGTTGTAGGAATCATTAGGTTAGGTTATTTAAAAATTCCGAAGATTCTACAGAGTTACAGAAAAAATCGCCATTTTCAAGAAAATTACAAATTACAAATTTAAGCCATGAACTTGAGCAGCGATTAAGTTTTGTAATTTTTTTTTGATCCAATACTTTGACTCTCTTTGCAAACATATCTAAAGAAACTGAGTTTCTACCTTATTGACCAGTAAAATGTATGGCTTGTCTATAGGGTAGGGGTTAACATTATCACCAGGTGTTCCTTAAAATATTTTGAGCAGTGTACATCCCTACTTTGTGAATGCGAGCAGCGAGGACCTGGCGAGTCTGCGCATATACGCAGACTCGCCAGATCTTTTGCTGCTCGCAGATGCAATAAGTATTGAAATCTCGTGCACTTGCCCAATATTATAACAAATTGTAAAAAAAATAAATAAAAAAAATTGTTACACAGTGATGCGTATGGAGCGCAGTAGCTCAATGTACATGTAGCAAGACTTTGGATAAATCTTGCATTCAGATAAGTTTAACGGTGATTCCCGAAGATTGGGGTGGGGCCCGGGAGAAGGCCATTGGATATTCTAATGACTCTAAACAATGCTTATTGCTATGTTTTACATTCATGCATTGCTAGATTCTACTATTGTTTGTTGAAACGTTAGCTTTTGTCGAATTTGCCGAACAAGATAAAGTCTCAGTAAAAAGGCTAAACAATACCAAAAACAAACAAACAAACAAACAAACAAACAAACAAACAAACAAACAAACAAACAAACAAACAAACAAACAAACAAACACACAAAAACTCAACCTCACGATCAGTGACAAAAACAACTAGTGGACCATTTTGTCTTAAATCGCTTACCTGTGTTCTTTATCAAGTTGAGTTTTTTTTTTAAAATATTATCAACTTTGGCAATCCTTTTCTCATCAAATTGCATTTTGTGCAATATTGGAAGATGGGTTTGAAACTATTTTGAATTTATGCCAATGGTTTCGGCGCAAATAACGTATTCTTTGATCTGGAGACCGTCTTGTTCAACGGAGTAGAACCGTGTAATGTAACTACTAGTCCGGTAGAAAACCAGAATGACCTGGAACTTGTTTTTAAAGTTTTTTTCTTTGTTGATTCTTGTTGTTGAGGCATTGTACTTGATGAATCCAAGTGATGCCACTCTGGCATCATTGAGCGTTTTGAAATATTCAAGATGGCGTCCAAGATGGCCGTCAGTTAGGCTCCTAAGACGTATATGACCAACATACTCGATCAAAAGCATTTCAATTTTGACTTTTTATGGATGTTTCAGAGGCTTAATGTTACAACCAATTAAAATGGAACATTATTTTGATTCAGAAGGCAGAAATATTAAAGATGGCGTCCAAGATGGTCGTCAGTTAGGCTTCTAAGACCTAAATGACCGGCATACTCAATAAAACACTTTAAATTTGACTTTTTATTGATGATTAGAGGCTGAATGATACAAACTATCAAATTAGAACATGGTTTTGATTCGCAAGGTTGAAATTTTAAGATGACGTCCAAGATGGCTATCAGTTGGGTTCCTAAGACCTAACTCACTACAACCTCGCTACAAAGCATTTTAATTTTGACTTTTCATTGATGTTTAGAGGTCTAATAATACAAACGATTACAATGAAGCATTCACAGGTTTAATCCACAAGGTTGTTATAGTGAAGATGGTGTCCAAGATGGCCGCCATTTAAAGCAAAATTGAACCTGAAATCAAATTCGCAGTTAGTGACTATATCTGATAGTTTTCGGTTGTATTTGGAGAATTTGACTGGCATGTTATTGTTGTTTTTCAGCGTTATAATATATTTAAGATGACATTCAAGATGGCAGCAATAACAGGGTGGGGAATCACATGTTTTTTTCTATAATACACTTCATGAAAAAAATAACAGACTCTTAATTTTCGTAATGGTACTGTTTTTTGTCTTTGTTCTGGGAATCGTATCCATCAATTCATGCACCATGCACTTTTCAGACCACTTTTGGCCTGATCTGATAATACCATATCATATCATTCTCATAAAAATTCCTACTTTGCGAAAACATTCCTTCTAAAAAATCAAGTGATAAATGCCAGGGTATACTGAATGGACGATATCACTTTAAACTTTGTGACAGAGTGTTTGATCAAAGAACAAACCTTTTTTGAATCAATGTGCGGAAAAAGTCAGCTGGATGGATGGATAAAATTTACAGACAAAACTTCTTGAGTATAGTGTATCAACACAAATAAATCAACCCCTGAGTAAAGTATCTGCATGCTGCAGATGTTCATTACCATCTTGACTGCTGGTTGGTACAGGCCTGCTTACCCGGTGCAATTGTTACAACCATTACTACTTTTCTGGTCTGTTGCAAGTGCAAGTGCAACAGACAGCACAGATGGTTGGATATTGCTATAACAAATATGTATGCTGGTCCGGTGCAAGTGTATTAGACATGCATGCTTGTAGGCACAAGTTTGCAGACTGATATTACTGCTGGTTAGATGCAACTGTCAAAGACATTAGAAATGGCTTGGTGCAATTGTTACAGACATGGCTGATGGTGAGGTGCAACTGTAATATACATGGATGCTGATAACATGAAACTGCAACAGACATGCATGTTGATAGTATGTACCTTATAAAGACATGGATGCTAGCCAGGTGCAACTGTAAAATGCATGCATGATGGTCTGGTGCAATTGTGCTTACCAGCCTATTAGGTGGGTACGAGTATAGGGACACATCTGTGGGCCTGAGGCAAGTTTAACATATATAACTGTTGGTTCAACCACACAGCTACAGATGTGCTTGCTAGTTAGTTGCAACTGATTCAAACATATCTGCTGGTAGATGCAACGCTAACAGACATGCATGCTGGTCGAGTTTAATTGTAACCAATGTGCTAGGTGGTCTGGTGCAACTGCAACCAACAGGCCTGTCTCCACCGTTTAAAACATAGGTACTGCAACATGTCTGCTAGTCTCGTGAAGCCTTTACAGACATAACTGCTTGGTTTCAGACACGTGTGCTGGTCCAGTGTCACATACTCAAACATGCGTAATGGTAAATAAGTCTGCTGACCATGTGGCAATGATGCCTGGGCTGCTGGTCATGAGAAGCAGAACAGACATGCAAACTGGCCTTATGTAACTTAAACAGACATGCCCACTGATCCTGTGCAGCAGTCCCCAGCATTCCTGTTAGTTGGGTTCAATTTTAACATATATTATTGCTGGTGTGATGTAACTAACACGAATGACTGCTGGCTCAGAATCTCATTAAACGGCAAGTGTGCTGGCTCAATACCACATTATTAAAACACGCGTGATGTTAAGGATGTCTGATATGATGAGGTGGTGGCATTACGTGGCTGCTGTTCAGTGAAATTTCAAGAGATATGTCTGCGGACTTGGTACTATTCAATCAAACATGTCTCCTGGTCCATTTGAAATCAAAGAGAAAAACTATTTGACCGATGCCACTCCATCAGACATGCCAACTAACAATGTGAAACTTTATCAGTCAAGACTGCTACATTGTCAATACAACATACATGCCGTGTAGAGAGTTGTTATGTCGCTGCAGCTGCAACATATATGCCTACTGGCCTAGTGTTACTGTCACCAACACCGCAGCTGTTCAAACATGCCTACTGGTTGAGTGCTGCTGCAAGATGGACGCTTGCTGGACTGTGGCCACTCAATCAGCATGCTTGCTGGCCTTTTGTCACTCATTATTGCATGTCTGCTGACGTTGTGCTTCTCTATCTGCTATACCTGCTGATATGGTGTCCCACTATCAGCCGTGCCTGCTGGTATGGTATCTCACTATCAGCCGTGTCTGCTGGCGTGGTGCTTCATTATAGGTCATGGCTTTTGGTTTGGTAACTTACTATCAGCCATGCATGTTGGTGTGGTGCCTCACTATGGGCCATGCCTTCTGGTGTGGTGCCTCACTATAGGCCGAGTATGTTAGCGGTGTACCTCACTATAGGCCTTGTCTGCTGGTCCGTTTTGCACTTAAACCGACATTTTGACTAGTTGAGTGCAGAGGGAAGTGGGGTAGCTACAAGTTTGTTGCTACTCTTACAGAGGTGCCATTACATCAGACATGTCTGCTCATCCAGTCCCACTCTCAGACAAGCCTGCTTGTACAGTGCAGCTCTATCAGACATGCATGCTGGGTTCATTTATTCAGATACACGTGTTTGTAAAGTGTATTTCCATCAGACAAGACATCTGGTATGTTACAAATTCACCAGACATGCCTATAGGTAAGGTGCGGCTCCCACGGGTTTATAAAACTTATCAGCTACCAGCCTGGACGCCATCTTGAATATATCAAAATCTGAGTGATGCATCAGCTGCATCACTGCGATGTTACAAGGATGATTTCTGTAACTCCAGAATCAGTAAAATCGACATTTTGCGAATTCCTGGAGTTTGTCAGCTTCAGGGAAAAATTTCTTATATTTTTGTAATAAACTGCCATTTTGGCGGCCATTTTGTCTGCATTCTTATTTTATTTTTATATTTTTGTTAGAAGCTAAGTGTCTTCAACTAGATTCCAACTTCATAGCTTACAATCTAAGGAAAAAATGGGTTTGAGACATTTTTCCATATCACACAATTTTTTCACTTATAATTTGCCTCCATCTTGGACGCCATCTTGGATATATCGAAATGCTCAATGATGCGAGAGTGGCATCACTCGGATTTTTCAAGAACAATATATGCACTACCAGAATCAACAAAGAAAAAAAGTTTAAAATCAAGCTCCAGGTCCTCCTTAAATTCGCCCAAATTCTGCTGGACTATACCATTCGAGCAATTTTCATAGGGAACATTAAATTATGCGATTCAAGAGATGTCTTTTTCCAGCAGCGTCTGATCAATGGTCTTCACTGTTGCATACAGAATATTCTATTTGAATTTGAATAGAAATCAATAGTGGCACTTAACAACCATAAAATCGGAAATTGGAAATGGACTAATCCAATTAATATGGACGAGAGATGATTCCACTAAAATTGCTGGGTTAATAAAACATTGGTCAGACTACAATTCTGATTTCTCTAAGGAACAACTCAATGTTTACAGGCTCAAAGATATAAGCCTGCGCCTTACCGCGTATGACTAGCGTCTATTTTTAAACATGATGTAGGGTCCCTTTTTAAAAATGTTGTACGGCTATCTGATCTAGAACGAGCTAATGACACGAATGTTGGCCAACGTGCTTTCAGCTAAGGCTTTGGCGAGACTGTGCGGATACACATGCTCGACTGAGCCTTCGTTGATAGCATATTCGGTCGATAAGTACCAACAGCTTAAGACCTGGCTCGCTAATGTTTTCTTCACCATTGTTCACTGTTGTTCGGGAAATGCCGAGTGTGCACGGAAACGCGTCCGTAATAGTGTATCTTCTGGTCATCTCCCTAGATAGACATGGGGAAAATCAGACACTTCAAGTCATATACTTCATATTAAACAAGTCTGACATTTTATTCTCTTCGCGAAAGATTCATAAATCAATTTTGTAGCTGGATCATAATGAACTGAGCAACGTCACGAGAGAACGTTAGCACAGGTCAGCGCGCTATCGCTCGCGCGCGAGTATACTAGCAATGCGCCTTTAGATACGCACATAAATTGCGTTAACGTCTAATCTTGGTATACAAAAATATTAATATATCTGAGCTGGTATGCATCAAGAGGTACAAGTTGGCATGTGTGCCCATCGAAGACTCAGGTCAGCCTGTGCATCCGCGCAGTCTGATCAGAGTCTTTGCTGGGCGCTCTATGGGTAGCTAATGGTCCAACGTTTCTTCAGGCCGAAAACTAAGCCACTGATCAGACTGTGTGAATGCGCAGTCTGATTTGAATTTTTGCTGTACGCACATGCTTACTTATATACTGAATATTGGCTCATATGACTGCATCGTCGTGAGAAAACCTGAATTTGCTGCATGCGTAAAAATGCACAGACCAGCTTGCGCTTCCGCGTAGTCTGATCAGTGACTTTGTTATTTGCTCTCTTGAAACTTGCTACCTACGAACCTTCTTTGAACAAGACGTTGTCTAACCGCCCCGTATTTTTTCTCTGATTGGTAATGTAGGTCCCAAACGTAAACATGATTGGTTTGAGTTTTAAAATGGCGACCATCGATAAACTTGTGACACAAGCAGGTAATATTGAGCTTTTTTATAAGTTATATGATCCCTAGCATCTTCTCAAGCAATAGTTTTGTCGATATTTACCTTTCTTCAAGCCCTTCGCGACACAAGCTCAAAATGTATTATTGGCATAGATTAAATGACCAATGTAAACGCCAGGAATGATTTTTGCAAAAATTCCTTCTTGCCAATCAGATTTATCGTAGTGACATATCAGCACCTTAGATACACACGTTAGGTCTCCCTTCGTCAAGATAAGTAGATTTTAATTTTAAAAATAGTTCTGTTTCTTCTTTCCTTCATATAAGTTCCAAAATATGTTTTAGGTGCTCAAAAGAACCGTCCTTTTGAGCACCTAAAACATATGCTTTAATTGTGAAATAAGAAAATTGAATGTAAATAAATTACACACTCTATCTGGAGGCCTGGTCCCGTTAATCAACATGTGTCTAATGACATAATCAATCTGAATAATCATTACCTGTGAGTATGAAATAAGCATGAGCTGCATGACATTGACAAGATTTGTCATTTCATCTCCATAAACGTGAAGATTTTTAATGAATTTTAACAACATCTTTGTTTATTTGTCCATTTTTCTTTTTTTGAATAAACAAAATGTAAAATGTAACAAAATATAAAGAAAATTTATTTATGATTTACATTCTGCATTCAAAGAATTACCTGCGAGCGAGACAAATGGCAAATGAACACTTTAACCGTTTGAAACATCGGTAGCATTTGTTGACGCGTTCACGTGGTATTTGCGTGATAGTCTCGACTTCTTAGCACTCTCTTACTTGTATTTGTGTCATTTGTCAGAGTAATAACCCTTCAAGATTAATTGCTAATACAAAGCAATTTAAAGTGTTGGTTTATTATGTCAATTGTAAGCTGAGCTATTAACATCTTTGTTTTAAAACAGAATGTTGTAAGACGATGCATTATAACTCTTTGCATGCCGGGTAATTTTGCATTCTTTTTTTCGTTGTCTGCTGTTTTTTTTTTCAAAAGGCTCTTTTTTGAAAAAAAAATCAGAAATACCATCAGAGTTTCAAATAGTTTAGATCCAGAACAGGTCTGATCTGGGTCTAAACTGTTTGCAAAGGTTATCAGCAGACGACACCAGTAGACAAAGAGTTACATGTAATGGTTTCATTATTACTCTTGTCGATACCAACTGCGTCATAATTCGACACAAGAGCGACAGCCTAAATTACCATGTTAAGATCCACGCGAAAAAGTAACCACGCAATCTGGTCACCACCATTGCCATCCATTGCTATTGAGCATGTATATATTCTCTTTTGAACCACAATTTTACATGCCCGTGGGTAAGTCTTATCACATATGCCTACACACATTCTTTAAAAACGAATGCGCAGCTATTCAGTGATGCTAGGTCCAGCCTCATGTATAGGAGAAACTACGATTATCTGAACATTCCTTAGATATAATGTACGCGAGGCCCTGAAAGTGTAGAGTGTTCATTACTTTTCAGGAATGAACAGATACGAGGAGTTTCTCCTTATAATGCTACGTTTACACTATGTCCCCGGCGGCCACGGCAATCACGATTTCGGCCACCGTGGACGAAACGGGGTGACCGTAACACAACGTAGGGGACCGGGGACGACAAACGTAGCTCGCTGTGATTGCCGTGATCGCTAGGACAGATTTTTCAACAATCAAAAAATTTGCCACGGCAGCCACGGCGGGATTGACCTACTTAAATGTGCCGTAATAGAACGGGGAGAACGCAGCAAAACGTGACAGAACGTAACAGAACTTATAGGCCTTGAGCTGGCTATAGACCCCCCTCTCCCCCAGGGAGAATTTTGTACACAATGATTTTCAGAAAGTACATTATATAAGACACAAAATAAAATATGTTAGCCCTCTAAGAGTGGCAGCGTTTACGTGTAACATCACGTTATATACGTTACCCCCCGAAATAGCATTAAACCTCCCTGATAATGTCTCAACCATGACATGTTCGTACATATTTGCAAGCTAACACAGGTTTATGAACTTCTTATAACACAGTTGCATATTTTTAGTATTAATCTTATAAATGTCTTGAGTTATTACCGTTGTATACGTTACTTAGTGTTTCCTGTGTTATTTCCGAGTATGAGTATGGTAGTTATTGACTATACGTGTATTATTTATGTCACAGAATATAGCAAATCTGTAAAGCTACTACTTAAATGAATTGAATATCCTTAATATTGTCGCTTACACTACTTTCAAGGCCCATGTTACGTATGGTACCCACCTAATAGCATTAAACATTCAAGCTTATGTTTCTAACAAGCCCCGTTTACACTAATCGAAAGGTCTGACCCATCAGTCTTAAAAACTGTTTTCTGGAAAACTACATATTTTGACATGAAAAACGTTTAGCGCTTAGGACAAGGGCAATCTTATATCGAATTTTTCATGTTTATACCTGAAATAACATGTTCTCATACTGTATCTTATGCCCAGGTCACACATTCACGGACTGGACGCCGGATTAGCAACGAATGTACATTCGTGGCAATCCGTATTGGTCCGATGCTTTCCGTATTGCATCCGTAATCATACGTAGTAGTACTTAATCATACGGATATAGTGCATCCGTATCGGACTACGGAAATGGGCATTTCCAGGGTCATCCGTGAGATTTAATCCGTAGTAGAACCGGCGAGGTGATCCGTGAATGTGTGACCTTGGCATAACCGAATGGGGCGAAATTCACTGATAAACCTCGATTATCGCCTGCTTTTAAAAATGCATGTGATTGGTTAGAACTTTCGATTAGTGTATACTTATTTACATGCTGGCACAGGTTTATGTACTTCTTTTAAAATGATGACCTATTTTAAGTATTCATTTAATAAATACTTTGCACTTTAACTGTTATATGTGTTACCAAATGATACATAAGTATCTGTATAGCAGTTGTTGACTATACATGTATTTTAAAAGTCTGTCAGTGAATTTAGAAAATTCAAATGGCTGAAATAAATTGAAGTTCCTTATTAATTTATGGTGATCAATGAATAAAACTTTGAATTGCATGTTAGCTCTATCTGTATGCCTTGTTCCCAATGTCCATTGCACACGACCACACCAACAACGCACAATACGTACCTCTGTAACTGATTACACTCATAAATGTGTCTGATACACATCGCAGATGCAAAGAATTTCTGGAACAAAATGTGTTTAGTGTGTGACAATCATTGGTTCTTTGCTTGTGAAATGCTTTTGACACAACTATCAGGCAAACAATTAACCCCGTGCCAAGTCAAAGGAGGTATTATAGGCTTCAGCAGCTAGAACTACGCTTTTTGTACTACAAATGGAATGGCGTATTACTCATCACATAAAAGCTCAATATCTTGAAACAACTCTTCAATGCACTGAAATGAAATATCCAATCTGCTCAGACGCAAAGTAGAACGAGTACTAGAGGCAGTTTCTGGCTTCACCAATCCTTTTAGTTATAGTTTTGAAGACAATGAACTGTACTTTTGTCTTTCAGTGTTCCTGCTAAGCCTGACATAGCTAAGGATCTTATTGTGGCCGATGACATTGGCAGGAAGGCTGTTGCAGACTTCAATGACTCACTTTTAGTTGAAAATCTGTCTTTCACAACCACATAAAATGCTACAAGCTAAAAAACTTTTGAAACTTGCGAGGTCAAGAAGAAATTGTCCAATTAACAAAACGTAATCAGCCAGATTAGAGCTTAAATGAAAGTCTTTGGTCAGCGTGACCTTCTTTCTATTGGATATAACGTTGACCTTGAGCTGACACTGCCATTCCTTCTGGGAACTGTACCATGGTCTATGTCAACTCTTGATAGAATTCCCACCAAAACTGACAAGTCCAAACTTCTGCATGGCTTGCAATAACACATTGAACCAACATTAGATCTAGTTTACAACTTGGTTAGATGCACGTACAGGTACAAAAAATACAAGTTACAGAATGTAAAGGATTAGAACGAACATAAGATTTGGCTATGTAGCACATAACTTTGATGGTAACGCCATACTACAAAGCATAATAGCTTTTCCTGTCACCTTCAAGGATCAGACGGAACCAGTATTCAACCAGGCACTAAAGGCAGTGCGTGTTGGTTTTTTCCACTAATACATATACTGACCCACACTTCCAACGCAAAATCATTCAGGAGAATAATTGTAATTAATAAACGATGTCTTGCCGAAATCATTGTACCGTTCAGAGGTTAGGGCAGACATTCGCCTTAACAGGTTATGATTAAAAGGGAATGATTTACTGATAAAGTTCTACTTTCATTTTCCTAAATAAGTGTTTTATTTTTTGATAAAATTGCGTTACAATGGATGAAATATTATATGGGATATTTAGGGTTCAGTGTGATTTTGCGTTGGAAGTTTGATTCAGTATATATACAATGTATAAACAGCAGTCTATAAAGTCTTACAAATGCTCTCGCAGAGGATAACCTGGGTGTTTTGTTCAACACTGGTGTATGCAACTAAAAAAGCTCTTTCTAAATGTCAACAACATTGGCCAGAATAAGGGGGAAGAGATCTACAGTCATACACTGTTTAACAGATTGTGACACTGCCAATGTGTTAGTACCACGGAAAGGTTGTTCCTATCAAACTGATAGAGAACCCTTCCCCACTAGTTCATCTACATTCTAAGCAGGGTAGGAAAACAAATAAAGAATTGCTCTTGGTACTCATCAGTGACATGAAGCCATAACATGTGTTATTTATATAAATGTGAATCAGCTGCAGTTCAACATGTTTCTGAAAAAAGTACCAAAGCCATACACATATACTGACTATTTCAAATGGCATAAATATGAGCTTACTTCCACCCTGCTTTTCTGTCCTTGAGATGTACATACAAAGATTGAACTATCAATTTTTCCCATGAAAACAACTTAGGCTTTCCAGGTACGGACAAAATGTGTTGAAATTAATGGGATGGAAATCGAGTACCTCTGGGTGAAGGAAAACTCGAATGTACCCTAACAAAGGAGCCACATAATTATATTTCACATTTTGTTTGATATGGGGTTACCATGTTCAAAACTTAACAACTCAAACCTTATAAAGGATAGAAGCATAATATATGCAGTTTCCAAAAGGTACATAGACATTATTTAATACAAAATGGATAAGTAAACACATTCACTTTTAAAAAAAATATCAAACTATATTAGATTCATAATGTAGCATACGTAACACTTGGATGCATATTTGTTTTCAAAGGTCCATATATGTGATGCAAAAATAGCTTACTTAGATGATACAACCAATTTGGAAATCTTACCTTATGGTTTGCACTTTTCAGAAGTCATGTCATTTACTTAAATTATCAAAGATGTTAATGGAAAATATATGTAATTGGCTGTTACAAAAATAGTAAGTGAGTTTGATCAGGAAATACCACAATCACAAACCGCAGGCAACCCTGAGGCACCGTGAGGAAGAGCCGCTCAACCATCACGAGACACCAGGAAGACAAATTAAGCAAAGCAACCAGCTCTCTCTTCCCCATCAAGATGATTGCAATACTAGAATGGACATAATGTAACGTACAACAAAACATAGAACAATAACAGACTCCTGCAATGGGAGTAACAATATACAAAAAGTCAACAACATCAGAACCACCGCCTTAGAACGGACAGCAGCCTAAGCCACCGGGGGGGGGGGGGGGGGGTGGGGGGGGGGCTTAAATGCATTTTACTGGTACCAAATCTTCGCCCTAGATTCTGCTGTTGTTGAAGTACAAGACATGTTCAGCTCGCATAGTGGCCATCTAACTAATGCAATGTATCATCATGGAGAAACACTCTGATCAAATTAACACACCATGATGAAACAAAGAAAAGGGCTCATGACTCACAGGTAGTCAGAGCTAAAGAAAACCTCAAGTTGAGCCATTGTGGGTCCAGCTACAGATAAGCATCAGGCACCAACCCACCGATTAAAGCTTTACGTCAGAGCCGTCATAGAGTCTGAGGCCTGACCCACCGTCGTGCAATTAAAGAGAAAACCATAGCTATAAACCATGATTGGGTTGAAAACTAGGCATGCAGACTGTCGCATGATATCCAAGTTATATCCAACCCTGATATAACCTTTTACTATCTTTTTGAATTGATCACTAAAAATTAGGTTTTCCAACCATTTGTTTGAATTTATAAACTAAATAACCATAAAATATAGGTTCTGATATGCCTTTTTGCAGAAGAGTTTTAACCCAATGTTGTATTTAACAATTAACTCTGAGTGTCTGTGGTAGAATTTAGAAAATACTTTTCGAATTTTATGATATCTATAACATTGTTTTGATAACTTAGCAGGTAAAAATAAGTTTCTGTTGTTGAAGTCATCAACATTAGAACACACTCTAGCAAAACGAATAAGCTGAGAAATATATACATCATAGGAAGGAGAGCGAGGAACATCTCCATCAGGAAATGGGAAATTAACTATTTCAAAATTAAAATCATCCAGTTCATCATAAATTATAGAAGAAATTATGCCATTTGTTATTGACAAGTTCAAGTCCAAAAACGGAGCTTCAGTTTCAGAAGAACTCGCCTAATTTAATTGAAGCTCAGTAGGATATATCTGACCTACCATTTGTTCAAAATAAGTATTATCAATATTAAATAAGTCATCTAAATATCTGGAGGTTGAGTTAAAAGCTTCAATAATATCAGTTTCATAATTGTCTGACAGAGACAACATAAAGTCTCTCTCATAACAAAACAAAAACAAATCTGCAACAAGAGGAGCACAATTAGTACCCATTGGAATACCTACAATTTGTCTATATCAATTTGAGCCAAATCTTATAAATATATTGTCCAAAAGATAATGGAGCGCATCATACATTTTCTGACATGACCACAATTTATAACGTTCAGGTTGTTCAGAAATAAAAAAGGCATTTGTATCATTACAAGCCAAATAAAATGAGCCCTCTCTGTTAAATGTTTGTCCAATTAATTTTGTTAGTTTTTCTGTGATTAGATTATGAGGCAATGTAGTATAGAGAGTAGAGAGAGTAGATAAATCATATGTAGACAAACCAGATGCTAGAAAACCTCTAGACTTCAATTTATTAAGAATTTCACCTAAATTTTTAATAGACCAAAATAATTTTTTACCATTTCTTTCATAAACTATTGTGCAATATTTAATGACATGGCAGTGAGACAACAAGGTAATGGTGCCATAACCAGAGTGGATAGCAAAATACTTGCAAGATGATTCTGGTAGAGGATTAATAAGCTGTATTGGAAAAGTCTTTAAACCCTTGGATATTATACGGAGAAATGCTAGCTTGGCAAGCAACAGCTCTATAACTTCTACCTTGTGGGTTTTCTTTGATCTTTTAAGTTTTTACTCACATATTGCACTGTATGTTACAAGCCTTCAATGAGTATTATGTTAACTATATTTGATGTCTCTATAAAAGAAAAGAGGGTTCACGACGGTGGGTCAGACCTCAGACTCTATGACGGCTCTGACGTAAAGCTTTAATCGGTGGGTTGGTGCCTGATGCTTATCTGTAGCTGGACCAACCGTGGCTCAACTTGAGGTTTTCTTTAGCTCTGACTATCTGAGAGTTATGAGCCCTTTTCTTTGTTTCATCGTGGTGTGTTAATTAGATTAGAGTTTTCTCCATGGTGATACATTGCATTAGTTAGATTGCCTCCATGCGAGCTGAACATTTCTTGTACTTCAACAACAGCAGAATCTAGGGCGAAGATTTGGTACCAGTAAAATGCATTTAAGCCCCCGGTGGCTTAGGCTACTGTCTGTTTGAAGGCGGTGGTTCTGTTGTTGTTGACTTTTTGTTTATTGTAACTCCTATTGTGGGAGTCTGTAAATGTTCTATGTTTTGTTGTACGTTACTTTATGTGCATTCTAGTATTATAATCATCTTGATCGGGAAGAGTGAGCTGGTTGCTTTGCTTAATTTGTCTTCCAGGTGTCTCGTGATGGTTGAGCGGCTCTTCCTCGCGGTGCCTCAGGGTTGTCTGCGGTTTGTGATTGTGGTATTTCCTGATCATACTCACTATTTTTTATGGTAGTTTTTGTTTTGAGTTACTTCTTCAGCAAATGAGCAAGAGTAAAAAGACCTGTGTCAACATGCACATAAGTACAAGCAGGTTGTGTTTGGAGACCTTATCTTGAACGTTTACTGGTATTCGGAGGGTAACGTATGTAACCTGGGCTGTAAAAATTGTGTAAGACACCATAATAAGGAACTTCACTTTAATTGAATAGCAGCCTAATAGATTTGCTATATTCACTGACGGGTGTAATACACGTATAGTCAATAACTGCCATACTGATACTTGGAAATAACATATGAAACACTTAGTAACATATACAATGGCAAAAACTCAAAACATTTATAAAACTAATGCTTAAAATATGTAAATGAGTTATAATAAGTTCTTAAACCTGTGCCAGACTTCAAAAACGTGTGAATATGTCATGTTGGAGACATTATCAGGACATTTTAATGATATTTTGTGGGTAACGTTAGTAACATGGTGTTACACGTTAACGTTGCCACTCTCAGAGGGCTAACATATTTCATTTTGTGGCTTATATAATGCAGTATCAAAAATTCATAGTGTGCTTAAATCCCCCTTAGGGGGAGGGGGTTATAGCCAGCGCAAGGCCTGGATAATTTCATTTTACAATTTTGTGTGATATGGGGGTCCCATGTTTAACATCAAATAGCTTAAAAAGTATATAAGATAGAAACATAATGCTTACAGTTTTGAGTAGGTAAATAAAAAAGCTTTAATATAATACCAAATTAACGAACATAAACTGGTTTCAATAAAATTTAAGACAAACTATATTTGATTAATTTCTCCTTTAAAAAGGGGGGTCAATGATAAAATGTAACATACACGACATCGGGGTGACTATATGTGGCCCAGTAATAGCTTACTTAGAATATACGACCAATTTGGAAATCGTACCTTATCTTTTGCATTTTTCTGAAGTCTTAAAATGAATATTAATTATCAAATATTTTGTAGGGTAACGTATGTAACAGGCTGTTACAGCTTAACGCTGCCATTGTCAGAGGGCTAACATGTTGCAAAATCCTCGCAAGACATTTGGCTTTAAAAAATATGGTCTACAAAATCCGCCCTCTGGGGGGGGGGGGGGGGGCTTGTAAACCATATTCAGCCAGTGGCCTATTAGCACAACTTGGAGTATGTCCGTAGAGGGCCGGCTTGTAACGGGAGGGCAACCCAAGGTCTGCCAAGGTCTGTTAAGGTCTAGCAAGTTCTGTTGCGGTCTGCCACGTTCTCCTAACCCGACCCCACAGCTCGAACCTGAACATAGAGTCTAAGATTCTCAGATAGATGCATCTGAAGAGAAAAGTAGCGACAAGGATAGAAATAATCATTACAGAATTTATGTGTGAGCGTGCGTGCATTAGTGTTTATTCATTTTTGTAGTGCTTTTTTATGATTCAATTACAAAAAGCCTTAATTACCCAGTCACAACTGCGCATTTGGATTATACAAATACATGCGTCATGGATATTTTACCAAAGAACTCTATAAAGTATAGGAGCTAAATTCGGCAACTGTGGCGAAAGTGAAAACGAAAGAAGTTTTAAGGTCTGTATGTCATTCTTATAAAAACTAACATTCTTCCGTCAAAGTTTATACTGCACCAGTGGTTCAGTTGGTAGTCTAAGAATGATAGAATTGGGATCAAAGGGTCGCGGGTTTGAGACTCACAGGAAGCATTTTTTCATTCTTTGCTTATCAGTACTGTTTCAGTCCAGGTGGACAGGGAAGCCTCCCGACATGACTGATGTTTTGTTGACTAGGACGTAAAGTAGACATGTAAAACTGATAAATAAGAGCAAAAAATCATTATGCACGAAACGTATGTAACCAAGACTGCACCTCTTCGTATTATTCTACTGTTTGGATGATTTCCAGCCTACTCAGGTTATAAGTGGGGACTGATATTTCGTTCACATACCTCCCTGATATTCACCTATCTCCAACACTGTGGGTAAAACAAATGTTTGATACACAACACTGTTCCGATCCGCCTTGTCAATGAGTGTAATTACTGCATCGTTTTGTTGTGTGAGCCCCCTCTAAAAAACAACAAGAAAAACACACAAAAACAGCTCTTACATATTGTGGGTAGCGATAGCATTCGTATAGTCTTTGCATATTTCCCCTATTATCTGCGGTGTGTGTGTGTGTGGGGGGGGGGGGGTTGGTGGTGGTGGTGATGGTGGTGGTGGTGGTGTGTGTGTGTGTGTGTGTGGGGGGGGTTACAAATGGCTGCTTAATGTAAACAATTAACATTTTCAGACTAACATACTGAACAAATGATACTACAGTTTGGTAATTTCTTATACATGTAATACAACGTTGTACGCTTTATTTGCCTGATGTTTGATGTTTTCTCTTCAAAAAAATATTTTTTATTAAATATTTTAGGAATATACCATCAGCGTTTCTAACAGTTTGGACCCTAATCATGTCACACAGTCACATGCGCAGTTCCCATTTTGGAGTAAAGAACCCTAGGGAGGAATGGGGGGATACTCTCATTTTTTTCGCTACGTAGGCTTTGACACAGCATCTACTGTTTAACCCCCACCCAATAAAAGTATCAGGAATATCAGGCATACTCAAAAATTATTTGAAACTTAAGTTTCTCCAATTACGTTTTCCCATTCTGTACCTTGACCTTAAGAAAAGACCCTAAAATACAAAGAGATGGCGCCTAAAATAGTCCGCTTCTTCAATGAGCCCCCCCCCTATGCTCACCCCCCTCAAATTCCAAAATTTCTTCATACCCCCCCCCCCCCCCCGAAAAAAAATATATATATTAATATTAAACTTTGAAAAGCCCAAGTTGTTGAATTTTATTGCCAGACTAAAGTTATCAGAGTGGGTAGAGTATGTCGGTATCTTTAAAAGGTTGTTATTTTGAGCATATCGAACTGTCAATTCATTTAAATCGTTCAATGATGAATGTATAATCGTGAAAGAAGCACAGGGCGCAAATCTGTTGAGTCAGGAATCAAAACTAACACGGGTAAACTTGCAGCTGAATTAGTGTCCTTCATAATCGACCACACCTGTCTTAAGACGGATACTTCCTTAATATCTTGAACTAAATTTACAACCATGAATTTTCTAGGGCACACTAAAAGCTGGTCAGACTATGATATGCAATAACATTTATCCTGCTGACATTTTCTGTGTCTGTGAAAAAAAGGATCTAATCTGGGTGATGGGGTTTTAAAGTCCTTAAGTATATATCAAGCTTTATTTTACCCGAAAAAAGAAGGAAGATGCCACTAACCCTTTTTATTCTGATAGATTATCACTTACACATTATTACTGTTAGTATGGAATAGTCAATTGTGTATCTGAAACAAAACTTCAAGAAAATCCTGAATACGCTGATTTGCGACATGGTGCCGTCATTTTAACATTACAATGGCGTCGCGGATCGACGTGCAGCCAGTTTGCGGCCAAAGTGCGGCTTTTTTTTTTTTTTATCTTTTTCACGGGCTGGTACGGGTACGTGAGATAAATAGAATCCATCATTAGTGTTCAGTGAGGATAGGAATATCCCAACCCGAAGGCCCACCGTTTCAATGGGAAACGAGGCTGGCCGAAAATGTTGTGTGTAGTGTATCTCGCATTAGCACCCTGCCTCGTGTAGCTTATCTCGTATAAGCAACCATCGCTTATCTCAGATGGGTAGCGGTTTGGGATAGAGTTTGCCGACACCAATTTAACAAAGGGGCCACTCGATCTTGTGTGCATTGGTATGTAAGAAAGAATTATCTCACATGGTTAAAAACAACAGAAATCCAGATCTGGTGTGCGAGAAAAATACAAAAATCTCAAGTTGTGTACTGGCCCATTTAGAAACCAACTAAAATATTTGATATCATTTCTCTTTCAGATATAAACATCTTGCAAGTTGTTGGTTCAAAGGAAAAACATGATAATACCCCAGACTCCGACCAAAAAGAAGGTATCAAGATGAAACATGATGCTATTAGCCAGATGAGGGTGATGCACATTCTAGTACTGGGAGTAGTATTGGTCGTCATTGAAGCTATCGTAATATGCAATACAGAAGGAGATAAACATTGTCACGAGCTGGGAACCATTATGAATTATACAAAATGTCAAGAACAATTTGAAGATTATACCAATAGAACATTTGAAATACCAAATGATGTAACAATGCTGAACCTTTCAGCAATAGGAATTATACCGCATGCTAGCGATCAGTTGATACAATTGTGTGATTTAGAGCAGCTAAGTTATCTAGATATCTCTCAGAACGACGTGGTTGATATCGGAGTGATACCCTGTTCCGTTCCATCACTTAACGTCTTAGACTTGTCTAAGAATGCCATTACTGGTATCAACAATGACTCGTTCGTGGGGATTACCAATCTAACGAACTTATACTTGAAGGGAAATTACATTAGTGTAATTGAATCCAACTCCTTCAGTGACCTGAATAATCTGAGGACCTTAGACTTGTCTGATAACAATTTATTGGGAATACAGAGTGACATATTGAGAGGTTTAACAAACCTAAAGTATATTAACCTTGCAAATAACAAGATTAGTTTTATTCTGGTCGGTGTTTTTTCCGGTCTGGGTAGTCTAGAATCCATTGATTTATCCTGGAATGTTCTTTCTACTATTGACAAATTAACATTTGTCGGAGCTGAACGACTACAACAATTGATTTTGAAGGGAAATCCATTGACAGGAAGCTCGTTTGAATTCTTAACCATTTTTCGACATTTGTTTTATGTTGATCTTAGCAAAATTGCCATCCAGACTTTAGAATCAGGATCCTTCTACTTGATAAACGTCTCTCACATTGTTTTGAGTAAAAACGAAAACTTCAAGGTTATTTTAGAGAAATCTTTTTCATCATGTCCGTTTCTTGACACAATTGATATAAGTAATAATCCTCTATTATTTTACATCCATAGTAAAGCATTTCAGTTGTATAATTTAAAGACAATAAATTTAAGTAGATCTGGGTTAGAGTATTTTTACCAAGAATCTTTACAAAATGAGACTTTGGTAACTCTGAAGGAGACACATTTGCAATGTAACTGTTTGAATAACAATATTTTGTCTTCAACATTTCAAACAAAAGGACTTAATCTTAATTCTTGTCTCAATGATAGCATGCACCAATCATTTTATGAATCTAGTAATAAATCCATCAATATCGACTACTGTCCCCCAAACATTATTTCAAAACTCGACAGGGAATATATTCTGTCTGTCGGTCAACGTTTAACTCTGGGATGTTTTGGAGTTGGGGTACCATGGCCAGACATCAAATGGATCAGAACAATGTGGAACGGTAGCCATACTATCAATGAAACAATCACTACCGATTACTGGCTGAAACTCCACATTAAAGCAATCAACCAAGGTGGAAAATACGGGTGTGTCGCCAATGCTACCGGTATGGAGGATTCACAGTTCTTTACGCTTACGGTGAAAAACACTGACGTTGGTGTTGTCATCCTAAGGCGCGCTTCAACATTCATAGTGATCTCATGGAACAAAACACACGCTGGATCTCATCATGTGGTAATGTACAGAGAATACGAGAAAACGCTCGATTACCACGTGAAACGTGTGCATGATTACTGGAAAGTGTTCAAAATTTCAAACCTTAAAGCGGAAACAGCCTACGAGGTATGCATAGGATCCGCCTTGGATATAAACGACAGAAACTGTGTGAAGACATCGACTACTTTTAAAAGTGGGATGGCAGGGATTCACACTGATATCGGAGTTCTTATTGTTTTGATTATTGCTGGGTTAACGTTTGGTGTGTGCTTCTTAACGACGCTGTACAAGTGTATCAAGAAAGTAAAGGGTTCCACCAAACCGGAATATATTGTGCACTCTTTGTCACACGACTCCTTTAGTGAAGTGAAGGATGCAACATATACGTATGAAAATCATTTCACCGACTTTGTTATTACGGAAAACGAGGCAAAAACGGAACTTTAAACCGCATCGTGCTAAGTCAGGATATAATTTGTTTTGAAAACAATATAGATCAAGATCAGCTGGCTTCTCAGAAGTCAGCTGATCTGGATCTACACTGTTTTCCACTCCGCTTTTAAATACATCTTAACCCTTTACATGTACCTCATAGAGACGCCTTTAAACACTTTTGCAAACAGAGCACACCCAGATCAGGCAGCTGCCTGATCAGGGTCTACTCTGTTTGCTTATGGAAATATGATTAGATATGATCCTACACAGTTAGGCCTGACAAGCAATTTCATTGTTCTTGTACAAACGTGATAGTCGGGACCGCAGTGGCTCAGTGGTTGAGTGCTTGACTCGAGTCCGAGGGGCCGCGGGTTCGAGCCTCACCGGCGTCACTGCGTTGTTGTCCTAGCTTAGTACTGGTCCAACCCAGGAAGACTCGTCCCTTTTAAACTAAAAAATTGTTGATGGGACGTAAAGAATCAAATTAAACTAACAAACAAACAAACAAACAAACAAACAAACGTGAATATTATTTTTACAATTATTCATAGTGGGTGGAGCTTGGCATGAATAATCAGGAAGGAAATGGTTACCGACTGGAATCCTGCTACTCACATTTAATTGGGAAACAATCAGGAAGGAGTGTAGCACATATACATATAACTATACAGCATGCAAAGGTTGGATATAAATCACGTCACAAGAACAGCTACTGTAAATTCGGAAAATTTCGCGAGAACTTTAATTTCGCGAATAGCGTTAAAAGACATATTCGCCGCGTTTCAAATTCGCGACTAGGACATGAATTAACTACATCATTTAACGACAGACTGATTTCGACATTTCGTGAGGTTTGTTTTTATTTTCACGAAACTTCGCATATTTCTGTTGTATGTGAATAACACTGGCCATACTGTACATACGTCAAGACTGATCCACGTCAGTTTGATTTCCTGTCTGGATATTATTGTTGATAAACTTGCTAACGTTATTAGGATTGATTAGTCATGTTATGTGATGTGTTAAGTACCACTTTCGCCGTGCACTTTGGGTTATTGCACTGCTGTTGGTGGATATTATCTCCATCTAGTGCATTAGTTTAAACTTTATTTTATTCAAATATAACACAGAACAATAAGTAAATACAAAGGAGTCAGAGAAAAGTGAGTGATTTGTATGAATCTGTTTCCCAATTGTTATTCATGTAATCTGGTTTTTGGACGTTTCAACTAGGCCAGTCGACAGGCTTCCATCCGCACGGGAAGATATGGCCAGCTTTTTAGAACTATGCTCATATTTCATATGACTCTGTTTGCTTCCTTTGCAGTAACATTCATTATGAATGAAATTAACTGTGTTTGTGTTAAAAGTTTCGATTTGTCCATTGAAAACATTGACCATTATCTTCTCTGATTTACCACAAAGGCCAAGCTCTTGTGTGGCATCTGAATGGATGTAGGTCTTCTCACTTGCAACATCTGACAATGCGTTTATATTTAAATGTCGGCCACCTTTTTCAGTTCAATGGGAATGATGCGTAGTGGTATAAATTGAGGTACGATGCGTTATTGTGTAATCGTTAATACCAAAGATCTCGTCCAATTGATGGGAGAGCACTGGTCTCTGGTCCATATGGGGAGATGTGTGGTTTTATGCCTGGCTCCTTGGTCGCTAGTTTTATCTGATTACCTCCAATTTTTTGGTCTATGATAACAATAGTAAGTGAGTAAGATCAGGAAATACCACAATCTCAAACCGCAGACAAACCGATGGCACCGCGAGGAGGAGCCATACATCAATCACGAGATTCATGAAGACAAACCAAGCAAAGCAACTCGCTCACTCTTTCCCATCAAGATGATTGCAAAACTAGAATGGACATAAAGGAACGTACAACAAAGCATACAACAATCCGTCTCCCCCAACGGGAGTAACAATCAACAAAAAATTAACAACAACAGAACCACCGTCAAAACTGCCCGATCGGCTTTAATGTTTGAATTCTCTCCCTGTATGTTTCTACCACATGTACCGCTGTAGCAATTTTCATTTGTGATAATTTTGCTTGCATTCCATTTTTTGAATTCCCCTCTGAAAAGTTATATCCACAAACAGGAATTACTGGCTTCATCACCTTATTTACTTATTTCCAAATTCGAATAATATTCACACTTTTCAAAGTCAATGTATAATTATTTATTTTCACTTACATCCAGCTTACTTCTAAACACAAGAACTGCTTTTTACATACAAACATGAATATCTGAATGAATAACTAAAATACATACTTTTATAGATGGTATGATTTTTGGCACACAATTTCATGTTTTAAATCTTAAATGTGAATAATTTCCTAAACTGAATTTACAAAATTTAACATTGTTTATAATTTGTGAGTGCAATGCATTGTGACACTAGTTATTGTTAAGCTAAGTGTATCTACTCAATGATGCAAAAAGGATAGATAAATTTGATAGTAATTCTGAAAGAATTTTTTTGAAAAAGTTAATTTTGAAAAATATTTGTAGAGGACAAAAAATAATTAAAATTGCCCACCCTCGAGAGAGTTAAGTGCAGTTGCTAATCTACCAAGTTTTTGGAAAATGCCAACTTGATTTCAATCAAACAAATTTATATTTGTGATAGCTAAGTATCTGATCAGACTTCAATTATGTGCAGTGTAATCAGGGACATTGCTATTCTATCAAATTGTTGGAAACCACTTGATCAGACTCATTTATAAATTTAACCTACATTAAAAGATTAATACTTAACATCACACTTTTCAGTATATAAAAGAAATAATATATTATTATTGTTTTCCTTATTATTATTATTAGGAAGAAGGGGAAATAATTTCTTTAATTGTATCATGACTTTGCCGCCTTTCCTTTGGTCTATACTGTGCAATGATTTCCACAAGACCCTGCCAAGGGTGGAGCTTATAATTGACTTGAATATCTGATAAATAAATTAGAAGGTGGTTGTTTTATTGGTCATGATACAAGGATTTTATTGTACAAATACTCGAGAATACAAAATATTACCTCTTGTCTTCGACTCGTTCCGCCTAAAAAAATACACTCGTAAAAGTGTAAAATAAAGCTAACTTACCACCTCAAAATTATTATACATTGATATTTATCACAAATTTTACCAAACAATATAATAATGTTTTATGTTGTTAATTAAATTTCTCTTTAAAAGCGTATTTGTCTTCATACTCATACAGTAGCACAACCTATGAAATTAGGAACAAAAAGTCTGAAATGCAAAATATCAAATATTAGATAAAATGTCTTTCAAAGGACAATCATAAGTCAATGCGCCTAGGTATATCCCCCCCCCCCTTTAGTGCCTCAATCAGTTGACCAAGGACAATGACTATTAGTGTCCACATTTGATATATACTCAAACGCCATATTCTCAAGGCATCCATTATCTCACGGTAAACCATTATTTCAGTAAAAATGAATTACCAACCACACCATCTATCAGCATTTTACATATGCAAATAAGTGAACTGAAGGCTACAAACCACCCACAGAATAGAAACTTTAAAAATGTTAATGTTGTGAATGAAAAATATTTTTTTATATCTTTAACAATGCAAATGTCATCTGCCTTCCCACCCATGTCATATAAATTTCATATTTCTCGAAATATTTTAGTTAATCTCCACAGATTTGACAGCTCAAAGCGAGATACATATTGATTTTTATGAATTTGAAGAAAAAATTACATGACCAGGTCAGGAACTTCCTGCAAGCTTAAAAACAAACTAGTTACTGTGAGAAGATATAGTCCTAATACAATATGGCTGCCGTGTGGTGGTTGTGTTTACATTGGAAGCCAGATAGAAATTCTAGGCTACAGCTGTCAATAGATGATATGTACTGAAGGACTAGATAATAAGCTAACACATTTTATGATTTCTTTGATTATATCTTCAGTAAACATATAAATATTGATCACTGAACTGTTAGTACCGTGAGAATCTGGAGGACCAGGCTACAAGAGAGAGAGGGATGGACAATGAACTCATTAGGAACAAATTGTCCGTGCTATGGTTGCAAGAACAAATGCCATTAAATTTTTAAAAAAAAGCCTATTGTTTTTAATCATCCAGTGCAAACTTATAATCTGTGTGTCAGCTTTTTCGAATTCTGTACGATAAACAAGAGCTCCGTTGGACCCCTGCTGTAAAATTAGCATGATCAGCACACTTAAGTATGCTTCCTACGCTTCCAAGACAAAGCGCTTTAGAATATAAAGAAACCCATCCACTTCACCTTCCTTATCAAAGACATTCTGGACTAAGATGGCTTTGTCTCTTGAACTATGTACTTTTTTTTCTCTGCCATGTTTGTGTTAATTGACTGTCACACCTTACCCGTTAGCGCCAACTGATGCGTAACGGACAGCAAAATTCCCTGTCCGTTCGTGTCCGTTCGCATGCGATTCTTGCCCATTCCTCATGCGATGAATGTGTTCCGTGTCAGGTGATATCTGTTTTGTCCGGTCCTATTCGTTGGCAAGTTTTGGACATGTTCAAAACTTCGAAAGGACGCAACCAGATAAACAAGTCCAGTTTATGAACGTTACTTGTGCGTTGGTATGCAGTTTGTCCAGTTCTCTGGTTTGTCACGTTCTTATGCAATTGACATCCTGTATGTATCCTGTGTGTATCAGTGATGTTCGTTCGACCTGAGTTGTTGATGGTCAACTGTAAATGATGTAATGGTGGTGTCACATATTAATGGATAAAGGTTACGGATGATGAACGAACAGTAAAAAATGCAAAAAAATGTTTATCCGGTGATGTAAATCGTCTCAGTGGCAGTGAAGATCGTCGCGGAAGTCGTAAGGAGTGCATACGTGCCAAACAAGTAACGGACAAAGAAAGATCAACTAACGTACGTGTAACAGATGTATAACGGACAAAACGAATATGTACTGTATAAGAAACGGATAAAACGTTGGTTGAGCGATCACATAAAACACATGTGGAACTCATCCGAGAAACTCTGTTACCTGTCCTACAGCTAACCGTTCACAACTCAGGTCAAACAGACGTCAACTGATACATACAGGATACATACAGGATGCCAAACGCATGAGAACTGGACAAACCGTTCAAGGACCAGACAAACCGCGTACCAATGCACGAGTAAGGTTCACCCACCGTACATATTTATCCGGTGGCGTCCGTTCGATGTTTTGTTCATGTCCAAAACTTGCCAATGGATAGGACCCATCAAAACGGATATCACCTGACATGGAACGCATTCACCGCATGAGGAAGGGACATGAAACTCATGCAAATGGACACAAACGGACAGAGAATTTTACTGTCCGTTACGCGTCCGTTATTGCTATCCGGTAAGTTGTGACAGTCACTTAAAGGAGTTCCCCAGACGAGTACCGCATGTGCATTCTGTGATATGTTCAACGAACGTTTTGTCCGTTTATTATACAGTACATATTTGTTGTGTCCTTTATACAAATGACCAACCATTGCACGTACATGTATGTTAGTTGACCGCTCTTTGTCCGTTACTTGTACGGTACCTATGCGCTCCTTACGACTTCCTCGACGATCTTCACCGCCACCGAAACGACTTTCACCTTCGGATAAACATTTTTTGCATTTTTTCTGTCCGTTCGGCGTGCATTACAGGTACCTTAATCCGTTAATATGTGCCAGCACCAGCATCTCAGTGCATGCATCTGACATACGATTTGAAATATCTTAAATGTCGCCTACACTGCACAAGGGCCTATTTCCGCTACTATACAAAGAAGTTAATATCAATAAGTGACAGGTGAGAATGAAGTTATCTGGAAAAATGGTAAATCCTTTAAAAGTGTGTTAGTAAACCCCAATGCAAAATTCACTCTCGCCCTTGAACAGTATATAGAGAGGAGTAGACTGTCTTACGTCATTCTTATTAAGCTAAAATTGATTTATACAATGCCATGTAACAGTATTCGCTATCATAAAGTATATCGGTATCATATTTGAATAACAACTTTATTACAGGTATATCATTTCAAACCGCTTAAGGAGTATCTGTTGAAAAATCAGTATTGAAATTTGATGTAAAATGTCCATAACTTATAAAGAATGTTTTGTGAATACATGATGTAATCTATTTTGGTGTGTGAAGGCGATAACACAGGTCTTGACATCTGTTTTAAATAACCTTGACAGCTATATAGTCCGACAAAACTATGGTCAGACTGTGCTAAGCCAGAGTAAAATCTATACATTGCGCATTTTTGTAAATAAAGCTACAGCAATAGCAGTCTTAATCCAGTTACGCTGATGAGAAGGCGGTTAAGTATTAGTCTGTTTTAGTTAATTTTCGGTCGAAAAGCTGCATCATTGAAATAATCTGCGCTATTAAAAGGTTATCATGCTCTTGAAATCAGCACAAATACGTTAAACATATACATTAGTGTTAGCGAAGTAGAGTAGTGAGCTAATATCAGTGAATGGTTTCGATTTGGAGGAAAAATGTTTGAGAAAAATTGAAGGTTGCTATACCACAAAGAATTGTACCACAAAACATACATGATGGGGTGTCCAAAGGTTGGCCCAGAGAGTATATTTTGTGGTAAACTCCTGTTATATAGAAACAGATTAAGCGTGAGCATAAAACCCTACATCTATACGCTAACGGATCTTTAAATTTTCTAAATATTTGATAGTTATCTTGTATTTGCTAACAAACGTATACTGTGGGTATTCAATTAGAGCGTCTCCATGTACATATGTTAAAGATATTCATTATATGTGTCTCAATTGCAATATTGCGATTACAAGCATAGATTTTATGCAATAACGAGTTAATTGAAAATGGACTATTTTTGAAGCCAAAATCTTCACGAAACAACAGTCTACAAAATACTAATGATTCAAATTGAATATAAATCAATTTTAACACTGGTTTTCGTATATAAATATAAGGTTTGTCCGATGGACTTGTTAACTACGTTTTTCTCAAACATATTTCTCAAAAATGATAATTCACGATGGATATAACACACTGTCTTAGAGTTCTATACATATTCAGAATGCTTCTGTTAGGTAAATAGACGATGTCAATGGCATTTCGTTACGCATACGGAGAACTATGCGACAGGAACATAAACCATATCTACACATATGGGAAGGAAAAACCACCTGCAAAACGTAAAAGAACGATGAAATATGAACCACAATTTCTTGAAACAATGGAGAGCAAGCGGCATCAGCGCTGGCTGAATCGGCATTTCATGGAATATTATCCAAAATGGGAGATTGATCTTCCACGTGCACCAGCTTTCCGTACATTTGATTCCGGTCATATGGACAATGTTGTGACTCGACTGACTCATCCTACCAGGTATGATCACGCTAGATGGTGCGACGCGAAAGTGATGTCCCAGAAAACGATTGATTGGCATAAGGTGGAGGAAGAAAGAAAAGAGAAACTGAAAACGCTGTTGAAGCAGTTTGGTAAACCTCAGTTTATGAAGGAAGCACCTGTGACAGATGAAAATAGAGCTCCTGTTAAGTTACCTCCTGTGATGAAGGACTAGTAAAATGTACATGGGCAGATCCAGAGTGTGGGGAAGGGGTCTGGACCACCCTGCCCTGGAAAACCACAAGTTGCTATATGTTCCTTAGAAATACTGGTACGGCACTCTGTGTTGATGACTTCAAAAAAAACGTTTTCAGGACCCCCTCTGACGAATTTTCTGGATCGGCACATGATAGAGGATAGTGTTTTAAACGGATATTTGACACTGAAGGCATGCTTAGAACGTATTTATTTGTAAAGTGCCTCTGAGAATATATTCGAATATAATGAGCCAGTGCATGATATATTGGAACCTATACATTTTCATTTTGGAAACAATGTCCACGCATGTTTATCAAGTTAGAACTCTTCGCTCACCGTATGCGTGCTTCCCAGTTGTATATTAAACAATAATAATAAAAACGCGCAGCCACGAAGTTAAGCGGATTTTGGGGTCGTGGATACTTGTCTTATTACTCGCTACATCTAAAATAATTAATTTGGAGGATCCAATATATGAACATAGTTAAACTGTCAGGAAAGAAATATGGGTATGATAAAATGATTATGATATAATGGCAATTTTCATATCATAGCCAATAATCTACCCAAGACAACCCTCGGGTTGATAAAGGGTATGCTATAAAAAGTAGTCTATGGTAATCTCTATTTATTACGTCAACCAATCGATCTAATGCTCAACCGCTTGTGAATTTTAAAAATAAACTACTGCTCTATGTAGAGAATCGAAAATCGGGGAATGTCATGCAATAGCCTATGGGCTCAAAAAGTAGTCTCATTAGTCATATTTACTTTTCGCGTGATAGACTAGTTCCTGTCGGATTCTGGTACAAATTTATTCTATAATCTCTTGCATGACATTCCCAGAGTTTCAATTCTCTCCCTAGCTATAGGGCAGTTAAAAAAAGTCACCAGCGGTTGAGTATTACATCGTTTGGCATGCGTGTTTATCGCATATGCTTTTTAAGTTACTTTTTAAACTGACATGCATAGCTATCCAGTGGTCCAAGAATGCATTGTGTATGTGAGCAGTGAAGACTCGTCTGAGAATTCTTTGCTCACATATCGATAAGAACCAAAATCTCGTGCACTGGCTCATTTATCCAAGATTACGCCTAGTGTTACTGTGCAGATACAAACATAAACTGTGCCTTGCTATTGCAATTGAGTTTTAATGTATTGAAAGTACGTCCGTATTTGTTTGTCCGAAATCTGTTTCGGTTTAAGAAATATTTGGTGTGTCAGTATTATAATTGACCCCAGGGTTTATTTACAGCAGACGACATTCAACCCATTTAAGCAGACTGGACGGAGACGTCCTGTTAAGGCATGAAGTCTCCCTAAAAGGTCAAATTTTCAAACTGTGATTTTTGCAATAAATTTCGTTAATAGGAATGGATATATACATGAATTATTCAAAAGCATATTTAATGGTGTTCAAGCCGAGGGCAAAGGAAAGATAAATATTACTACTACTCTAGAATTGTATTTTGATACTATGTTAGTTGAAGGGCTAAAATTTATATGTTTTTTTTATTAATTCCATATCTGTGTTTTACCATTAAAGAATGTAAAATAGATTTATCTAACAATATCTAATTCGATCTGTCTGATCAGTATGCCCGCGCACTATTTATTAAAGCGTGCAAAATGCAGTTAATATTTCCTATTGTAAATAGACGAATGAGGATGCTTCATTTTTTGTATAAAAGTATGTTCTTCACCTTAACCCAGCAAATCCTTTTAAAATTAACCGTCTATAATGAATTTACACAATATATGTCAGTGAAAAGTTGGGTCAATGCGGGGAACATACTTTAATACGAAATCCATTGAAGCATACGCATTTGTCTATTTACAATTGGAAGTGTTTACTGCATTTGCACGCTTGAATAGTGTGCAGGCATACTGATCAGACCGATTGAAGCAGATAGTGTTTTACATTATATGTTTGTAAAACACAGTTGTGGAATTTATAAAAAGAACGCGCGTTTTAGCCATCAACTGATATACATATGGTATCCAAATGCAATTTTAGAGTGATAATGTTAAGCCGTATTTATCTTCCCTTTGCCCTTGGTTTGAAAACATTAAGTGTGTTTCTGAATAAGGACCTCTGACACTTTGATAGGGTATCTGCCTATTTTTCAGATGCTTCCCAAATTTTCCCTATGCATAAGAAATCCCTGGTATTCTTTTGAATTGGGCGCATGATGTATTAGGAACAAATTAAGGTTATAATTAGACAGGCAGATCCCTACGACAAAACAGGAGACGGTACCAAAGGGGGTAGGGGTTGCAAAATTTGACTTCACCAAAACATTTAGAAATCAATTATTTTCACTTGTAAGGGTATTATATCATCTATCCTCGATTACAAATCACAATGAAAGTATTTTAAAGTTCAAAATCATGAGCATTTTAATGATTATTTCTGTTGTTGTTTTTTTCTATCTGATTTGTTAAGAAATATTTTGAAGTGCAACTGTAGTCCATATTCAACCTTGATGACAATGTATTTACCTGGTGCAATATTATGCAGCAATGTACTATAACCATTCATCCATGCATAAAGTACACCTAGTCAATGGCCATGTAGTTTATGTGTATTGGATAGATACAGTATATGTGCAAAATAATCTACCAACTGAATTTAGTAAAAGGACAATGTTCATAATCTAAAGAAAATATGCTAAAACGTTGTAATATTTCATGACTAATAGGTTATGAAAAGGAAGCTTATTTGTACTTATTATTTAATTATACTGGAAAAAAAGATTTTCAAGAGAGCACACCAAAAATCCAAATGCTAATGATCGGGCTCGCCCAGACGTCACATTTTGGGCTGTGGGATATCATTCCCCCCCGAGTCCCAGCTAGCTTTTTTCATATATTATGTAAAATATGAGAACACACTTACGTGCAAAAGGATTAGTTGGGACTCGGGGGGGAATGATGTTTTAAAAATATTTTTCTATTTCCTATATCTGTAATACAAAAAGTGACCATCTTAGTCCCAAAATAAAGCCGTACATTTATGGAATAAGGAAAACAAATGCTTAATCATCAAATAAAGACCAACAGCAAGCTTATATATGAAGATGGAAGCATTTGGTCGACTTTAATTTTTATCAAAATAATAGGCAGCGATACACTGTGATTCCCATTACCACCGTCAGAGGTCCTTTATAGGTATGTCCATTCATAGTCACGAAAACTATTGCAAAAATCACAGTTTGAAAAAACTGACTTTTTCACAGGACATCTCCTTTCCCACTCATATCAATTGAACCGGTCCATTTCCGTTTTAAGGATACAATGGCTGGTATTTTGCATTTTATTCATATATTACAGGGCATTCTCTGAGCAAACAGTGGCGACCCTGACCAGGCGTCGCTTTCTGCAATGTTTGCATATGTCCTACAAAAAGGACGCTATACTTACATGTATATGGGTTAACACAAATACGGCTTGATATGCCAGGCAAATCGCCTAGACGATTTGCAGGAAATATCAAGCGTTATTTGATTGAATCATTGTATTTCCCAAAAATGAAATATATACAGTACAATCTACTGAATTAAAAGTCCTTGTGGCTAAAGGTTTTATTTCAAATTATCAGTAGTTCGAATTTTAGGGAGGTACACTAGAGAATGTATAATACCCAAAAGTAATTTATTATTATTTGGGGGTGGTGGGGGTTCTCAATCAAACATAAGTTTTGGGTGCGTAAAGAAACGTCTCAAAGAGACGTTTCTTTTACGCACCTAAAACATGTTATTATAAACAATAGTTAAGTTAGATTCCAGTGTGTCCCAAATTTATTTCGAATAAGAGAGTATTTTGAAAAACCGAAGTTCGAATTTTCGAGGTTTAACTGTAGATGACACAATGTCGACTGCTGAGTTATGATAGTAATGGTACATGTTGGTTAATCTGAATCTCAACAATAAGGACTTGCATACGCTGTTTTGTGTTAAACGTCCTACAAGCAAATAATGTGATATGGGAACGAGGCCAAAGTTTAAATGCAGCGTATTTTTGAAGTGTACATTCCAGTAACATTTGTTTGAATTGGTATCGTTATATATGACCAAGTTTAAGATGTGGACACAATGAAATAAAATTAAAATGACTGAAATATTATTGATGTCTGCAAATTACTAAATGTGAAGAGCTACGTTATTATTAAGGGCCTCTAAGGCCAAGAACTGAAATTTGCTTTTCACCAAGGAAATTGAACACTCTCTTATTTTATCTGCCCAAATTTAGAGAGCTTAAGGCTACGACTATGTGGAATTGGCAACTGTATTTTGTGCTTTATTTAAAACCTGACATTCAGTGCACCTATCAAAATTAATATATCTGTTAAGGATTGTATATAAATTCCAGAACATTAAAATTAAGGGGTAAGGGTATTTTTTGTGACTAAATATTGTTCTGCAGAAAGCCAAGGTTTTCTTGGCTATCCATCTAAAACATAGAAATATAATGTTTACATCATAATACTTGAGACGAAAGTGTTGCGTTTGCAAACAATTCGGGTCTAGAATATTTCATAGCTTTTGGTAAATAAGTTTGTTGTCCAGAACTTTTGAATATTACCTGTAAATGTCTTGCACACATATTATACATGTTCTATTTATAGTCCAATCACCGAGGTGTGTCATAAATACACACTGTAAACATGTCATTGTAAATGGATATTAAGCTACAGGTTTGTACAAAAGTGGTGACTGATACGCTTTTATAATATTATGTTTTTGAGCATTTTTACAGCGTTCCCCCTTTGATTTTGCATGCCATTTTTATAGTAGGTTTCGGGTCGTTTTGGCCGTGGGTCGTTTCGGACATGAGTCGTTTCAGCCTGGGTTGTTTCGGCCTGAGCGCAGTGGCTCAGTGGTAGAGTGCTTGACTCGAGACCGAAGGGTCGCGGGTTCGAGCCTCACCGGCGTCACTGCGTTGTGGTCCTTGAGCAAGACACATTTATCCTAGCTTAGTACTGGTTCAACCCAGGAAGACCCGTCCCGCATAACTGAAAGATTGTTGAGTGGACGTAAAGAATCAAATCGGCATATTTTGGTGGGTCGTTTCGGCCCAATACCCCCCACCGCCACCCAATATTTATGTAACTCATGATACTGTATTCTTTTATAAAGTCTCTTACTAGCCTGTGCAGCGCTGCAGTCTCGAAAGAATCCAGCAGTCGCTTCTACCACATGTACAGTTGTACAGTTGAAAATGAACCCAATCGAAGATAACAAATACTACTTGTTGAAAGCAGTGCTCTGAGTAATTAAAGGATTTTGTAGAAATGTAATCTAATGGGGTTAGCCAAATGTTTGGCGGTCCCTAGGTTTGCTGAAACGAAGCATTACTATAATAAGGGGATCTAACTTCTAGGGATATAATACTTAAATTGTAGTTTGGTTTCTTGTACCCTCTGCACCATAACCAGTTTGAGTGTTACCACAGTCACTTTATTTTCCCATTAACTAATAAGTTCGTGAACATTTATTCAAAAAAATGACTACAAAAATAAGTGGATTTTTCACCAATATTCAAACTGGCCGAAACGACCCACGGTCGAAACGACCCACCAAAATAGGCCGAAACGACCTGGCCTAAACGACTCACGGCCGAAACGACCCAGATTCTTATATCATGTGTGTAATGCAAAACTACAACAGCATGCACAGGTATGTTCAATAGGGAGAAAGTACCTAAAAAACTTGTTTTCTTTTTCCAATATAAAAATTATTAAAAAGATAAAAACAGAGCTTACAACCCATATTTATAAGCACTTCTTATTCAATGTGAAAAAGCCTTTTTTCGGATAATTCGAGGGCTTAACCCATTATCTTTTCCACAGAAAAGAATATCAGGTCTGACCATTGTATGTGTAACCTTGTGGACTGTTAGATATTCGTTCTGTTGATTGGTTTATTCGGAAAATAACCCGTGTAAAAGTCTGGTATCTATTTAACAATTATCGTTGCTATAGTAACAGAAAATGGTCACTAAAAGAGGCTTATCATAGAGAAAATCGCTATTAAAGACTACATTTGAGGCTTTGGGAAACCATTTATTTAAGAATAAGATATCAACACAGCCTAGCTAAATGCAATTGTATTTATTTATTATGTGTGGGTTGTGATAACGCTTATCATATGTTAAAATATATTTTTGATATCAACTTAATTTCTCTGTCAAAAGTCTCAAAATTGTTCCAAAATGGTCACTTTCCTATTGTCGGACTTTTACGGCGGCAATTTGTTACCATAACAACGATAACAGACAAATTAATACAGACTTTTATACTTTGGTTATTGTTTTAATAAACCAACAGGAAGAAATAGTTGAAAAACAACTTTTGCTTTTTGGCCTCATAGTGGGGTCAAAACTGCCCCTTAATTCGCGTAGCTCTTTCCGGGAACCACTAACTTTTTAAGAGCCACCACATCTTCCACTTAGTATATATAAAATCATCAATGAAAAAAAAAACTGTTTGACAGCTCAAAATCATTTGACCACACGAACAAACTACACAACATCCCGGGCAGGCCTCCAGATAAGAGTGCGTATTGGAAAATTAGTTTCTTTATTTCTCAGCCAAAAGGTATGCTGTGGATACACAAAAGAACCGTCTCAATGAGACGTTTCTCTTGAGCACCCAAAACACTTGCTTAAATTAGTTGGTAAGAAAATAATTAAATTTTTACGCAAATAAAAGTTCCTTATCTGGATCTATGATTATTCCCCTTTACACCGTTGGCGTGTTTAGACATTCTCATAGTTGGGCCTTAACACGGGAAAAAGTGAGTATGATCAGGAGATACGACAATCAAACACTGCAGACCAATCCAAAGCACCGTGAGGAAGAGCCACTGGATACTAACAGTCACATGACATCAGGAAGATAACCAACGTTAAGCAACAAGGTCTCTCTTCTCCTTCAAGATGATTACAAAACTAGAAGAGAAAAAATAGAGAGCAACAATATTCAATAAACCACCAACAACAATAACAGAAAGGATCACCAACTTAGAACGGACAGCAGCCTAAGCCAATGGGCGGGGGCGGGTGGGGGCTTAAGTGCATTTTACTTATCCCTAGGTTCTGCTGTTGTTATAGCACAAAAGCATGTTAAGTTCGAATGGAGGCTTCCTAACTTATGCAATTGATCATCACAGAGAAAAAATCTATCCAAACTAACACACTATTATAATGAAACGAAGAAAAAGGCTCACAGCTCACAGATAGATAACCAGAGCTAAAGAAAACCAAGTTGAACACGGCGGTCTCTGCAAACAACAAGCATCAGGCACCGACCCATGGATGAACGCTATTCGCCAGGGCCGTCATCGAGTCTTTTAATGTTTTCCAACTGGTAAACCTTAACATTTTAGCACCACACTTTCCTAATGTTAGAGTGTTAGATTTGAGATAGAGGGATTGCTAGTTCAAGACACACCTGAGGCCCTTTGTTGTGTCATTGGTTAAGAACCTTATCCTCTGCTTAGTACTGGATCAACCTAGGAAGACAGGTGATCACCAAAATATTATTGACCAAGTTTTGACTGGGACATAAAGCATCAATAACAAAAAAGCGATTATCCCAAGCAAAACAAGAAAAATAGTATCTTAAGAACTATAATTTTTGATCAAAGGCCAGGAGGGGACAATTCATCTAATGTTTCAAAGGACCTCCAACAGGCTCCTATTTTAAGAGCCTGTGGCTGGGATTATGTATTGTTTATAACTGTGTTAAAACCTGACATTCAATGCACCTAACAAAATAAATGCATTATTGCTTTATAAATTCAAAGGACACTATTAGAGTTTAGCGGTGGGGTACTATTTTGTGACCATATCTCTTTTATAGTAAGTCAAAGTTTTGTCAGGTATCCATCTTAACACATGGACATATAATGTTTGTAGCATAAAACCGGAGACGAAAGTCTTGGGCATAAGTTTCATAAAATTCGGGTCTATGATATTTCGTTGTTTCGATAGATAATTATGTTGTCCATAACTTTTGACTATTACCTCTAAATGTCTTGTGTTAAGTGTTTTGTGGCTTTTCCTCATCATGCCTTGGATTGGTCTGCAGTATGCCATTTTGGTATTTCCGGTCAGTCTCACTTACTTTTCACACATATATTATACCTGTTCTGTTAATAGTTCGATCAGTCTGACCTGTTTACTAAGGTGTATCTTCTTTATATACTGTTAGTCGGGGATATAATGGACTAATTTAGCTTACCATGCCAAACTGTTTATTAGGACCCCTAGATGCAAAATAAGGCAGTCCTAAAATTAACCTGTTTGGGCTATGAGAAAATGCATGGTTTTTATGCCAACCCATAGCAGATTCAAGGATGGGGTGTGCCTAGAAATATCTCAGCTGTCAATTATCTTAGTCTTCTAAACTAAGTACCAAATTAAAGCTTTGACATTGGTCTTTTATCTATTTGTCGCATATGTAGATTATCTAATTTGCATATTCATACATATTTATTATCTTTAAAAAGATGTGATTCAAGAATTGGGGCATACCTACAAATTATACCTACAAAATATATAATATCTCTTCTGCTACTTATTATAGGCTTCTAAAATAGGTACCAAATTAAAGCTTGGACACTGGCCTTTTATTTCATGGTCAAACTTCGCGAATTAACTTATTTGCCTTATTTTGCGTATCCATGTATATCAATTAAATGTTAAAAAATAAAGGAACATTATTAAAAACATAGATAAGCTGATTTCATCCCATTATTATCATAGTTGCATGTATTTATATAATCCGTGATACAATTTGTCAAGTCCAATCATCCAGTGGTCCTATATGAATATGATCGTACATGAAAACTTAAAAAGTGAGAAAAAATCACGTAAAATATAAACCCCGCGGAGGTAGTGAGGTGGTTGGTAATAAAGTCGATCTATCACTCCTAAGGTGTTTTCTAATGCATGCCAAATTGCTAAGTGGAACAAACTAAATGCGAAAAGAAGTTGTCCAAAAAATAAACATGATTGGGCTATGTGAAAATTGATAATTTCTATTTGCAATCCATAATGTAATTCTCAAAAGTCGGGTTGTACCTACAAAATCAATCATATCTCAGTTGTTATTTATCCTAGACTGCGCAACTTGGCATCGAATCATAGTTTAGACACATGCCTTTTATTCCATGTTCATTTGTGCAATTTACATTTGTACCATTTCTAATGTTTTTCATGAACATTCATGTACAGGATAATTACATAATTTGCCTATCTTATCATAAGGTAAAGGGATATATCTTTTCACTTATTAAGTCTCCTCCTTCACTTCATATAAAGCTTAATATCTTAGAAACCATTCAAATCCCCACCCCTTAATCATATATATAGATATTCCTTATTATAATCGGCATTCAATAACACTTACCAGGATGTCCCCCGGGGATGTGCCAGTGCATGTCTCACCCCCTTTACTTCATGAAAGGGCGTATATCTCTGAAACCCTTCAGATACCCAACCATAAACCATATATAATGTTCTTTCGTATGGTTAGAGGCATTCAATAAGACTGACCAGGATTTCCTCTGGGGTGAGCCCAGGCATGCCCTACCCATTCACATAAAAGTAAGTGAGTATGATCAGGAAATACCACAATCACAAACTGCAGACAACCCCGTGGCACTGCGAGGAAGAGCCGCTCAACCATCACGAGACACCAGGAAGACAAATTAAGCAAAGCAACCAGCTCTCTCTTCCCCATCAAGATGATTGCAATACTAGAATGGACATAAAGTAACGTACAACAAAACATAGAACAATTACAGACTCCCACAATGGGAGTAACAATAAACAAAAAGTCAAAAACAACAGAACCACCGCCTAAGAACGGACAGCTGCCTTAGCCACCGGGGGGCTTAAATGCATTTTACTGGTACCAAATCTTCGCCCTAGATTCTGCTGCTGTTGAAGTACAAGAAATGTTCAGCTCGCATGGAGGCCATCTAACTAATGCAATGTATCATCATGGAAAACACTCTAATCAAATTAACACTCCATGATGAAACAAAGAAAAGGGCTCATGACTCACAGAAAGTCAGAGCTAAAGAAAACCTCAAGTTGAGCCACGGTGGGTCCAGCTACAGTTAAGCATCAGCCGATTAAAGCTTTACGTCAGAGCCGTCATAGAGTCTGAGGCATGACCCACCATCGTGCAATTAAAGAGGAAACCATAGCTATAAACCGTGATTGGGTTTAAAACTAGGCATGCAAACTGTCGCATGATATCTAAATTATATCCAACCCTTATATAACGTTTTACTATCTTTTTGAATTGATCACTAAAATTAGGTTTTCCAACAATTCGTGTGAATTTATAGACTAAATCACCATAAAATATAGGCTCTGATATGCCTTGTTGCAGTAGAGTTTTAATAAGAAGGCTTAATATATTGGAAATCATTCAGAATCCATCCCTTAACCACATACAATGACAGTTCTTATGATAATACACATTCAATAACACTAACAGGATGCCCTGGGGTGCGCAGGGCATGCCCCACCCCCTTCACTCCATGAAAGTGCTTATATCTGGTAAAATATTCAAATCCCCACCCCTAAATCATATAAAATGTTATTCTGAATGAAAAGAAGCATTCAATAACACTGACCAGGATGTCACATGGGGGTGAGCCTGGCCATGCCTCTCCCCATTTACTTCATAAATAGCTTATTATCTCCGAAAGCATTCAGATCCCCACTTCTAAACCATATATAATTATGCTCCTTATGATAAGACACATTCAATAACATGACCAGGATTTCCCCCGGGCAGTGTGCCATGATATTGAGGTAGATTATAATCATATCTTGTTTGGTTCCGAGTTTGGTGATCTCGGGTTATGAACAACTTTTGTATGGACAACCCTTAATGTTTCCTATATTTTTTTTCTAATTTCTTTCGTTTTCATTAATACTAAGAATTAGATCATTTACATATCAGGCCACTAGGTAAGTATGCCATGATTTAATTTGGTGCCTATTTTAATTCTCTAGGGCAATTAGCAACTGACGAATGATTTATTTTGTAAACACATCCCCATATTTTCCTTGAAATATTCTCTCATTTCAAATGTGTTTATTCATATTCATGAATATGCAAGTTGGTAATTTGCATATCGGACCATATGGGTAAAAGTACGTTGACTTTACATTAATTAGATCCAGGACTTTGCATAAATTCCATGGATATTAAGCTACATTTTTGTTTAAAATTAGTGGCTTTATGACTTTTGTAATACTTTGATTTTTGAGCATTTTGATAGACAAGCATGCATCTTTATATAGTGTGTGTCTAATGTAAAGCTACAACTGTATACTAAAGGAGTAGGTTGATTAATGGGTGGGAAGCACCTCAAAAAACGTTTTCTATTTCCTTTATGTTAAATAGCAGATAAAAGTTTCTACCCTTATATTTTGATCAGTACTTATCCAATGTAGAAACACTTTTTGTGGATATTGATTTCGAGAGATGAACTACCTTTTCCATGGAGAGAATATCATTTTCTTTGAAACTTTTTATCTTGCCATTTTTAGCGTAATCTTTCATTAAGACTGTGCAAGGTCCTTGATCAATTAAGGCTCAATGATTATTGGAACGTTGTGGCGTTTTTTTTTACCAGGAATCTGTTAATACAAAATGCTTCTTATTTGAGTATACTCGTACTTAGTTGAATATTACGAGAAATGTATGTAGGAGAATTGGCACAATGAGTCGATCTTTCTATTACATTTACTATCTATAGAGAACTAAAATAATGCATCATTATTTTACCGTAAGCTATTCATGAATAATGCAAAGAAGAATGTTAAAAACTGCCATTGTATAATTACGCCTGACATTCCACAAATTATATATATTGAGAATCGGCCATCATCGAAATATAGCTGAGAAAATAGAACATGTGTCCTGTTTGATTTGGAGGACATTAGTTTGTCCAACTTATATAGTAATATTTCTAAAATAAGTTAAAATGATCAATAAATACCACAATCACACACTGCAGACTAACCCATGGCACTGTATGGACGAGCCACAGAACATTAACAGAATCAAGACATCAGAAAGACAATGAAAGCAAAGCAACCAGCTCTCTAAGACAGATATTGCTTAATTCTAAAAAAAATCTAAAAGTTTAAAATTATTTAGCAAAGTGCATCACAATAAAGGAATCAAACATGTTTCTTTCATGCATAAACATTCGCTGTTAAAACTGGGAGCAAAGCGGAGGTTTTTAGCATCAACCCAGAGACCTGTATAATGTTAATGCATTGGGAATTAATGTTTGATCGTTATTAGTGCATAAATCAACGGAATATTGGCCTAAAATGGAAAAAACAATACGGTACTATATTTGACGTCTTGTCACAGTCAACACGTGATTGGGCATTTTAATTAATATTTGTCTTCCCAGACCAAGATATACAACATCACACACCAGATAGGTGGCAGTCGCTCTTAACGCTCATAGCAATTGATGAACACGGATGAAAAATCGCTAGAAACAGTGTTTTGATATACACATTCGTCGATAGTCTTAATGTTTTTGATTGCCACCCATCCAGTGTGGACCAGCTTTCATAAAATTAAGTGACCTTGAACAAACACATTAAAAATACCAAATCCCTGCATTAATAAAATACATATGTTTTTGTCGGTTAAAACATGACTGATAATGAAAAGTGACAAGGCTTTTAATAAAATCATATAAATTACGAAAAATATGAAATTTATCATGCTCATAAGAAAGATAGTCTTTACTTTTAAGCATTTAAGATTTGATGAAAAAAATCTTCAAAATAGAAATTTGAATCTGGAGACAAAGTACTTGCTCTTTTGCCCATTTCTGATAAGCCATTGCAAGCTAGATATTATGGTCTTTAAACTGTTGACAACAAGTTAAGTCATGTTAATTGCATCGTCAACTGAAGGCACAAGCAAAAACAGTTATGTCATTTCAGCATGCTTAAAAAGTACATTGACAGGGATAGTTCTGATATTTCATCAGTTAATATAGTTAATTCTGTCCCTCCTGAACAAAATCAAATGGACTCTGAAGACAAGAGACTTGAACTGAAACATTTAATTCTTAAATATGAGCACTTATTTACAGACATTCCATCCAGAACTGACAATATTTATCATGATAGCTGACTTATTGATGGATCAAAACCTGTGAAACAACATCTATACAGAATGAACCCACTAAAACAACAAATTTTCAGAGAAGAAGTTCAATATTGTAAAGGACACCAGAGGTATATTCCATGAGGACATGTGCACTAGAACTGACTCCTCCATATAAGTACCCCACCCATTTGTGCAGTATCTTAAGTGGCAGAATTTACTTTGTTATCATCGGAGACATCAAAAGCTACACAACACATGAATAAACAGTGATTATCCCAATGTTTTGGAATGGAAAGTAACACAAATTAACTGTTATTTACTTACTGGGAGCTTCAAGAACTATGCACTGCATCAGCTGATTTGTGGAACTGTCACAGATTTTTCCATTACGATGACACACTCCAGTGTGAATGAATGATGAACAAGAGCTGCTACAACCTGATAGAATTAAGTCCCTAACACTTTGAAGTCCACAGAATTTAGGCATCCTTGTTATATTTCACACAAAGTCTCTTAAAATGTGATATTTGATTAGCTTCCAACACGGTTGAAACACCCTCAAATGTTAACTCCGTAGAGTTTACCTTGACCTTGCTTCAGTCGGGTTGGCTTAAATCATGAGCTTGCTAAATATTTATGGCAGATAGGAGGCAAGCGTTGGCTGTCTTTTATTTGCCATATAAATCTGGAGGAAAGGACCTCCATTATTTCAAGGAGGACTTCGTAAATTAATTATTTTCATGGTATTTCTGACACTTTTTTGTCAAGCGCAGTATCACTTTTCGCGCACTGGTCGCGCACTTCCAGAGTATCCGTACGCTGTTGGAAACGACTTTTGAGCAAGGTCCTTTCCGTTATTAGGAAGTCCTTTAGTATATAAATCAGCTCCTAAGAACCCAAATATTATTTGCAACAAAAGGACTTCAATCCCCTAATCAGGGATTGTTTTCTGAGAGGGCCAGAAATAGTCCGCCTTCGTTGCGATGTCATTGGCTGGCACAGTCACGTGGTACACTGCCGGAATCTATATAAGGCGGAGCGGAACGCTGATTTGGCCTTCCCAGATCAAAGTCTGAACCGCGGCAAATTCAAAGCTTTATAACATTTACTTTGAGAATTTTGAGGCATTTGTCCAAGGTACTAAGCATGTTCAGCACAGAGTATATTGCCCCCATGCATAGAACACTTTATAGACTTTGCAAATCTCTACATCTGAGAGAAATCTGTCTGTTTATCTTGGTTTACAACTCAGAGCCAGACCGTTTGTTTACGCTAGCAACCAACAACAAGTATCATCTTTTGTAAAAGATGTCAGCCCTTACTAAATCACTCCCATAGTTGACGTTTTTATGATATTTGGAGTGCGTCTTGTGATATGTGATTTATGCTGCCACCTTTCTCTCACAATATGATGTTAGATTAGATGTTGTTTATTATTGATGAATGAGGAACTGCATGATTAGATCCCACCTTATACCTCACCTTATTTGCGGTCATGCTACAGTACGTGCTGTCCATGGTTTAACGGGTTATGTGATTTATTATCGCTGCGATATCGATTTGGCTATCCAGGCGCTTATATAACGTGATGCTATATGCTGAGGCTATATGCCAGACTAAGCGGTGTACCATGTCATTATGCCAGTCATGATTGTGATACTGTGAATGGCAATGCTTTTGAATACTACAACCAGGGGCGTAGACTAATCATCTTGAGTCCACCATGCAGTAGATAGAAGTTACAGAAGTATTTAGCAGAGCCCTACTGATTTGTTTAGAGTACCTGTTTTGTGCAGAAGCCGTAGCACCCAAAGATACTACTGCATCTATACCAAACAGTTCCATTATCTGCCCTGCTGCGCCCCCGGTGTACACATGTGGAGTACCCAAAAATAATAAAGCATTGTGATGAAAGTAACCTCGGTTTTTGTATCCTGACCCGATGACTCTTACAAACTACAGCTTGGTCACCTCGATGACACGGAGGTGCCTTGCAATTTGGTGTCAGAAGTGGGATACCTTCTTAATTAGGTGTCCAGTGATACGAACCAACGCCAAGGGCAGAGGAGATGTATGATGTTTAAATGAAAACAAGCTATTACTTTGTTTTGACTTTTTATTTATACAAACAATCTAAGTAGTGAAGAGACTCAATTTTATCTTCAAGGTCAAGCCATGGCGAGTATAGATAATGACAGTGAAATTCAGTTTAACCTGCACCATGAAGAAGACGAAGAGGGACAGGGAGATGTACATCTACACCAGCCTGTGCCTATGGAAAAGCCTGATGACCTACCTGATGATGCTCCCCAGGAAGACTCCCCAGCACTTAGTCCTATACCTGTTCAGGTACAAGAGCTCCCGATGCTTGCTGACTCAAGACGTAACTACTCCTATGATAGCCAAGATCATGCAGATTTGAACCATGGCCCAGTGCGACGAAGGGATTTGCCACAAAGAAGAAGATATGATGTAGAAGATAATGCAAGGCAAAGACACCCAGGGAGAGATCCTGTTTTACCTCAGCACTATCCGGATCAAGTAGCAAGACCTGTAGCAAACCACTCCCATGTACATGTGAGACCAGAGTTCTTTGATGTTGAAGGAGACTGGGACCAGTATATTTCCCATTTCCAGAATTGTGCTGATCTAGGTCGTTGGTCTGAGACAGATAAAGCCTTGACATTGTCTGCATGTTTGATGGGACAAGCCAGAGCCTTTTATCTTGGACTCAGCCCTCTGGATCGCGCTTCTTACCAAAGATTGATGCAGAAATTCAGTGAGCGTTTTGGCAGCGTGAGACAACAGAGTCGCTACTTGACCAAGTTTGAGACAAGGAAACGGAGGCCTGAGGAGCCTATTGCATCACTTGGAGATGACTTGAGACTACTAACACAGAGAGCCTACCCTGATTTAGGACCAGATGCCCAAGAGTCCCTAGCCCTGCACCAGTTCTACAAAGCTATTACACTAGAGATGAAGTGCCGATGTATTGATAGAGACTGTAGAACTGTGGAAGATGCGGTCCAGGTGGTGGAACGGTACGAGTCCATACTAGGTGAAGGCAATGAGAAGAAGAAGAGTAGCATTAGGGCTATAAATAATCCAGCCGACTCTAATCCATCACAATCTATACATTACCCTCCCCTCAATAACAAATCTCAGTCCAATAACAAGTCCTATCCCTCTAATACCACAGAGATTGTCCTTAAACAGGTGCTTGAGCGCTTAGAAAAACTTGAGGGTGGTAACTCTTCTAAGGTACAGAGAAACTCAAATAACAACAATCCTAAGCCATACTATCGTAGAGGTACATGTTTTGTGTGCCAATCTCCTGACCATTTTCTTCGAGACTGCCCCATTTATAAGAAATGTCAGTCTGAGATGCAGAGTTCAAATGAGGCTGTGTCGGAAAACGAGAATCCGTCTACTCTCTAGGCCAAAAGTTGACGGGTGAAATGTGGCCTACCACAGATGTCGATTTAGCAGCATGGATAGGACATTTGGGTGATACAACAACTAGATGGGATAATGGTTTTTACGTCAACTGCACTGTGCTGAATATTCAGACAGCTTTTCTTGTTGATAGTGGATCTACAGCAACCTTAGTTTCTGCAAGAGTATTTCAATCCATCCAGCCAGATAAGCGGCCCCTTTTGGTGAAAATGACTGACAAAGTGAGAGGTGCAAATGGTGGTGATATTGAAGTATTGGGCATAGCAGACATACAGTTGAAGCTTGGTGGTGTTTGTTTTTGCCAGACAGCAATAGTCTGTGACATACTTCCTGATGGCATACTTGGACAAGACTTTATGCTTCGATTTGCCAGCCGTATAGACTACAAGAAATTGCAGATCGAAACCAGTGTGAACACCATACCATGCTGGATTGGTGGAGAGGCAGAGTCAGTAAGCCAAGTCATAATACAGGAGACAACCAAACTTCCTCCATGGTCATGCTGTAACATTATGGTCAACATCCCAAAGGCAGATGCACTCTCTGAGTCTGACTACCTTATACCTTCTATCCCACTGCTACAGAACAAAGGTGTATACCTAGTTGAAGGTATAATCAACACTTCCAGTAAACCTGCAACTATTCAGCTGATTAACTTTGGCGAGACTGAGGCTACTGTTTTCTCAAACACTAAAGTTGGAACATGCGAATCTTTCTATGATGCAGAACCAGCAAACAGTGTATCATGTGCATCAATCCAGACGGAAGCAGTAAACCAGCAGTCTTCCAAGTTGTTGCCTGACCACCTTCTTGACCTTTGGGAGAGGAGCAAAGTCAACCTAACTGAGAATGAAGGTGAAATTCTTGCTGATCTATTAAACAGATTTCAACACATCTTCTCAAAGTCATCAGAAGATCTTGGTCGCTCTGACAGAGTCCAGCATAAGATTAACACGGGCACTGCAGTCCCATGCCGCCAGCCACCAAGAAGACAGCCCATAGGGAAACGTGACATTGAAAAACAAGAAGTTTTAAAGATGCTGGAAAGAAAAGTAATTGAACCATCCAACAGTGCATGGTCATCACCCATTGTACTAGTGACCAAGAAAGATGGGTCAACGAGGTTTTGTGTGGACTATCGGCGTGTCAATGACCTGACAGTTAAAGATGCTTATCCAATTCCCAGAGTCGAAGAATGTCTTGACTCTCTGACTGGGTCGAAATGGTTCAACTGCCTTGACCTCAATTCCGGATTCTGGCAGATAGGTCTAGATCCCGCAGACAAAGAGAAGACAGCGTTTGCAACAACTCTTGGCCTATACCAGTTCACAGTGATGCCATTTGGATTAGCCAATGCTCCATCGACCTTTGAACGACTGATGGAAGATGTTTTAAGAGGTTGCCAGTGGGAGATCTGCCTGATTTATATGGATGATGTCATTGTTCCAAGTTCCACTTTTCAAGACAGCATCGCCAGACTTGAACTAGTTTTCCAAAGACTCTCCGAGGCTAACTTGAAACTTAAGCCTTCCAAGTGTATTCTATTTCAGCGTCAGGTGAAGTTTCTTGGACATATGGTATCGGAGGAAGGTGTCAGCACTGATCCTGATAAAACCACTTCAGTGAGAAACTGGCCAACGCCAAGGAAAGCCAAGGAAGTCAGAAGTTTCTTGGGACTCTGTTCATACTACCGCCGTTTTGTTAGGGATTTTGCACAAATAGCTAGGCCCTTACACAGACTTTGTGAAAAAGGCAGCACATTTGATTGGTCCAGTGAATGCAAAGAATCATTCCAGGCTCTCAAACAAGCTCTTACTTCAGCACCCATTTTGGCCTATCCTGTTCTTGGTCAGCAGTTCATCCTTGATACTGATGCAAGTGACCATTCTGTAGGAGCAGTTTTGTCCCAAGTACAAGATGACAGGGAACGAGTGATAGCCTACATGAGCAAAGCAATGAATATACATGAACGCTCATACTGCGTCACCAGAAAAGAGCTTCTTGCAGTGATCATTGCCATTCGAAACTTCCATACCTACCTGTATGGACAAAATGTCCTTCTTCCAACAATGCGGCTGTGAGTTGGTTGAAGAGTCTGAGAAGGCCAACAGGTCAAGTTGCAAGATGGCTTCAAGAACTTGGTACATACAACCTAACAGTTTGTCACAGGCCAGGCAAGAGACACACAAATGCTGATGCTTTATCAAGGACACCATGCAAAGCCTGTAAACGCCAACAAGACATTACAAACAGTGATATGGAAGAGTCTGATGAAGATCAGGAGGTTGCTGTATTTAATGAGGATGATTGTAGTCCTGAGTTGATCCAAACACATGCTGTAACTAGACAACAAGCTACAGAGAACTTTGTTCACAGCCCTGTATTACTGGAAGGCTAAACACATGTTGAAATAAGGCAAAGTCAGATTGAAGATGAAGACATTGGCCAAATTTTAGTCCTACTAGAAGAGAAGCAGCCACGCCCAGAATGGTCCGCCATATCAAACAAATCTTCTTTCTTCAAAACATTGTGGAGAAATTGGGACAGACTTCAACTGCATGCCACCCTATTGTACAGGAGTTGGACAAATGAGGATACCATGCATGACTTGCTCCAGCTTGTTGTACCAAAAGAAAAACTCACTGAGGTCATAAGGATGCATCATTCAATTCCATCAGCAGCACATCTTGACGCTAAACGCACCCTAGCACGCATTAAAACTGGCTTCTATTGGCCTGGCATGAAGGTTGCTGTTCAGGAGTTCTGCAGACTCTGTGACTCTTGTGCGGCTAGGAAACCATCACCTAAACAGAACAAAGCACCTATGGGACATATCTCATGTGGGGCCCCTATGGAAAAAGTATGTCTTGATATACTAGGTCCCCTCCCCCTGACCCGCCAAAGAAATAAGTACATTCTTGTCATGACCGACATTTTCACTAAGTGGACTGAGGCCATTCCTATGCCAGATCAGGAGGCCTCCACAGTTACGAAGGTGTTTGTTGACACTTTTGTAAGCCGTTTTGGAACTCCTTTACAGCTTCACACTGACCAAGGTCGAAATTTTGAAGCGAAGATCGTCCAAAAGATGTGTACTTTCCTGCAAATTGAAAAGACAAGAACAACAAGCCTGAGACCTCAAGCCAACGGGTCAGTTGAGCGTTTCAACAAAACATTGGTTAGTATGCTATCCATGTATTGTCAGAAGGACCAAACAAGGTGGGATGAGTACCTTCAGCAAGTTATGATGGCATACCGTGCCTCTGTCAACTCAAGTACAGGGAAGACTCCAAATCTTATGACCCTTGGGAGAGAAGTTGTACTTCCAATGCAAGCAGTAATTGGTAGACCCCAGCTGAATGATGACACTGGCTATGGCATAGATACTGATGACTACCTTTCCCAACTCCAGACTACTTTCGTGAAGGTGCATGATGTTGCCATTGCCAATCTTCGCAAAGCAGCAAACTACCAAAAGCGCTACTATGATACTCACAGTCGGAAAGCTCAAATGAGATATCTTGAGGCTGGTCAACTAGTGTGGCTTCATGAACCTTCCCGTAAAGTTGGTGTTTGCCATAAGCTTATGAACAAATGGAAAGGACCTTACCTTGTAATTCGGAAGTTTGATGACCTGATCTACCTGATAAAGAAATCTCCAAAGCAGTCAGTGAAAGCTTACCATCTAGATCGTCTGTTACCATACCAGGGAAATAACATTCCACAGTGGATTTCTAAGATGAAGAAAGATGCTAAAGGGATGCAGGGAAGTGAGAAAACTGGATCTGGGGACTAGACTGGATAACACATATTCTACAGCGATGAGCGGCCGCATCGACTGTTTTCTGGACCTGGAACTGATCACTCCAGATTCACCTTTGTATGCTTCATGTAGATGTTTTGATGATGTTTTATTTATGAAGATTGAAGTATGTTGATGTGTTAGTCCAGAGAAGTGGGCAGAGAGTTATCACTTCCCTACATTTCTGAAAATAAACAAAGTCCTTGTATTGTAACTGTGGTTTATTAACATATATTGTAAAATGACATGGTACTCCAGCGCGCCGAACCGGTCCTTGTACTTATCGTGAAGAGTCGAGATAAGGTGGGATCAAATCGTGCTTATACATCCTGAAGGGCTAAGTCAGGTGTCGATTTCTTTCAGATGAGCAAGAGGCAAGACTATGAATGCTGGCTATGTCCTACCTTTGAGAGCAGGAAGTCGGACCTGAAGCACCACCTGATCTCGGCTCACGATAGGCTCCGTATTGTGTGTCCATGGTGCCTTGGAAGAGAGACGACCTTCAGAAAAGCAGTTGATCTTAAGATACATATCAAGAATGCTCATAAGACCGTAAGGAGAGACGCCCCAAGTGATGCCTTTGGTGAACCAGCATGTTTTTGGATATCAATCTTTCCGAGAGACTATGCCAAAACTATCACACCTGCCAGTCCAACTAGTACAGAAGCTCGATTCCTCCGGAATGCAGTAGAGCGTTGGCTTCCTACTCTTGGTACCAAGTGCTCTAGGAGTCTTAGCCAATGGAAGGAGGGATGGTCGGTAGTATCTCCACCACTTCTATCTCCATCACCGGCACCAGTGCTGGATTTCGAAGAGGAAGACAGAGCAGCCATGAAGATTCACGAACTCTCGATTACTCAGAAGGTTCATGCCCTGGTCTATGAAGAGGGTGATAGTATTGTGACGTGGTTCAAAGTTGAGTTGACAGGCAAGCTGTTAAGTATGCAAAGGGAGCGTGAAAGTCTGTTCCGCCGTCTGATGAGACTGCAGCCATTCTACGGAGAAGTCCCTAAGCAGTTTAAGGAGCTAGATACATCAAGCCTACAACTGATTGGAAAGAGAATCTGCAAGGTCCTTGGTGTGGAAGAAAGGTTTATGGTGAATGCAGCCAGGAACATAATGTCCAAGTTTGGCCAGCCTAACCCTCCTAAGAGACCCAAGCTCAGCATGACCATACCTGAAGGGCCTATTCAGCCAGTTGTATGCCTTCCAGCCACATCATCACCTGTACCAGTTCCTATTCCATCAACTTTCATTGACTGCTCTGGAACGAATGATGTTTGTCCATCTGCTTTTGTACCCTCAGCCTCAGTACCATCAGCCTCTGTACCATCAGCCTCGGTACCCTCAGCCTCAGTACCAACAGCCTCTGTAACATCAGCCTCTGTACCATCAGCCTCAATACCAACAGCCTATGTACCTTCAGCCTTTGTAGCATCAGCCTCAGTACCAACAGCCTCAGTACCATCAGCCTCAGTACCATCAGTCTTGGTACCATCAGCCTCGGTACCATCAGCCTCGGTACCATCAGCCTCAGTACCATCAGCCTCGGTACCATCAGCCTTGGTACCATCAGCCTCAGTACCATCGGCCTCAGTACCATCAGCCTTGGTACCATCAGCCTCAGTACCATCAGCCTCAGTATCATCAGCCTCGGTACCATCAGCCTCAGTTCCATCAGCCTCAGTACCATCAGCCTCAGTACCATCAGCCTCTGTGCCATCAGCCTCAGTACCATCAGCCAGCCAAACAACTCAGAATAGTACAGTCACCACACCAGAACTGGCATCAATACCAACGGAGGGGTCATCAACGGAAAGCTTGGATCAAACAAGACCAGAAGTTGAGGATCAGCAAGAGGAGGTTTCAGCTCAGGACTTGACTTTGCCGGGATCTGGTTATTCAGAGAGCCAACCCCAAGAGCCTCAACTGGAAGCGCGTCCACTATCACATGCAGAGGAACCATCAGCTAATCTGCAGTGTCGACCAGCAGCCACCATGACACCCTCTGGAGATAATGGTGAAAGTTTCTATGAACCTGAGGGCCCGAGAAATTTGGACAGCATTTACAAACCAACTCCTCGTCGCCAGTTGATGACCGTCCTTGTCCCCTCAGACTTGCCAACAAGAGCTGAGGCCCTGTTGAAGTTTGGATGCATGCCGCTATGTCCACCAGCAAGAAGGAATTGGACTACAGAGGAAGAGATAACCCTACCTTCCAGCAGTCCTTTCTTCAGATGGCCTCCGAAGGGATGGTTTACTCTCTCCAGAGACGCCAAGCTGCTTGCATGGGAGACAGTGGCCACCAGTCTAGCCATTCAGGATGGAGCTACTGACCTTGAGAGAGGGGACATCTTAGATAGCTACAATTTCCTGGCACTACCCGGCTCCAGACATCCTCAGCTTGTTTCCAATCTTCAATCTGCTAGATATTTTAACTATAAATGTTTGGCAGATATAATCCACGCCCGACCATCACCGAATAGTGAACCATTTGTAACCCAACTAGAAGCAGCAAAATCAAGATCTCCATTTTAACCAACTACTTATACCATCCTGCAAGAAATTGAAAGGAAAGGAATTGTGTTAAGATTGTAGAAAGGATTCATAACTAAGGATTAAAGTAATGTCATAAAATTTTAAGTGAAAAAAATCAATTAGTGTTCATTCCATAAAGAATATCCTGTGTCAAGTGGAGGGTGGCAATAAATTCTCATCAATGCAATTAAATATTACTGAGATGGTGCATTGGTCAGAAATTATTGCCGAACCTTTGCATGCACACAGGTTAGTCTTCTTAATAAGAAATCAGTAAATCAAATAATGAGCTAGTGTTCCCATGCAGAGAAAAGTGTTCAAATTATATCAGTGCTTCTTTTATGAGCTTAAGGATTATGTCATAGTGTTATTAGTCGCTAAAAAGTTATTTATTATATCTACATAGTTGGCTTCTGGATTTCATCAATGTTTCTGCTAATTCTAGCTGGAACATTGATGAATTGTAATACTTATTTTTGGTTGCAATCTCTAAGTGATAATATCCTTAAGCTCAGAAATATCTAAGTTTACCAAAATTGTGCTTCATGGATATGTGTCAGAAAATTCAAATTAATATATTAAGAACATTCAGGAGAATATTCATTCTTGAAGGTGGGTAGAGTGTAAAGGACACCAGAGGTATATTCCATGAGGACATGTGCACTAGAACTGACTCCTCCATATAAGTACCCCACCCATTTGTGCAGTATCTTAAGTGGCAGAATTTACTTTGTTATCATCGGAGACATCAAAAGCTACACAACACATGAATAAACAGTGATTATCCCAATGTTTTGGAATGGAAAGTAACACAAATTAACTGTTATTTACTTACTGGGAGCTTCAAGAACTATGCACTGCATCAGCTGATTTGTGGAACTGTCACAGATTTTTCCATTACGATGACACACTCCAGTGTGAATGAATGATGAACAAGAGCTGCTACAACCTGATAGAATTAAGTCCCTAACACTTTGAAGTCCACAGAATTTAGGCATCCTTGTTATATTTCACACAAAGTCTCTTAAAATGTGATATTTGATTAGCTTCCAACACGGTTGAAACACCCTCAAATGTTAACTCCGTAGAGTTTACCTTGACCTTGCTTCAGTCGGGTTGGCTTAAATCATGAGCTTGCTAAATATTTATGGCAGATAGGAGGCAAGCGTTGGCTGTCTTTTATTTGCCATATAAATCTAGAGGAAAGGACCTCCATTATTTCAAGGAGGACTTCGTAAATTAATTATTTTCATGGTATTTCTGACACTTTTTTGTCAAGCGCAGTATCACTTTTCGCGCACTGGTCGCGCACTTCCAGAGTATCCGTACGCTGTTGGAAACGACTTTTGAGCAAGGTCCTTTCCGTTATTAGGAAGTCCTTTAGTATATAAATCAGCTCCTAAGAACCCAAATATTATTTGCGACAAAAGGACTTCAATCCCCTATTTTTGTACTTCTCAGATTTCGCCTAATCAGGGATTGTTTTCTGAGAGGGCCAGAAATAGTCCGCCTTCGTTGCGATGTCATTGGCTGGCACAGTCACGTGGTACACTGCCGGAATCTATATAAGGCGGAGCGGAACGCTGATTCGGCCTTCCCAGATCAAAGTCTGAACCGCGGCAAATTCAAAGCTTTATAACATTCACTTTGAGAATTTTGAGGCATTTGTCCAAGGTACTAAGCATGTTCAGCACAGAGTATATTGCCCCCATGCATAGAACACTTTATAGACTTTGCAAATCTCTACATCTGAGAGAAATCTGTCTGTTTATCTTGGTTTACAACTCAGAGCCAGACCGTTTGTTTACGCTAGCAACCAACAACAAGTATCATCTTTTGTAAAAGATGTCAGCCCTTACTAAATCACTCCCATAGTTGACGTTTTTATGATATTTGGAGTGCGTCTTGTGATATGTGATTTATGCTGCCACCTTTCTCTCACAATATGATGTTGGATTAGATGTTGTTTATTATTGATGAATGAGGAACTGCATGATTAGATCCCACCTTATACCTCACCTTATTTGCGGTCATGCTACAGTACGTGCTGTCTACGGTTTAACGGGTTATGTGATTTATTATCGCTGCGATATCGATTTGGCTATCCAGGCGCTTATATAACGTGATGCTATATGCTGAGGCTATATGCCAGACTAAGCGGTGTACCATGTCATTATGCCAGTCATGATTGTGATACTGTGAATGGCAATGCTTTTGAATACTACAACCAGGGGCGTAGACTAATCATCTTGAGTCCACCATGCAGTAGATAGAAGTAACAGAAGTATTTAGCAGAGCCCTACTGATTTGTTAAGAGTACCTGTTTTGTGCAGAAGCCGTAGCACCCAAAGATACTACTGCATCTATACCAAACAGTTCCATTATCTGCCCTGCTGCGCCCCGGTGTACACATGTGGAGTACCCAAAAATAATAAAGTATTGTGATGAAAGTAACCTCGGTTTTTGTATCCTGACCCGATGACCCTTACAAACTACAGCTTGGTCACCTCGATGACACGGAGGTGCCTTGCAATATTATAGAACCTAGTCAAAATAAATGGAGTTCTCATTGTATTAATGTACCAAAAGCTGAACATTTTTGCATTTGTACTGACTACCATAAAGTAAATTCTGTCATCAAAATGGACTTTTTTCCCATCCCACAAAATGATGATTGCATCGATAACATTGGGCAAGTCAAATATGTAACGAAATTTGATCTGCTTAAAGGATTTTGGCCAATACCGTTGACAAACAGAGCAAAGGAGATATTGTTACTCCAGACGGCTGTATCAGTATAAAGTTATGCTGTTTGGAATGAAGAACTCACCAGCAACATTTCAACGCTTAGTTAACAGCTTGATATTTAATCTGGTTGGCTGTAAAACCTATATCAACGACGCTATCATCTTCAGCAGAGAATGGGAACGCTATTTACAAACTCTGAAAAATTTCTTTGACAGACTTAGCGAAGCTAAATTATCAGTTAACATGACAAAGAGTGAATTTTGTCATGCAAATTTGACATTTTTAAGTCATATTGTGGACAAGGTCAGGTAAACCTGTAAAAGCTTAGTTTGAGGCTATCTTAGATTTTTGCTATACCTACTGTCAAAAGAAAACTGGTGCGCTTTCTCAGTATGGCTGGATATTATAGGAAATTCTGTGATAACTTCTCTATGATTGCAGAGCCTATGACAAACTTACTTGGCGAAAAGTTCAAGTTTATTTTGACTGATAATTGTCAGTCGTCTTTTGAAAAGCTTAAGGCCATACTTGAAAGTGCTCCAGATCTCTTCGCACCAAGCTTTGACAAAGATTTAAGTTGGCCATAGATGTCAGTGATGTTGGTGCAGGCAGTGTATTGTTACAAGAAGATGACAATGGTGTTGATCATCCTGTTTGATACTATTCTAAAAAGTTTAACAAACATCAGAGAAATTACTCTACCATAGAGAAATGCTTATCTCTCACCCTTGCTCTTCAGCGCTTTGAAGTTTACCTAGTCTCTTCAGTTGCACCTTTTGTACTTTTCACTGATCACAATCCACTGAATTTCATTCATAAAATGAAAAACAAGAACCAGCGTTTACTCAGATGTAGTCTCATGTTGTAAGAGCACAATCCAGATATCAGACATATTAAGGGAAAAGATAATATCAACCAAGATGCACTTTCTAGGGCTTAGATGCCACTGCATTGTAAGTGTTGAGTTTTGTGCTATTGCTCTTTATTGTTCTGATTTGATTTAACTACTCGTATTGATTTGTACATAATTGTTCATTATTACAAAATAATTATTTATTTCTTAAAGCTTTCGTTTCTTTAAAGAGGGAAAGTGTAACAAATATTATGTTTATTTGTTTGATATGTTGTTTACTAAGTTTCTGTTGACCCAGATATTGGAGATATTGATAGTAAACAAGTTGCTGTAAACAAGATGATTGTTTGGTCACTAGACTTTTCTAGAAAAAATTTATCAGCTAAAAATTAAAAAAGTATTATCATGGAAGTTTCTGTAAAAATCCAGAATTCCCTGAAACTTTCTTTTCCATGCCAAATAGAAGCTCTGAGCCGGTTCTGGAATCGTCCAGAAGAACTAACAAAACTTGTGGAACATTCCAGAATAAATAGTTTTGTCTTATTTTTAGCATATGATATCATAATTGTTTCCTGATTATTCAGGAGCTTTCTTAAACAGTATATATAAGAGTAAATTTTCATAAGGGCATCTTTGGAGTTATCTTGCCATTTAAAAGTCAAAACCTTTTGTGCTGAAATTCTAGCTTATTATATCTGGATTCATTTGTGTTTGATGACTTATTCGTTCTGGATTACTTTGTGACATTCAGTGTTGGATTCAGACTAAGTGTTCATTTGGAATTAACTTCAAAATCTGGGGATCAGAAACTGCTAAAGGACTTGTTGATCAATATTCTGAGGGACAGTTTGGACATATAGGTTACTGTAAATTAGACTTTCTTTGATTGTATAAATATTTCCCATTGCTTTCGTAAATGATAATTTTGTTATTTTAATAAATTTTGTTAAATTTTAAAAGTGCTTTTTGCTGACTTTCCAAAATACCAAATTTTGGTTACCCGAATTCTTTTAGTTACGCCTGGCACGTAAAAATGAGCATGATAAATACAACATCTGAGCATCTGAAAGCAAAAAAGTCTTTATGTTTAATCATTTAATATTTGATAAACATTTGAAATCCCACGCTCAGTTGAGTTGAGCACGACAAAAGTTGTATAACCTCGTGACCAGAAATGAAAAAGTGGACACTCCGCTTTTTGGGTCTTTGACATTACTGAATATGTTAAAAAATCAGATATGAAATGGTTATAATAAACAATACCGTACCAGCTTTTGATTACATTTCAGTCGAGATGGTCTACCTTCTGTAAATGATTTACCATTATGGTTGAAACACTGTACTTGTTAAATAACATTTATAAAATCTTAAGTGAGCGTTTGGGAATTCTTGATAAATGTAAACAACAACAAAGAGACACCAGCAACAACAATAAAAGCGGGTCAGTATCGAACCTTTTGACACTATTGCATGTGTACTGTCAAGTTCTCTTTAGAGGTTTGGCCATTTTGAATGTTATGGGGTTAGTATCTGTAGTTGGGCCCACCGTGGCTCAACTTGAGGTTTTCTTTAGCTCTGACTATCTGTGGGTCATGAGCCCTTTTCTTTGTTTCTTTATAGTGTGTTAATTTGATTAGAGTGTTTCTCCATGATGATACATTGCAATAGTAAGAAGGCTTCCATGCGAGCTGAACATTTCTTATACTTCAACAACAGCAGAATCTAGGGCGAAGGTTTGGTACCAGTAAAATGCATTTAAGCCCCCCGTAGGCTTAAGCTGCTATTTGTTGTTTATTGTTACCCTCATTGCGGGAGTCTGTAACTGTTCTATGTTTTGTTGTACGTTATTTTATGTCCATTCTAGTTTTGCAATAATCTTGCTGGGGAAGAGAGAGCTGATTGGATTTCTTAGATTGTCTTCCTGGTGTCTGGTGATTGATGAGTGGCTCTTCCTCGTGGTTCCATGGGTGTGTCTGCAGTTTGTGATTGTGGTATTTCCTGATCATACTCACTTACTATTTTTGAGGCGCGACGATCTTGGAGGTCAATAAATCGTTTAGCTCCATCTATTTGTCATTATTTTGTTCAATGCTATATTTGTGTCCTTCTTCATGAAAATATATTTTACTCTCAGTACATGTTCATAAGTATCATTATCTCTTATACTGTAAGTTCGGAAATTTTCGCGAGAATTTTATTTTCGCGAATAGCTTTAAAGATATATTTACGAAGTTTTAAATTTGAGACTAGGGCAAGATCTACATATACCATTAAACAACAGCGTGATTGAGCCATTCGGCGAGAATTTAATTTTTGCGAAACTTAGCATATAAGGAGTTTCGCGAAAATTGAATACCCGCGAAAATTTCCGAATTTACAGTACGTGTATTTTGTTTTGCGACAAATAAGTCTAATTAACATCTCTTCTGTTCTATTCTGTACTATGACCTGAAGGTGGGCTTTCTCTAAATAAAAAAACCTTCGTCGGGGGATAAAATTTCGACAAATTTGCCTTCTTTGTTATATAAACAAAACCGACGAGATCGAGAGATAGAACTCATGAATTAATCTCTGGTCGGACTGCCGACGGCCTTGAATACCCAGTCCTTTGAGTTCACAGATATCGTTTACCGCGGTATGCTCGAAAGGACTGTGTATTTTATCTAATTGCCTACTGGGTAATTTCACATGCTGTTTTGTCGTCTGCGGATATTTTTTTTTACTTTTTCGAAAGATTATTTCATGAATACAATGAATCATCACCGTGTCAAAGAGTCTGGATTCAGATCAGGCCCGACTTACTCTTTGCAAAAGTTATCAGCAGACGACACTAGTAGGCAAAGCGTTATAAACAAAGTAGTAATGAATATGATACATGTTTGAGTAGTACAACAAGTATGTCCAATGATGCATTTCAGACAGCCAATAGTTCCCTTTTATGTATATTCACTGACAAAAATAAAACAAAAGAAGAAAATGTTTTGCTTGTTTTCAATTTCATTTTGGTATATCCAGTTAAAGTATTTGCTTAATGACTAAAACATTGCATATAAAACGCATTCTGAAATCATTCTTCTGGATGTATATGTGTTGCTATACAGTGAACTTTATTTTGATGAATCTTTAAAATTTTATGGGCCAGTACATGAGATTTCAGTACTTATGGCAAATGCGCAAAACCTACAAAAATTAGTTCTCTATAATGACGTATCAAGCGGGTTAGCGGTCTCTTTTTGGTTAAAATCTACATCCATACTTTGTATATGACGAGCAACGAAGGCTCTAACGAATGTGCGCATATGCGCGGATTCGCCTGGTCCTTCATTGCTCGACAATGCGATAAGTACAAAATCTCATTTGATGGCTCATATATGCTCATACAATACTTGAACACATCGCATAAGTTATGCATTAGTTCATTTTGTTTAAACTTACATGCGCGGGTATCCAGTTGTAGTACTGCAAATATCAATGCGCTGAGAGGGAGTTTAGGTGCCCTCTCTGTTAACAAGTTGAGTCATATACCAAAGTGACAGCCAATATCTGCGGTTTATGAAAACCAATGATGTCGCATTTGGTCCCGTGTACTTATCAAGTTATCTGCCCTTGAAATACCCCACCCACTTTTTAAGCCTGAGAAGCGATAATTATGCTAAAAGGATAAATAATTGAAACTAATGGAACGGATCCGCATTTTTTACATATTTTCTTGTTGTAGATACTTTTAAGTATATAATTGGCTAATTTGATCACAAAATAATGTCTATGATTATATTTCCTGACATTTAAAGTACAAAATTTAGGTTTAAAAAACTGTCAGAAAATAAATGCTCTTCCATTTTTAACCAGACCTTCTATTAATTCGGTCCAAAGTTTCAAAATCACATTTCCATAGCGAAACCAAAATCTTTGCTACGTAAGTATTGTAACAGTAACCTAGTACAGCAAGTTTAAATGCCCCAAAATGACACGGAGAACATGTAGGTACCCCACCCACTTTTTAAGCTGGAGAAGCGATTATTGTGCTAAAATGAAAACAAATTGTGGTTGTTAAAATTGATCGGCATTTTTTGCATATTTTCTTTTAAAATATACTTTCAAATATGTAATAGGTATAATTCATCACACAATCATGTTTTAACCATATCATCTTACTTTTAATGTACACATTTATTACTAGAAAATGCGCCAGAAAAAATGCTATTCCAATTTTAACCAGACTCTCCTTTAATTCTGTCCAAAGTTTCGTGTTCACATCTTATAGCGACACAAAATATTTGTGCTACATTAAGTTATAAAAATTACTTATGATAGCAAGATCAAATGTCCCAAAGGGTCATGGAGAACATGGAAGTACCCCACCCACTTTTTTATGTATAAAAAGAAATTCTTATTTCTTACCATTATGGATTTTTTAAAAAGGACCATCTTGTGCCTTTATAAATATATAAATGGATCAGTATTTTGCGTACAAAAATAGATTTATGTGACCTTGACCTCAATGTCATTCTAGAGGGCTTGAGTTCCTCTCCATTATCCGAAATATTTTGGCAAGATTTAACTCGAAATCTTATGGGCCAATTTAAGATATGACAATGGGTACTTATTGTGCTTGTTACAGATTTATGTTTGTGTTGTTATCAGAGAGACTTCATTTTGTCTCTTTCTGACAATAATCAAGCTGATGTTGTTGCAGCATTGAACTCTAAATCAAGATAATCCTTATTTCAAACAAATGGTAAGTCAAATATATCCTATTAAACCTCAGTTAAATAAGTCAAATACCTTTGATACTGAAACCCTCTTTTCGAACTTAGACCTGTTTATAACAAAAAGCATAGTTTTTGAACTAGTTAATTTCTCATTTCTAGATAAATGTTTCTAGCTTCCCTTCCTATGGTGTAAACATTTCGCAAGCTGAGTCATATACCAAAATTACAGCCAATATCTGTGGTTTATAAAAACCAATGATGTCGCATTTGGTTCCGTGTACTTATCTAGTTATCTGCCCTTGAAGTATCCCACCCACTTTCAAAGCTTGAGAAGCGATTATTATGCTAAAAGGAAAACAAATTATGATTTATGAAACGGACCCACAATTTTTTTGCATATGGTTTTGTAGAAGATACTTTTAAATGTATGATAGGCAAATTAAATCACAAACTGAACTCTATAATTATATTGGCAAACATTTAAAGTACAAAATTTATGTTTAAAAACTGTCAGAAAGCAAATGCTCTTCCAATTTTGACCAGACTTTCTGTTCATTCGGTCCAAAGTTTCAAAGTCACATTTCTATAGCGAGACCATATGCTGTGCTACATAAAATATAACCGTTACCCATGATAGCAAGCTCAAATGCCCCCAAGAGAGCATGGAGAACATGAAAGTACCCCACCCACTTTTAAGCTGTAGAAGCGATTATTGTGCTAACATGAAACTAATTGTTATTGTTAAAACAAATTCGTATTTTTTGCACCTTTTCTTGTACCAAATACTTTTAGATGTGTAATAGGCGAATTTCACCACAAAATTAGGTTTATAACTATACCAGCTGACATTCAAAGTACAACATTTAAATTACGTTTAAAAATTCAGAAGAAATGGCAGTCCAATTTAAAACATACTCTACATTAATTTGGTCCAAAGTTTCAAAGTCACATTTCTGTAGTGGGACCACAATCTGTGCTTAACAAAATCATAACCGTTACCTATGATAGCAAGTTCAAACGCCCCAAAAGAGCAAGGAGAACATGGAAATACCCCACCACTTATATGTGCATACCATAATGATTTTTTTTAACTCTTTCGGACTTGGGAAAGGAATCTTCTTCGACCTATGTACATGTAAATATCTAATTGGATTACTAATTTGTTTTTAAAAAAACTTTATTTGACCTTGATGTCAGGTCATTCTCGACAACGGTGTTTAAACTCTTGTATCACGTAACATTTGCGTCCTGATTCTATCTGTTGTTGTGAACGACCAAAGGTAGGACTCATGTCTTTGAAGATAAGTTTTATCCCCTGATTACAAACTTATAACTTCTTATGATTAATATCAAAGTTTAATTCGTTTGTTTGGTTCATTGCAAAACGTAGGCGTACTCCGCCCACCTTGTTCGCCTGCATTGCTCACTAATTCGAACCTTTTGGAGAGCTGAACGATCTTTAGGATTGAACAATTGACGTTATCGAAAAATTAAAAACTCTGGTATGTTCCGTTTTGGTGTTAATAGTGGCATTAAAGTCAACACTAAAGCTACCTTCGAGCGTCTTTTCTAAATAAATGCAGACACATTCTTGCATCAATGGTCCGTTTACTCAGTCATATTGTTTTCCAAAAACTGGGTCAAGGTGAGCAGAAAAGATATTTTACCTCACCTGAGCCATTTTCTCAAAGTGAGCTGTTGTGGTCTCGGTTTCCCGTTGTCTGTCGTCAACAATTGCTTCAAAAGACATCTTCTCCTGCATTATTGGGTGGATTTTGACCAAACTTGACAGGGATGATCCATATATGGCCTTCATAAATTTAATTATTTAAATGGTTTTATTCCAGTGTATACATGTATCTAGCTAAAATAAGCTAAAATAGACTTTCAAACTGAAAAAAATACACAAAGCATTGAACCTTGACACTTAATATGAAGCATTACTTAGTAAGCGCCTATCAAGTCTGTTCCAATTATGGCACTGGGGCCAAAAGCGGCTCTGTCCTGGGGTTACAATATTTACATCGGCTAATTATAGGGAAAACATAAAATGCATCTTCTTGTCTGAATCCACAAGGTCAAGGGCCTTGATATGTCTCTGTCTGTTCATTTGCATCCATCTGTCTGCCTGGAACTGTTGTCCATTAACCATAGACCTGAGTTGATTCATTTTGGTTTAAATGTTAATATCCACTGAGGTTTATCTTTACATTCCTTAACATTACATATACACGTTCAAAACCAAAGTTTTATTAAAACCACAGATACATCGAATATTGACAGCTGTAATGTTGGGAGTGATTAGCTTTTCCCCGACCTTACGAATGGTCATATCAGGTGAGCAACCAAGAACCCAAGTGCCCTCTTGTTTAATATTGAACTTAAATTCATATAATAGCGAGCCTGGTTGCTTCACAAATGATTGAAACTCTCACAAAATGATTTTGCAGACACCAGCTCGTTGCATATTTGAATGGTTGCAACAAACAATTGATCAGTCAAGTCATCCCCGGAGTTAAAGGGTTCGAAAATAATTTTCTTATTTTGCTATAAAACATAAATTGTGTGTACTCGTTTGGACCGACTCATTGATGCGCACCCTCAGCCTATAATTTGAGCAAACATAAGAATGTATAAAGGTTTCATCTGAAAATATCAATTATCACAGTCTTAAAATGGTTTTTGGTGGTACTATCATCCTGAGAGGAGCTGCGTCGTATTTAAAGGAAGAAAATCCATCCAGAAAAGATTCAGGTGAATTTTTTGGCTTTAATTTTAAAGTAACTCTGAAATTCGGTCAAATTCACCAAAACATAGTCGGAGTTTTATCATGTCCAGGTGTTGCAGACATGCAAACTCCATTAAAATCTGCTAACATGCGTCAAGTGATAATGTACATTTAAGTAACTTTGGTCTAAATTAAGCAGGGTTTTTTCTTCATCGACATTGAAATTAAAGTCAAGGTTCCTTTAATACAATCCACTATTTACCTGCTCATACATGCAAATTAGATAACTTTTGCCTAAACTTAGCAGCTTTTTCTTTTGTAACCTTGAAAATAGAAAATGGCCCCAAAAACTTTATCATCTTTTGTCATAATCAGATATTAATTTCATCCAAATTTAGGTAATATCCGCTGACCCGCTCTGAAGATAATGCGCATTTAATTATTTTTAGCCTAAATTTGACTTTTTTTCTTATGCAACCTTGAATAACAAGGTCAAGGTCACAAACCGCATCAACTTTTGTCATGTCTAGGTTTTAAATCATGCAAATTTGGGTATAATCCGTTGAACCACTCCGAAGAAAATGTGCATTTCAAGGTTTTCGGCCTAAATTTAAAAGTTTCTTTTCCAATGTGACCTTGAAAATAAGGTCAAGGTCCCAAACATTTTAGCAGCTTTTTGTCATTGTCCATGTATTAGATTCATGTGAACTTGGGTAAAATCCGCTGACCCAGTCTGAAGATAATGTGCATTTAAGTAGTTATTCACCTAAATCAAGCAATTTTTAAAGTGACCTTGAAAATAAAGTCAAAGTCCCAAAAACTTTAACGGCTTATTGCCATGTCCAGATTTTAAAATCATGCAAGTTTGGGTAAAATCCGCTGACCCACTGCAAAGATAATGTGTATTTAAGTATTTTTGGCTGAAATTTAGCAGCTTCGTTTTCTAATGTGACCTTGAAAATGAGGTTTGTCATGTCCATGTATAAGATTCATGCGAATTTGGGAAAAATCAGCTGACCCAATCTGAAGATAATGTGCATTTAAGTATTTTGCCCCAAAATTTTGCATCTTTTATTTTAATGTGACCTTGAAAGTAAGGATAAGGTCCCAAATTTTACCTTTGACTTATTCTCATGTCCATATATTGAATTTATGCAAATTTGGGGAAAATCCACTGACCCACTCCGAGGACAATGGGCATGTAAGTATTTTTGGCCTAAATTTTGCAATTTCCATATCTTATGTGACCTTGAAAATAAGGTCAAGGTCTCCTAAACTTTATCAGCTTTTGCCATGTCCATGTATTAGATTCATGCAATTTAGGATAAATTAACTGACCCAGTCTGAAGATAATGTGCATTTAAGTATTTTTTGACCTAAATTTAGCAGTTTTTATTCTAATGTGACCTTGAAAATTAGGTCAAGGTCTCCAAAATTTTATCGGTTTATTGTTATGTCCAGATATTGAATGCATGCAAATTTGGGTAAAATCTACTAACCCACTCCGAAGATAATGTGCATTTAAGTATTTTTGGCCTAAATTTTGCAATTTGGTTTTATAATGTGACCTTGAAAATAAGGTCAAGGTCTCCAAAACTTTCTTAACTTTTTGCCATGTCCATGTATTAGATTCATGCAAATTTGGGCAAAATCCCCTGACCCACTCCGAAGATAATGTGAATTTAAGTGACTTTTTGCCTAAATTTAGCAGTTTTTTCTACTGTGACCTTAAAAATAAGGTCAAGGTCTCATAAACCTTATCGTTATTTTCCCATGTCTAGTTATTAAAATCATGCAAATTTGGTTAAAATCCGCTGACCTACTCCGAAGATAACGTGAATTTAAGTAATTTTTGGCATAAATTTAGCAAACTTTTCTCTGTGTTGACCTTGAAAATAAGGTCAAGGTCACCTAACCCTGGCCGACTATTTATCATACCTAGATGCTGTATCCTTGAAAATTTTGATAAAATCCTATCACCCAATCAGGAGATATTAAACATATATCAAAGGGTCACACCTACATTAGTGATGACACCGACGCCGGCGCCGTCAGGGCCCGCTACAAAAGACATTCATCCCAATCCCCTCTTTTGTCGGGTAAAATGAATAGAACTATGACATATTTTCCGTTTCTGATTCAAACTTTAGAGGAAAATACGTAAAACTGGTTATTTCCAGCAAAACAAGCATATTTTATGCTCATTTTATACCCTAAAATCAGTCTAAAGAGTGTAAAGGGTAGGTAACTTTCAAGGGCAATTACTCTGTAAGTACACGACTCCGACACCGACATCATTGGTTTTCTGAAACTAGGGATGCTAACGAACAATTTGGTATATTACACTACTTGTTAACAGAGAGGGCACCTAAAAGTCCTTAAGGAGGCGACTTTTGAGCTCTCGTTTGCTCTACTATTGGGCTAGTTTAATTTACCTAATATTTTGAATCGAGTCTTTATCAACTTTCCTTCTGTGTGTGTGCAAGATCGAAGGTTCTAATGAGACTGTGATGGTGCGCAGGCTTGACTGAGCCATCGCTTGCCGCTTATGCAGTTAGTACCAAACTCTCAGATATTTAAACTTAAACACACATTTCCGAACAGCTCGAACCGTTTTTTTTACAGTTAGAGAACGAAAAGTAACCTACCCAGTGTGTACTTTTTTGATAATTTTGTTAATTTTGTGATTTCCTTTATAGTTTACTTAATTCTTGAGCACACATACATTAATTTGCGTTGAGTTTTAAGCAGTTTAGATGTCCTACATATATAAGAGAATACAGCGCAAAAAAGCAGGTAGTGGAGATTTGGACGCAATGTCAGCCGGCTTCTGTACTGCGTATTATGACATTCTGAACAAAGATCTCCGACATATTCACAGTGGATGCCCACCGGCAGATGTACAGTACCGGGTTCCCACCTTTCACCAAGGTATTGATGTTTTTCAACGCATGCGAGAACAGAGGGCGAGACGAAGAGTGTTCTATCTACCACGTAAACATTTTGAATATCTGGAGTCGTACAACATATGCATTCCAAGAGCACCTGCCTATAGGACTTTTACCAAGTCGGAAATAGAGAGTTTGGTTTACAGACTTAATGTTAAAAATGATCCAACAATAACGCAACGCCATCATATAAATGCACATGATAGAGCGAATACGAAACTGCTTCGCTCTAAGGTGCACAGCGCTCCTGTGTCCTATGGTAGAGGGTCTTTGGCACACAATGAGGAAACGAAAAAGAAACAGGATGCAACCTCAAAGGAACATGTGTCAGCAATTGTACAGAGACTTCACCATGGCCAAACACATCTAAGTAGATTGAGACAGCGAGAGGTCGTTTTGTCTCCGCGCTGCAAGTCCGCTCCTGTCGCAAACAAACGGACTGCCTGATAGACTCAAGAGTCCATGGACAATGATATGAACATGTAAAGTTAGTGTCACTGGAATTTTCAAGGATTTAGAACATTTCAGATAGCTTTTATATATATATAATGGAATATATGATTTGGTAATATGTTTTTGTGCTAGCTAAATTATTAATGAGCAATTTATCTGATGCACTTCCTGCAAGTGTGGTCTGCTGATTACATGTTGCAAATACATAAGCCTAGAGAAGGCCCAGCCAAACCCAAACTGTTTGATACCCTGTTGGTTGACTTGCATGCCTTTTACCATCTGCTTATTTTGTTTTCATTAATAAAGTTTTAACAAAACTCTTTCAGCACAACCTGTGATGAAAGAATATTGTAAAACTTTAATTCTAGAAACAAAAACAACAGAAGGCAATAAGACATGCAAAATTGGATCATTTGTAAACAAGTTACAATTTTAGGAACGAATTAAACTTACCAGTCAAAAAATTAATCTGGATATGCTTCCGGAACTATGTTGAAAACAACCCGCAGGCGTTTAATTAACCTGGAAAACTATAATTATCTCCCTTGATCCACGCATGCGTATAATCAGTTTATATAGGCGGGACAAAAATGTTATCCCTACCTAAAAAATTAATTTCCCAAGGGGTGGTATGGTGGGAAACTCTGACTGGTAAGTATAATTCATTCCTAAAATTGTAACTTGTTTACAAATTATCCAATTTTACTTCATTTCAATATACTTACCAGTCGAAATATACATCAGGATTCTCGATTCTAAAGCAATCTCTCCATTTGAGGCGATACTAGGGAATTTTCCTCAATCAACCCATTATATACACCATAAACATTATTTCTGCTTGAGCCATCCAAAACCAGTAATTACAAATGACTTTGTTACTTCTGGTAACAAACTAACCAAAACCTTGCTATTTAGATAACACTATCTTCACTTTATACTTCATATATCACATACGTATATATATACACCACAATATAGTACACTGCATTACTCATATGCATACTATCTTCTTCTGAAGATAAACACTGTTAAAACACTTTCCAACGAAACCCACTGGAATGATAACCCTATCATTTAATAACAATTTCAAAACTTTCACACCAACATTCCTCAGGTAGAACTGAATGAAAATATAATCTTTTGTCCAACCAGCTGCTTCTCATATCAAATTCATTGATGCTCCATTGTAAAGGGCCCAAGAAGGTCCAACAGCTCTGGTAGAATGAGCTTTCACCTTCTTATTTTCATCATTACATGCCATTCTGAGTGTTTGCACTATCCAGCTTGAAATTTATTGAGAAGAAATTGGAGAATATGATTTATCAATTACTAAAAATATCCCCTTTTCTCTGGAACCATCAGATTTTTCCCTCACAAGATCCGTTTTCTTCAAGTACCAATAAAATGCTCTCTTTGGATCTAATTAAAAAATTTTAGGGAATGCTGGCACAAAAACCTTTAACCCAAAGTGGTTTTGTCTGTCCTGCTTGGACAATCTTTGTCTGACAAAAGTTACACCCTTTTTTCGAACACAAACAGCTCCCTCGCCTAGGCATAAGGACTGTAGATCACTGCATCTTCTGAAAGTACAAACTGCCATAGAAAAATTGTTTTAACAGTGGAAAATTTCAGAGAATCTTTGCTCGGAGGCTCAAAAGGGTCTTCTTGTAGCATTTGTAAAACTAATGGCAAATCCCATTCTGGTTAAATCTTAACTCTTGGAGGTCTAGAATTTAATACTTTCTTCAGTAGTCTAATAATAAAAGGATGTTGCCCTACAGAACAATTGTTAATAGGTTGTAAAACTTCTGATAGCATTGAACGGTAACCGGCTATAGTTCTGTATTGCAGCCCATTATCAAATAATTCTGACAAAAAAAATCTGCTATTTGTGTTAAAGTGGCAGAATAGGGATCAACTTGTTTTGAACTACACCAGCTACAGAACTTGTTAAATTTTCCGGCATAATCTTTCTGTGTCCCTGCCCTCCAGGATGCTGATAACAGTTTTTAGACTGGCTAGAAAAGCCTTTTTTGGAAATTTCTGTTGATAAGGTTGGGGTTGGACCAATACTAAGAACTTTCCACTGAAAACATCTTCCTTGAATACAAGACCGAAGGAACTGTCAATGTATGGAAATAGTGGAATATGCATATACGCAATGCTCAAATCGAGGGAAAGGGCCTAAGCCATGTGGTTTCACTAAGTTCAAAACTTTTGTCATTGTATCCATTTTTAAATGCGTCTTCCATAGATACCTGTTTAAGGGTCTCAGATTTATCACAGGTCTCATCTTGACATTCTCTTTTGGTACCAGGAAATGGTGCTGTAGAAACCTGAATTTATCTTGTTCCACAGAACAGTTTCTATAGCATCTTTTATAATAATTCTTCCATTTCTAGTTTAAATAAATCTAAATCTTGATTTAGCACTGATGTTTGTTTTATTCCCGTTTGAGGAGGTTTATGTATGAATTTCAACTTGTAACCTCCCTCTATAACTGATAAGACCAATTCATTGTTTGTGATTTTTACCAATTTTGTAAGAAAAATCTGAGACGGCCTCCAACAGGTATCTCTGGAGACTGTAGACCTATATTTACCTTGGAGTCATTTTGTTGAAAGGGATCCGAAATAACTGGATGGTTCTTTGGGATTCTTCCCTTTGTAGTCATATTTCCTTTCATCATTAAATGGTGAAGAAGACTGTGTATGGTATCTGGATCTTAAAGATCTCTCTGGTGGTCGATTAGGAGTTATACGTGGCTGTTTAGTCCAAGAAGATCTGTTATTATAAGTAGACTTTCTCGTGCGCCAGTCAGAATTGTTTTCAGCAAATTCAGGAACTAAATCTGATAATTGCTCCTTCTGTTCTTCCCTTTTTCTTAAGTTCTCTTGTAAACGACAGCCAAAGACAGCACCATCAGATAATGGAAGATATGATACTTTAGCCTATACTTCTCTCAGATTATTTAAGCCAGTGTCTGATGCCGCTGCTTTATTCCGAATAATATGATGAAATGCTCCAGATCGTCCTGCCTGGTCTAAAGCTTTTGTCGCAATAGCAAAAATATCTCGCATAGACTGAATCGTACTATCCACATTAAGATTGTCAGACTGCAACTTGTTTAACAAAGTTCCAAGTGCTTGTTGTATGTATATAATGGAAATTAGACCATAACCTAGCGGCTAACTGTCCCTGATAAGCTATACTTTCAATTGATTTTTAAGGCTGTGATGTTAGTGTTCTACCCTTTTCCCAGCCTCTACCGGATTTTTGACAATGTTTTTTGTTGCCCCAGACAATACTCTGAGTTTATCTCGTTGTCAAAAGGCAAAATATGTCTACGCATCCCTGACGGACCGTGTAAATCTGATTGAGAAGGTCCACTCACCCCAACTGGGTGGTCGTCCTTCTCAAGAGATATGACAAAGGTAACTGAGCTGACGAATTCTCCTTTGCTGATCTTACCTGAGAATTACCAAGCGATTGAACTTACTGGAAAATGGATCTGTACGGTTCTTCCATTTTTTCACCATAGCGTCCAAATGTTTATCAGCCGATTCTTTCTTAGGTTTGGTCGTAGCTGAATGAGAAGAAGACATAGATTTGGTCGACGACGCTTTCTTAGAGGATTTCTTAGCCAACGAGTCGGACGCTAAAAGCAAATACTCACTTTCATTTCCACTGAAAACAGAGTCTGCTTGTGGTGTACATGATATTTCTTCCGCAGAGGAGGTTTGAAGCAATCTCCGCCATAATGGCTGACCTAAATTATAAAATATTCAAACAAAGCACGAAATTACTTAAAATTAGTTGAAAACTTTTTACTTTTTAAATAGAAGTCTAAGAGACTTTGACACGTCAACGTTTTTGTCACGCAGGAAGATAAACAGATTATACGCATGCATGGATCAAGGGAGATAATCATAGTGCTCAAGGCTGATTTAACACTTGCCGGTTGTTTACTTGCCAACGTAATTCCGGGAGCATATCCAGATGTATATTTCGACTGGTAAGTATAAAGAAATAAAGTAAAATTACTTAGCCCGCATAGAGGTGACCCTTATCCAGCCAATATTTTTTCTGAAAATTACGTCTGCTTGTTACGTCCTTTTGTTTAGAGCAGCTTGATCTGAGTTCATATTGTTTGCAATATGGGCTACCTAAGAGCAGAAGTAGATGAGAGATCTGACCACAAAAGTCGTGACTGGCGAGAAAAGGGTTAAAATCGGTAGCGTTGTTTCTACTGCACAAATGAATTTTCGAAATAGTAAGTGAGTATGACCAGGAAATGCCATAATAACAGGATATCACCATGGGGAAGAAATACAGACAACACAACACAATTACAGTGAAGCAACCACACCACAAATAAAGCCCCGAAACAAAATCCCCAAACACAATGTGAGTAACTTGCAAAAGACAAGGAATAAACAACCTTAGAACTGACAGCAGCATGAACCAACGGGATGGGTGGGCTTAAATACATTACATAAACCAAATCTTTCCCCTAGATTCTGCAGCTGCTCAAACATGCAACCAGAACACAGATAAATGACCTCTTGGCTCTCGTTTGTGGTGTCTAACTGTGAGTTTGTCACTTTTCCATTGGTATCCTGGGTCAGGTGTGGTACTTGCTTGTATCGATTCCTGATAGATGCACCCTTGCTTACTTTAACAGACATGAAAAACAAGAATGCATTTAAAGTAAAGAAACCAACTCAATCTGCTATGAAGATAACAGCAATACTATAATTGACACACAAGTACTGTATCACAAAACCAGGACTTAGAGAATACTAGGTGAGTGTCTTTTGATATCAAGTTTACCAGGCAAGGCTTTGAGAACGCTTGTTGACATCGCGAGGCTTGCCGAGCGATTCAACAAGCTTTCTCAAAGCCGAGCCTGGTAAACTTGATATCAAAAGACGCGAACCTGGTATTCTATTTATCAGTTTATCCATTATTTCACTCTTCAAACTAGCGACTGTGACGTAATTTTTGATTTTTGTGTTTATTCAGCGTCATTCTCGACGTCATTCAAAAGTGCAACGTCATCATGACCTGATAAAGGTAACATGCCGTGAGATAGGAAACGTTTATTAGGTTATGTTGAGACGATTCAGTTAATATTAGGGGTGACTGCTAAAACAAGTTATTGAGTAAGAACAACAGAATCACCACCATAGAAACAGCCATGCACGATACATAGAGACTAGTATAGTAGGTGGGTGTCTTTTCAAGCAAAGCTTCTAGAACGCTTGTTGAAATCGCATGTCTTGCTTATCGTATTAGCGATTCAGCATGCGTTCTCAAAGCGGTTTGATTCACCTGTTCGGAGTACGCTTTTTACTCTGGACAGGCAGAAATCCAATCAAGTATCAGAGAACAGATGTGCAGAAGCTGTTCCGAGTACACCACCGTCCGAGGTGGTGTGGTCGGAGTAGAGAGGTCACGTGATCAAACAAAAATGGCGGAAAGGCTGAATGGAATAGAAACTTCCACAACCATTAGCTTTAAAACAACGCCTCTTACAGGAAGAGTGCCAGTAAGACCATTTCCTGTTTTGAGTCGCTATCAGACTCGGAACTGCTACTTTCCTTGTTCATGAGGTAAATAGCATTTTTTGTTTATATTGCTCTGCAAATGTTCTGGCGTATTTGATTCATAGAGTAATTACGGAGTGCGCCGAAATGTTCTGTCTCACTTGATTCACATCATCTCCTGGGAGTACTCTGAACACACAGAACAGTATGAATCAAGTACGAACTTGATATCAAAAGACGCGAACCTGGTATTATATTTATCAGTTTACAAGTTGTTTCACTCTTCAAACTGGCGATTACGATGTAATTTTCGATTTTTGTGTCGATTCAACTTCATTGATGACGTCATTCAAAAAGTGAAGCGTCATGACACACCGTGGTGAGATAGACAACGTTAATATAAGAGGTAACTCACAAATAGGAAACCATAGCTGTAAAACGTAATTGGATTTATAACCAGGCATGTAGGCTATAGCATAATATTTATGGTATATCCTATTTTTATAACGTTTAATTTTCTTTTTGAATTGATCAGTAAAAGTAGCCTATGCTTTCCAACACTTTTTTAAATCGCCATAAAATACTTGCACTGATATACCCTGTTGCAGAAAAGTTTTTTAAAGCAACATTGTATTTAACAATTGACACTGAGTGTCTTATGTAGAATTTAGAACATGCTTCAATTTTATCGATAGCCTTGCTATAATAACTTAGCAGTCAAAAATTGTTAGCTCTATGAGTTGGATTTTAAGATTTTTTTTCTAAAACTATTTTTCTAAGCTTTTTTTTAAAAAAAAACTCATGAAGATCTTTCAGGAAAAGCTTCCAATGAGCATCGAATTAAATATAGAAAATGTGACTGAAAAATAAGCCACTCTTATTGTTAATCCTTACCTATTCCAGTTACTACCCATATTTTTTACTGTATAGAAGGTGCATTAAATGTGGTGTCGCTTTTGGATAGGGGATGTTTCCATAAGCCTGTGTATAGAATTTTCAAATAAATAGCAAGACATTCGATAAGATTATTTTGCCATTTTGAAAATATTATGCAGACAAAAAAAATTATTCTCAATATACCCTTTAGGATACCGGTAGGATACGGGTTCGATTCTCAGCAAGGATTCGGGACCTTTTTCAGCAACGCCGATTCATATCAGAAAATAGCTATATATACTTAAAGAATAAAGAAACGCAACAGACAAAAATATAATTTTTGCGTGTTTAAGGTCACTACCCACACCTGGGCGATTTTTTTTTAAAAAAAATAGATTTTTGTCATTTTTTGATATTCTGTAGTACATCATATTATAAGCAAAATAACGCATAATAAAGAAAATTTACCGTCCAGTTCAAAAGTTACAGCTCTTCATTATATGGCCTATGTTGGCTTTTTACGCAGCTTTTTGTAAATTCATTAAGACAAGTAAAATATTCTGTAACTCAATTTTATATTTGAACATCGTTATTTCAAACAAGCACGCGAAGCCATGAATAAATAAGAACTTTTTCTTAAACCATTCTTTTGCAGCTATACAAGTATTTTTCTTCATATCACGCTTTCAAACCAGCGTTCACCGATATTTATGCATTAATTTTCGGCAATTACTGACTGATAATTCAATATTTAAACATACTTTAAACAAATAAATTTTTCTAATTTTTTTTTAGGAAAGTGATCATTATATAAGATGCGTTTTGACAAAATTTTAAAAAAAATCACCATCTAATTAGTGAGATATTACCAAATAATTACCCCTACCCCCTGAACTAAAAATTAATGATCTTAGCAGGCTTTTCTTATTTCTAAGCATATTAAAACCTTACGAACCAAACACTGTTGATTAAAATACCTCACTCTGAACTTCCAAATGAAATTATATGTACTCCAAATACTTGGAACATTTATATGCATATATGTGAAGACTTTTCAATACCAAAAACGATACCAAAATACCCCACCCACGGTAAAAAGAAACTTATCCGCATTTTGTCTGAACACCTAGTCGATATATTTTGACCAAATTTGCATAGATACACCATTAGGATAGAGATGTAATGTTTTGGGGACATTTACCGTTTTTCAAGGTCACGGGGTAACTCTGCATGTCAAACTTAGGTGAAAATGTGCTGTTTTAATATGCATCGCTTTAATTGATGGATGAATATACTTCATGTACTCATCCAAGAATTTGAAATGTTTTTAAATCTTTGTTGCGGCCTCGGGCGCCATACTAATGCCCGATCGCGAAGCAAGGCCAGACCTTAACACTTGACCAGAAATGGTTTATTTCTATTAGATCTATATATCCCTTGACGGACATCTTTCAGTTGAAACATGTCAAATGTAGAGTAACCTTGGAGATTAGCAAAAAATTTAGCGTAAAATTATAAATATTTTATTGCTCATTATTTTTATATTTGCTTTGGGTGCTCAAAAGAACCGTCTCACTGAGTACCTATAACTTGCCTATGATTTGGTTGGACCCGCATTTATATGAAAAGGGTTCTTTTTAAGCCCACACCCTTCCCGCTACTAAATGGGGTATTCAGTGGCTTGGAGGGGGAGGGGGTACTATTTTTGGTACGGATCCCGTCGGCGTTGGTCATGGGCGGAATTGGCCACCAGTAGTCTAGAGGGGCTAGACATTTTCTATGCGCATATCACATGAACCAGGCTTAAAGATTGGGTTCGCATTTACATGAATATAAATGAGCATCGGTGCGACAAAACCTGTCTTCAGGGTTTCCGATAAGATCATACCAAAACCAGCCCCCTCAGCCACCGAGACTAGATAGAATAGTGAAATCTCGCTTGGAGCAAGTTTAGATACGATACTATTCAATTTTTGAATAGCAAAGGCGCTGATCAGACTGCGCGGATGCGCAAGCTGGTCTGCGCCTTTTTTGTTTGCAGACCCCGATGGCAGAATTCCTCGCGTACCTTTAATAATTTAGAGTAGGCCTACTATAATTTAGAATCACGACTATACTTGGGTCAACCTTAGCCCAAGATAGCCTTGTAGCTAAAAATTGGAACATATTTGACATAAGGCAAATTGTTTAGGACGCAAACTAAAGCGAGGGACTCTCAACGTCAACGTCAAGTTCAATACTTGTCGTTTGCGCATAATGACGTCATAAGAGCAAATGACGTCATTAGCCCACGTCAAGTAGACGCTAGAGAACGTGACGAGATAGTCTGTCTTGGTGAAATTTTAATGCAGGTAAAATAAAACCAGAAAATCATATATAGATCTATATACAAGTACTTATATCATGATTGTTGATGTGGACTGTCAAAAAACCGCGAACAGTCGACCGACATTTCCCTGGTAAAATGCGTGTTCCATTACACTGACTGACTTTTTTTCTTCTAACAGAGCTGAGCGCCCATCGTTTAGTATCCGTAAAGAATGCCAACTTTTGTTGTTCATTTTACTTAAAATTTTGTCTGCATTTTTAATGTTATATCAATCACTTTCAGATTACCAACGTGCAGTGTAACGGGCATTACTGTCGGTAGAAAACATATCATAGTTGCGTAAAATCACACTTTGTCATAATCGAACGCTACCAAGTATTACCTCCCTTGATGATTAAGAGTTACGGTTATTGCTATGGGTAGTGACCTTAAATGACGGTTTAGTGAAATCTCTTTTGAAAATTTCTTATTGAGTATTTATAGCATGTGATGAAATACAAATACGTCATTTTAACGCTACATCTCACGCTACAAGTTGAAAACATATGAAAACGTAAAATGTGACGTTTACGTAAGAATAAAGACCAAGAAACCCCGTCTTGTCCATGTACGGTTATTTGGCGTCGACTTGACACTGTGCAAACTAAGCAAACGTCCAATCATATTCGTAATGCAGTCAAATATTGCGTCAAAACACGCTTCTTGAATGGCAATATACACAATGGTGGTGAATAAGCGGTAAACGTCACTTATTGCCGTCGGGTTTGGGTCGCTGGTGAATATACGGGATAAGATAAACCAAGAGACATCAGAACATGCTTTCTTGGGAAACACTGACTTTTCAGATACCGTAGACATACGCTGGTAAGGTGTTTATATTGACGTTAGCCAAACAAAACGCGGCATAATGCAAGAGAAAACATCTGATTACATGCCGAGAGTGAACATCAAACTTGTTAACTGTAACCTAAACTTTGTCACTGTACCATTTTATCATTAAAAAAAACACATAAACATCATGGAAAACATAAAAAGCGTAGGATATCGAATTTTGACGTCAGAATTGATGTTTGTTGACGTCTGAAGGTCTCACGTCATAATTCTTGAACAAAACGTCCTTGTAATGAATAAATCTCAAGCAGAAACGAAAGATTACGCGATTTACGCAAACTTCAGAGTTGACGTTAATGACGTTAAGCCGTTTCAGAATCCTACAAAAACGTCGCCATTTGATCATTTCCTTGATCCAAAATCTATGCCAAGACTTTTTAAAACAATAAACCGACGGCTGATTCAAACTTTGCTTTCATTGATCCTGTTTCTGCAGTTTACTACGGGGGGTCAGGCTGGTTACGCGCATACCATAATGATTACGTAATCGATAATTACGTTGAACCTGCTGTAATTTGACGGACACATACTGTTCCTATGGATACATATCATTTGCACTAAAAATTTGCATCATATTGTATGCTTACAATGACTTGAAGTTTTTGTTGCGTTTCTTTATTCCTTAAGTATATTAACCCTTATTAAAGTATTAAAGTTTATTTTTGAACACAGTCAATTGTTCATGCGTTTGAGAGAGTAAACACTCGCGTCATTCTTTCTACGCAGAGAGATAATTTGCAAACTCGTAGCATTTAAAATTGTCCACATATATGCTTAGAGAGACGTCGCTTTTTTGCTCAGTGGTTTGAGTCTTCGATATGTACCGGTATGATCCTGATACGTTAATCAGCCAGGATACGAGGACTATTACAGCTACGCTTTAAACTTTTTGCGGATAGGGAATCTGTCGAGATTGTACTATACTGACGTCAAGAAAAAAATCCTCTTCTAAAAATAAAAGTGAATATCTTTAGACTGATCAGACTAAAGTTATGAAATTTAGCGCAATATAACATCTTATCAGTCAAGCGCATCTCATGAAAACAAAATTGCTGAAAGAATGTTTGAGGCTGAGAAAACGACCTCGGTTTGAGACAGGGGTCACCATTTCGTGCGACACAAGATTTTAGCCACAATTGTGTAGCGAGCCGAGGGTCTAAGGACTTGGTTTGGTAGCGTGCCTTGACTAACCGACTATTACGGCTGCTGACTGACTGACTATCTTCTACTGACTAGGTATCTTTGACTGGGATTTGGGTGGGTCGACTGTCGACTGACAGTCTGACTGATGATTATAGGACTTGGTAGCGTGGACTATACAATCACCAGCAGACTGACTGTAAACAGTGGAATTAATAGTCAATACAACAAATGCTGTTAATATCCATGCACTACAGCAGATGGAGTACCAACTTCAATGACCTAGAGCACAAGGAATGCCTCTAAGCAGAACAGACGTACGACAAGTGAAAACAGTCAAACCTGCAGCTATTTTAGCTGTAGGCTGGGCTTCAATGATTATATTAAATTTAAAGAAAACTCAAGACAAAGTTCAATTTCAAGATTTTAATCTTGAAATAACCAATAAAAAAATAGTAAATAAACTTTGCAATTGTCAGACTAGGCTATATTTCAACAGTAACTAGCATATATCACAGTAGGACAATCTCAAGAAGGGACAGTGACTTTAAGCTTAATACCCCAGCATTAAAGTATGCAAAACCTCAAATATTCATTAAACCACAATAACAGGTTCAGCACAATAAATCATAATAATGCTTAATTCAAGAATTTCTGAACAGTCTCAGCTTCAGAAATGTACTAGACTACCTAAACCTCTCAAGCCAGAGAGCCCCTTACTGTTAAGTAAGAAAAATGCATTAAATCAAGCAATTTCCAGGATTCAGCCAAAATGCTGTATTTATCTTAAGCAAATGCAAAACCTTCCCTTTAAATGAATAAAATAAATCTGACTTTGAAAATAAAATATAAAAAAAATACTAACTCAGAAAAACCTAAGTTTACTGTCTAAGATCAAATGATGAAGCCCCCGATCAACTTATGTGGGAGTCTTTTATACTCCACAGCTTCCCTCGATGATTGCCTGTAGGATTCCCACACTTCCTTCAGTGAGGGAGTGGGGGAAATCTTAAAGGAAATCACTACCACTTCACTTTGACTTGCAAAATCATTATTTTCTTAAATGAAAGTTATTTAGTAAAATATACCAAATTGAAGATAAAAGATTAATTTATCTGACTGTAGCAATGGTTTTATAATAAATATTGGGATAATTTAGTAACCTTTGATGAAAGTGAATGTTTTGGTCAGTTTTAACTGTGGCAGGCGGATTTTACTATAACGCACTCAGTTGACCTCCCAGCATGCACCAAAATACTATACACACTGACGACAAACACCGGTCCGTAAACTTATTGGAACAGCCAAGATGGCCTCAGATGTTTACAGAACAAAAATGTGCAGCATTTATATTCCAAATTTCTCCGTCATACCGAGGTGACAGCAAGTAAGCAATGAAGCATTCGCTAAATCCTATGTTGCTGCAACTGATTGAGCTCGGTTGACTAAAATCCATGCGTGTTATGCTTAGAAATTGAAGTTCAAAGTATCTGCAAACATCGGAGTCATCCAGGTGACATGTAGAGTGCTAACTGGGTCAGTACAAAATCATTGCTAAAGCCATAAAACATGCATAATATATATTGGTATGGATTAATGCTGGGGTTCAGACCTGTGGCTTTACATTTACCCCCCACTTCTTGTGTTAAAGCTCCGACTAACACGAAAAAATAAGAATAAAGCCACAGACAAAAAAAAAAATATTTTCTGGCCCATCAACACATAACCACCTCAATCAGAGGCAAGCAACCATAGACATCTGAGGTAGCAATATTATAGTAATACTGATTAGTGAGCCAACACATAGAAGTGGACAATAAATAAATGCGACAGTAGGTTTGAATATTCTTGAGCTCAACATTCTCTTTAGCATGAACAAACTTCTTCCTACCCCAAGAAGGGATAGAAAGGAGCCGGATCCTGCAGAGATGCTATGGAAAAGTACATGTATCTAAATTTCTCAAAGTTTGTCCCTTTTAAACATTTAACAATTAAGCAAGCATCTTTCAACATATTAACAATTAGTTTCATGCCCGAAACCATCCGGATATCAACAAACTTTGGTATACAGACATTTTCATGGTTGGCTACTGGTAAAGTTTATATCCAGAACTGATCCAGCATCCAACAGATGGAAATGTGCAAAAATATTTACAATCCGGATGTGACAATTTATGTGAACTCTCGGCAGGAAACTAAGTTATGGACTGAGCCATGGCAAACATTTTCAAATTATATAAAAAAAAAATTGAGATATATCTGGCATACCATAAGCCATTTCACCTTCAAGAATAGCTCCAAATCAGGTGCAGTCTGATCATTAGCCACACAGTCTGTCCTGATCGGCAACTCACTTAAAGTTGGCTCTCACAATAAGTCCAGTCCTTGCTTATAATGGAGAATACAATGCATTGCATTTATTCTCACCCATAAACAAGAAGTAATCATATCCGAACCAACCTTCAAATTCTAAAAAAAATATTGCTTGACATATGCAGACAAGTCACAGCCTCAGAAATATCCATGAAATTCTGAATAAAAAAAAATCATAAAACAGCAAACCACTCTATTTCCTACACCGATCCAAGATCAATCCTATCCTTGGATCATAATCCTCAGGTTTGCTTCTTTTCTCTTAAGAAAATATCAGAATTCCAGTCCCACACATCAGGCCAACCTCTTGCAGCCTCCATGTGGTGGAAGTGGAAGTCAGATCCGAGACAAAACTTGTCATATACATATATCTTTCTAAATGCACCTGCTGTTTTGCATATACAACTCAAAATTGGAAAGTTCAGATATGACACATCTTGTATATGCTATGATATGAGTATATGCATCCATCACTCATCCTTGGATATCAGAAGCTTAACAGTTCGGTACAGTCGAAACCTACTCTGCTTCACTGAGTTCAGTGTAACACATTAGGTTTTAATGACCCACCAAGCTGTGGCTTTCCAAAACAAAATTATTAAAAAAAACTCATAGACTCAATACAGACATTAAAACTGATGTCTCTATGCGTTAACAGTGTCTGCATATACTCTATGACACTTCAACCCATTTAATCAGCAGATTGCAGCTGCAGGCGTTTTCTCAGGACATTTAACTTTCACTAATGCTGATAAAAAAATGTAAACAGGCTGTCAGACACTCACATCAGATGCAGATCAGTCATGAAATCTTCTATGCCCAAACTTAAAGCCCGTGACCGAATTAAATAAGTATATATGTCCTGAGAATTCTCCTCATATGACATCTGCATGCACCCTGGAAATTTCCAAGTACATAAGTAATACCCTTGGGCATTTATTGAAAAGGAAGAAATGAAAAATCCCGAAACACCTTCTCTGAAAGTGTCTCATGGTTTTTCATTTCCACGAAATCTTTCAACTCCATAACTGAAGATACTTAGTAGACCATAGCCGTCTTATTTCATATGGAGTATAAATATATTCTTTACACTGTGTACTCAGAGAGAAATGCATTCATGGATGTTCCATTACTTAAGCCTTGGGTATTTACAACTCACTCTGATTGAGTGATTGGTAAATCCCAAAACCTAAGGTAAAAAAAAAATGAGATTTGGTTTTTGAGAATGGAACACTCATGAAAACACAATCCTTTTGAAATATTTCAGATCATGTAACTTTGTTTCACTGTACCCTATACAAGCCTGAATGCTGCAGCTACTTCAATGTTTGCAGATATCTCTGTTTAAAAAGATTTTTAAATTACTTCCGGCTTCAAACTATGTCAAACTTGAATCAAACAGGGCCACCAGGGTAGATCAGAGTCTGTGTCAAATGACACAGTCACTGGTTTAACCTGGATCCTTGTAAATAATCACTCCCTGTTTATGCAAACATTCAAATAGCTACATTTATCAAGCATTTCCGGCTTGAACTTTTGAGTTATGTTCCTGATTTCATTTTTTTTTTTTTAAAGCCTCAATGCTATAGTTATCCTATGCTTGTATTCCTTATGTCATTCCAGTATTTGGCAATGAATATAATTTTCTTTTTCTAAAAAAAAATTATAAAAGGTAAATGTATCCTTAACAGGGCTACCAGGATAGACAGGAGTCTGTATCAGCTGATAATTCAGATGTCACAGTCACTTGTCTAACCTTGATATTTCATACCCTGAATATACAAGCACACAGACAACTGTATTGGAGCATTGTAAGCCAACCTCTTATTTATCATTTTTTTTCCGTCTGCAGAGTTAGTGTTCCTTTGTACTTAACTAATGCTTTGAAATTGACTCACTCTTCGGATCAAATTTTAGAATAGATTGAAATTATAGCTAAAAAAAGGTTAATATTCCATACTATTGAACCATTTTTGATAAAGATAGTTCAAAAGTTCAGAATATTGGATATTTAGAGAGAGCCCTTTTCTCAACATCATGAAGTACTGAAATGATTCCTAGCACAATCCATTGGTTTTAGTTCATCCTGGGAATGTTCCATCACGAGTCACGAGGGTTTTCCGTTTTAACCCACAGTTTATATATAAGCTGATAGTTTCCGAGAGGTATCATCACAGTTTATATTCCATGTCCACATAGATTGTAGAGTGTTCTATACTGAGTATTATTTATTATTTTTCGCGGTTTGAAGAGAGTTCTGTTCTGAGTATTCGCGCTTGAAACTTGATTTACTTATTGATATACTCAAGTGTACACAGAAAGACAACTTCTTTTATTCAAACCCTTGTATATGGGTTAAAATAGAAAATGGGTCTCACTTCAAAATCTATGAATACTGAGATAAAACAGTAAATGACCCATAAAGTGCCATCTTTTGTTTAAATTAACTCTATTGATTTAAATGAGCAAAAATGTATTGAGTGCCCGAATGTAAAATCCATGACCCAGCCATGAATAGAAGAAGCAAAACATGTGATCTTCTGAATTTACAGAGACCACGCATCCAGTGATGTAAGTGAATCAAGCATGCTGAAAGCTTGCATGAAATAAGTCATCACTTGATGAGTGAGTGTTGTGCTTCCACATCACAGCAAAAGTCAGAGAAAATACATTCCATTACTCAAAACAGTTTTACTATAACCATACTGGTAATCAATAGCTCAATTAATTAAAATTTGTTCAATTTTTTTAAACAATTGATAAGAAATTAACTTTTAGCAGAAGTTTCCTAACTGTGTAACAAGAGATTCTTAAACAGTCCATATTTTATTTATGGTATTGAACAGTCCATAGACTTATTTTTAGCACTTGAATTATTTTTGAACAGTCCATAATTTAAATTTATTTTCACTAATCACTAGATTAAAAGAGTGTTCCTGATCTTGGTTTATCTTCTGTTTTCCTTATGTCCAGAGTGATGGTCAGTTTTCCTTCTTTTATTGGATTGGTCCTTGCAGGGGCTGGCGGCTCTCCTTTTACGATCTTCTTCCCGTCTTCTTTCCTCGCGTGCCGAATTGATTATCGTCTGGTTGAGGTCCCTGATCGAATCGTTCAGGGCCTTCAGAATCTGGTTTTGGCTGCTGACCGTCTTTTCAAAACACCGGATAGCCCTGGTGTTTTGGCTGAGCACATCCATAATCTCTTTGTTAAGTTGGTTATTGGACTGAGTGCAGGTGGAAGTGGTTGAAGTGGCGTCGATTGTAGCGGGTAATGCAGGGCTCAGTTGTTCTGTGTTTGTGCCCAGCAGCTGTGGTGTTAGGTCTTCATCTATCAAGTCTGACAGGAAGCTGCTGGACGGTGCTGGCTGTTGATCTTCTATGTGTAAGATAGGTGTGTTGAGTCCGGATGGTCTGTTGCATGTCATGGTGATGTTTGAATTAGGCGTGGTTGGATTCAAAATGATGGGTGTCTGTGGCTGTGGCTGTGGTGGATCTTCTCTGTTTGTCTGTATCATCAGTGGAGTGGATGCAGGTGTCAATGTCGGCGTTGGTGTGTGTGATGCTGGTGTGATTGTCTTTTGAAGGGTAGCAATCAGAGATGTAATCAGTTGGGCGGTCGGGTCAGCAGTGGCAGTTGATGGTTCTGATATGGTCTGTGCAGGTGTGGCAGGTCCTTCGTTTATAAGCTCTCTACCGAATGTCTGGTTAATGGCTGATGCCAGAAGGTCAGGCTCACTCTGGAAGTGTTTGCTCTTCTGTAGGAATAGCTTCAAACTCTCTTGTTGACTGTGTTGTACATAATCGGAGTCTCCAATTATGTACGGAGATGGACTCTCTTGTAAGTATGGTGTGGAGTCGGTTATGCCCATCTTCTTGGCCTCCTGCCTATGCCGGTTGTATGTGTGCACATGCTGTTGAAGAGATGCCTTCTCTGATGACCGGAACAGACAGAGGGTGCAATAGAATGGGCACTGATCCAACGCAAGGTGGTACTTGTAGATGTGATTCTCAACTCGTGACTTTACATCAATATAAGATTTTCCTGTCCGGGAACAGCGTACACAGCTGTAAGCTCGACCCTTGTGCTTCGCGGTCTTCTCCATAGCTGTCAAAGTAGGCATTGGCTCAGACATCTTCAGGCAATGTGGCAATAGCTGAAAATAGAAAAGGTCATTCCCCGTTTTGAGCCACTGTTATAGTTGGGTACCACTCTAAATGTTGAAATTATAAAACCATCATGGACATTCTCTATTCATCTATTTATTCATAATGCAATACAGTGTATTTCAATAAGTCAAATCTGTTTTTCTCTTGTTTCTGATAACCAGGGCTAGCTTGTCTCAACTAATTGGCAGTCAAAAGAGTCAATGTATCAGAAATCTGCAGAATAACATCTCTATACAACAGGGTACGGCCCAGGTCACAGTTATCTTCTGATGCTTGCAGGTTTATCCATCATACAATAGCAATACTCATCCGATTCCGTCATAGCTGGGGGACAGTTTTCTACTACTCGTCTGAGATAAGAGCTTTCAGCTAAAAAAAAATGGAGTCAATCACCATCTTCGGATATTCATCCCTCATATGACAGTCTTCCTCTAAATAATGGGGTTCCTCACCATCACCTGGTGCTTGTCCATCAGTTGACAGTACACATCTTAAAAAAAAATGGGGTTCATCCTTGTCGCCTGGTCCTTGTCCATCAGATGACGGTAACACATCATAAAAAAAATGGGGTTCATCCCTGTCGCCTGGTCCTAGTCCATCAGTTGACAGTACACATCTTAAAAAAATGGGGTTGATCACTGTCGCCTGGTGCTTGTCCATCAGATGACAGTACACATCTATAAAAAAATGGGTTTCATCACCGTCGCCTGGTGCTTGTCCATCAGATGACAGTACACATCTTTAAAAAAAATTGGGTTCATCACCGTCGCCTGGTGCTTGTCCATCAGATGACAGTCACATCATAAAAAAATGGGGTGGATCACTGTCTCCTGGTGCTTGTCCATCAGATAACAGTACACATCTTTAAAAAAAAAAAATGGGATTCATCACCGTCCCCTGGTGCTTGTCAATCAGATGACATCTAAAAAAATGGGGTTCATCACTGTCATCTGGTACTCGTCTATCAGATGACATCTAAAAAAAAATGGGGTACATCACTGTCATCTGGTACTCATCCATCAGATTACATCTAAAAAAAAAATGGGGTTCATATGTGTCATCTGGTACTCATCTATCGGATGACATCTAAAAAAAATGGGGTTCATCTCTGTCATCTGGTACTCCTCTATCGGATGACATCTAAAAAAATGGGTTTCATCTTTGTCATCTGGTACTCATCTATCGGGTGACATCTAAAAAAATGAGGTTCATCTCTGTCATCTGGTACTCATCTATCGGATGACATCTAAAAAAAAATGGGGTTTATCTCTGTCATCTGGTACTCCTCTATCGGATGACATCTAAAAAAATGGGTTTCATCTCTGTCATCTGGTACTCATCTATCGGATGACATCTAAAAAAAAATGGGGTTCATCTCTGTCATCTGGTACTCCTCTATCGGATGACATCTAAAAAAAATGGGTTTCATCTCTGTCATCTGGTACTCATCTATGGGATGACATCTATAAAGAAATGGGATATATCTTTGTCATCTGGTACTCATCTATCGGATGACATCTAAAAAAAAATGGGGTTCATATCTGTCATCTGGTACTCATCCATCAGATTACATCTAAAAAAAATGGGGTTCATCTGTGTCATCTGGTACTCATCTATCGGATGACATCTAAAAAAAAATGGGGTTCATCTCTGTCATCTGGTACTCCTCTATTGGATGACATCTAAAAAAATGGGTTTCATCTTTGTCATCTGGTACTCATCTATCGGATGACATCTTAAAAAAAAATGGGGTTCCTGAAGGATGAGGAAGCATTGTCTTATCTCAGATGAAAAATAGGAATTGGGTCTCTGTCACTATGTATGGGGATGGAAGATTCACTGCCTTGCAGATCAGCATGCGCATCATGTCATATGATAATCTAACTAAATACATATGTATGTCAACACTGATGATCTCTTATTAGTTGACATCCTATCAACAGGGTGAAGGTCATAGAAATGGATAGAAAAAAAAAAAATCATATATACAGTCATGGCTCTTGATCTCGTAGATTCAAAATAGTGTGCTTCAACTCTTGATAAAAAAAATTCAGTGCTGACTTAAATTACACCAGGGTCTGCTTGAGCTCCACAATCCACTCCGGAATGTTGTCTCCCTCATATGGTTTTAGCTTGTTATGATGTACGACTCGCTGTAAACCGAACCTGGAGAGCTGCACCTTGAAGTTTAAATCACTGTATTTATGTATGATCACACAGGGACCCCGATAGGAAGCTTGCAGCTTTGGTGACAAGCCTGGTCTACATCCTTCTTGAGCAACCCACACAACATCGCCGACTTTATAGTGGTATACAGAGAGCTTAGCATCATAGGTCTCTGCCTGTCTCTTGGCACTGGTCTGGAGATGTTTTCTGGCAATCTTATGCGCATGTTCCATGGTTGCCTTTAGATGTTCCACATAGTCACCATAGCTCTGGATGCTGTTGTCACCATTGCACTGTCCACCGTACATGAGCTCCGCTGGTAGTCTAACCTCACGACCCAACATCAAAAGGTTTGGAGTGAGACCTGTGGACTCCTGTGGCGTGGCACGATATGCAGCAGCTAAGCATCCCAAGTTTAAATCCCAGTTTTCTTGCTCACCTTTTAGGTAAGACTTAACCATACGTAGCAAGCTACGATTAAATCTTTCGGCTTGTCCGTTACAGCGAGGGTTTCTGGCCGATGTGCGGGTTTTTCTTATCTCGAGCACCTTGCATAGCTCTGCAAATATTGCACTCTCATAACATCTACCCTGATCGGAATGAATGGTGAGCGGACACCCATATCTGGCAATGACCTCATTCAAAATCATGCTTGCACATGTGGTTGCAGTCTGGTCTGGCACAGCTAGGATTTCAACCCATTTAGTGAAGTGATCGGTCACAAGGAGAATATAGCGGTTATTTCGGGGCGTCAACGGAAGAGGACCTAGAAAATCTGTTGCGAGGCGGTCAAGTGGTGCCCCCACAAGCATGGTACCGAGTGGTGCCCTAGGTTTCTTATAAGGTGATTTAATGGATGCACATGTATCACACTTCAGAAGCCACATGTTCACATCCTCTCTCACATTAAACCAATAAAATCTCTGAAGCAGTTTTTCTAAAGTCTTCTTTCTCCCCAGATGCCCTGATATGAGCGTGTTATGCATCTGGTATAAAACATCATTTTGAAGGGATTTGGGTACCATAAACTGTAGGTGAGAGCCCGTACCGTCTCTCCTGTGGAAAGTTCTATACATGCATCCATCGTGCAGTGATAAGGAATCCCAAATACTCCAGTAGTAGCGGGAAGCAGGACTCAAAGCAACAACATTGGCATGTGCAGGTCTTACTCCCAGCTTCAAAGCTTGAATTATAGGAGAAAGATCAGAATCAGTTTCTTGTTGGTGCTGTACTTTCTGTCTATCTTGTGGAGTTGACCAAAGATTGAGCTCTGGTGTCACACTACATGGGGGTGCCTGTTCGTGTGAATCTAGCCTCTGCGATCTGGTGGTAACAGCACGGATACTTTCTGATATACCTTCGGTACTAGGACTACTGTCAATATGAAGTTCTACTGCCCTGTCTCCACTGATGGGTTCAGGTTGAGGGCCTCTCATTTCTTTGAATCGTTTGATACACTTGGAGCAGGGACCACACTTAAGTGATTCCAAGTTATCAATGTCCGAACACTGGCAATCCCATGGGTCAGGGCAGCGAGATAAAGTGTCAGCATTTGCATGTTTGCTGCCCTTTCTGTATTCTATGCTAAAGTCATACGCAGAAAGTATCTCGATCCATCTTGCGATGCGGCTTTTTGGCTCTTTTAGCTTGAATAGAAAGGTCAGAGCTTGATGATCACTGCGGACCGTAAAATGACGACCCAGTATGTACTGTCGATAATATTCAACAAAATGGCGGATAGCCAAAAGTTCCTTGTCTGTGATGCAGTAATTCTTTTCTGCCTTGTTTAATGTGCGACTCCCATAGCTGATGACTCTCTCAACTCCACCTTGCATCTGACTAAGGACTCCTGCAATCTGTGTATCGCTGGCATCCGTGTCTAAAATAAATAGTCCTTCCTCTTGGGGGTAGGCCATCACATCGGAACTAATTAATTTCTCTTTTAGTGTATCAAAGGCCTTCTGACAATTATCTGTCCACACAAAATCTTTCCCTTTGTGCGTCAGCTGGGTAAGGGGTAGGACCAGGTCACTATAACCTTTGACAAATCTGCGGTAGTAGCTGCCTAAGCCTAGAATCTGTCTGACATGAGTAGGGGTGGTGGGGACAGGCCATGCTTGGATCTTTGCCAGATTTGCTGGAATTGGCAAAACGCCATTAGAACTGATCGTGTGACCCAGAAAATCAACGGAAGTCTGGAGCAGCTGGCATTTTTCGGGCTTGAGTTTTAAACCAGCATCCTTGATTCTAGTGAGCACTTCATCAACCCGTTCCATATGCTGTTCAAAACTGGCACCAAAGACCAAAATGTCATCCAGATATATCAGACACGTATGCCATTGTAGACCTCTTAAAACAATCTCCATGAGGCGTTCAAATGCAGCAGGACTGTTAGTCATTCCCATTGGCATGGTTAAGTACTCGTAAAGACCATACTTTGTGCAAAAGGCTGATTTGGGGATATCACTCTCCTTGATTTTAATCTGGTGAAAGCCGGAGGTCAAGTCAAATGTAGACAGAAATTTGGCACCAGCCACTGCATCTAAACAGTCTTGAATTCTGGGCAGAGGAAATGCATCTTTCTTGGTGATCTCATTTAGTCGTCTGTAGTCTACACATGGCCTAATTTTGCCAGATTTTTTCCGCACAAGACAAATCGGACTAGCCCAAGGTGAATTGCTTTCCCTGATAATACCCTGTTTCTCAAGCTGCCTGATAACATTTTCTTCCTCTGAGGCAAATGCAAGTGGCACTCTTCGAGGGGGCTGTTTGATGGGCCTGTGATCTCCAACATCAATGCTGTGCTCTACAAGTGAGGTCAAACCCAAATCGAACTCGTCCTTTGAAAAGGTATCTGCAAAGCGGGCAAGGGTTTCAGCTACCCTTTCCTGTTCCTTCTGGGTGCAGTTCTGAGTAGCAGACTGGTACAAATCCTCCAAATGACTGGGGACTTGAATTTCCTGCACCCGTCTGATATTTTGGGGCTCTGCTGCGAGGGTATGCCGAGCAATCTGGTACTCTACATCTATTTTATGCAGGGGTGAAGTGTCAGTTGAGGATTTCTTAACTTCAGGTGGGTTTTCAGTCTGAATCAAGGTGACAATATCAGATATTGCTTCTGCTGTTCCTAGAACCACATCTTGATTTATGGAGATTTCTCGATTTGTAGGGTTCATGAGTCTAACTTTATGAGTAACTCTTGGCCTTAGCTCACTCAAGCTGGCAGCCATGATAAGACCATAGCGGTCCTGAAAGCTCTGATGGGGCTCTAAAATAATGGGGATGTTGTCTGCATTATCAGTGTCGCTCTCACACCGCTCAACAAAGACATCTATCACTTTCTCACATTGGCAAGGAATAATAAAGTGGTCGGAACTTCGTATCTTTCTGGTGCTCGATGCACTACCTACTTGTATGCATGGAATCTTTACGCCCATAAACTGTATAATGCCTTCTTTATACAGTATCTGAGCATTTCCATGCTTCAAAAGGTCATGACCTAAGAGACCTTCATCCTCAATGTTAGCAACTATGATTTCGCTGTCAAAATGCAAGCCATTTGCAAGCTCAATGGAGAAGATTGCTGTCCCAAATTGACCGAGGGTCTTGCCTGATGCGTCAGTTAAGCCAGTAGTCTTCTGCAGTGAAGGCCGTTGGTCTTTGGGGATGGCATTGTAAACTCTCTGAGAAATTATGGTTCTCGTTGCCCCTGTATCAACAGTGAAGGCCATTTTCACACCCTGTACTGAAGCTTCCAAATAAAAGCCCTCACTACGTATGATACGCTTGATGCTCTCAGATAAGGGGGGACTGGAAGTTTTCTCGGCACTCTTTCCTATCTCAGGATTGGCATTAATGGCGGGGAGTCGGGGAGTTGCTTCAGATTTACTGAAATTTTGATCAGAATTTTGTAGAGCCAGCTCCTGGGCATGATGAGTTGACTCTTTAGTGCTAATCGGTCCCTTTTGGTCAGCTGACACAGTAAAAGGGCCCTTTTTGCTGGTAACTTCTTTAAAATTCTGAGTAGAACTTAGTGGTGCTACCTTCAAGGTATGTTGGTCATTCTTAACATCTATCAGTGAAGAAACCTGAGTAATCATGTTCTTATGCTGTAATCGGTACTTATCAACAATTTGATTTTGGCCTTGGTTGTCTTGGACCTCCTGGCGGCCATCCAGTTTGGTCCGTTCTAGTTTAAATCTATCTCATTATTCTGACGGCGCTCAGATGGTCCAGTAGATCTATACATCTGCTGTCTGTGACTCTGTAGGCCGTCTGCAGGATGTACCCTTGACTGTCTTGGAGACCTGTTAGGTTGCATCTGTTGACTATTTTGAAGTAAGGGACACTCTCTTTTGAAATGACCTATGTTTGAGCAGAAATAGCATCTAACATCTGAATAACGACCAGAACCTGTACTGTGCTGTCCTCTAGGTGAATCACTGGAGGTAGGCTGGGTACTGGTACATGCAGTCTCAACCATAGTTAAGATCTTATCTAATAACTGCTTTGTCTCTAAAGGCTCAGATGGTTGCGGTGCAGAGTCTGCTACGGGGTCAGATCTTTTCTTATTGGCATGTCTTGGGGTTGAGTTCTGGATTTTCCTGACAGTTTGCCTGTCTCTTTGACCAGGAGAGTAGGGTCTGTGTGGCATGTAGGTTTCATCATCACTGCTAATGTCAGCATCTGCATAGTAGCCCGTGTCATGAAATCTTACATTTTTCTTTGACCGCCTGGTACTATTACCATTTTCGAAATGTGGCCCTTGCTGAGTTTCCATATAAGTAACAACATGATGAACAGCATCCTCTATGGAAGTGGGCTCTTTGTAGTATTCCACCGCAAATTTTGCCTTCTTATCCTTCAGTCCATTCATAAACTGTTGTAACAGCAGCTGACGTCTCATCTCGGAATTCTTGCCAGGGTAAGATTTGTCATACAAACGCTTCAGTTCTGCGGCATATTCTTCAATGGACTCATTGAAATATTGAATGCGCTTGGCGAATTGAGCTCTATAGGTCTTATGTGTCTCCACAGACTTAAAGCGAGAATCCAGCTCTATGATGAGGCTTCTGTAGTCAGCTAAGCTCTCTGGACCAATCTCATCGAACACGAACTCAGCTGCAGTACCTTGCAGTCTCTGCACTAGCTCACTTAGGCATCGTGTATCATTCCACCTGTTCAGGCTAGCAACTGTAGTAAACCGTGAAAACCACACTTTCCAGTTGTCATTGGAATTACCAGTGAAGGCGGGCAGTTTCACATGTCCAGGCTTACTATCATAGCTTGTAGAAGAGGTCAAAGTCTCTTTGCTTGGTATGCTGGTCAGGGTCTGTAGACTAGAATTTGAAGTAAGGATAGTTGGGGTTGTAGCTTGTTCTGACATGGACGGGGTAGATCTAAATTGCTGAATGCTACTTGTGGTCGTCATGACAGGATCTTGTGGTGGTGCAAGAGTATGAGTCCGAGTAGGGGTAGCTATTGATGCAGTCTGTGGTCTGGATCCAATCACAGAACTTATTGAGCAGCCCTCAGAGGAAGTATTCTGAGTAAGGTCATGCGATGAGGAATGAGTTGTACTTGTTGTCTGAGAAGATGCAGTGATTGGAGACCCCCCACTTTCTCTTTCAACTCGCTCACTCAAATTAACTATTCCTTTCATCACCATTTGAAAATTGCTCTGCATCTGAAGGTTATTATCTTTTATTATATTTGCCACACCCATCATGCATTCTTTCACCATCTCGCCTGTACTTTTCATACTCTCCGTCATCAATCTTGTTGTGGCTGTGTTATTATCCTTAATCATTCCCGCCATACTTCCCATGCATTCTTTTATAGTGCTGTTGTGGTGGTCAACTTGATCAATGAATGTATTCAAAGCTGAGGACATCTTAGTTATCTGAGTGCTTATGGAGCAACTATCATCCCCTGATGCTCGGGCATTACAGTCATCCGCTAGCGGCCGAGGGGTCATATTAATTGGCTCTAAATAAGGTGGACCGTGTAAATCATCCTGCGTAGGATTCTCATCCTCTCTAAGTGGAAAAGTGTCAGTCGAAATTCTCTCTTGGATGACAGATGTCTCTGATTCTGACCCAGAGGATGCATCTCCCTCAAGAACTGAGATGTCAGAAGTGGCACGGCCAGCATTTAATCTTCTACTGGGACGTTTCTTCCCCATCATGTAGTCTCAAGAGTAGATCAAAAGAGTAAATCTCTGATGTGTAGGTCTCTTATGAGAAGCAATGAGTGTCGTTTCGCTGGACCTTAGAAAATCTAAGATCCCACCGCTGTGCCACCAAAAACTATGTAGCGAGCCGAGGGTCTAAGGACTTGGTTTGGTAGCGTGCCTTGACTAACCGACTATTACGGCTGCTGACTGACTGACTATCTTCTACTGACTAGGTATCTTTGACTGGGATTTGGGTGGGTCGACTGTCGACTGACAGTCTGACTGATGATTATAGGACTTGGTAGCGTGGACTATACAATCACCAGCAGACTGACTGTAAACAGTGGAATTAATAGTCAATACAACAAATGCTGTTAATATCCATGCACTACAGCAGATGGAGTACCAACTTCAATGACCTAGAGCACAAGGAATGCCTCTAAGCAGAACAGACGTACGACAAGTGAAAACAGTCAAACCTGCAGCTATTTTAGCTGTAGGCTGGGCTTCAATGATTATATTAAATTTAAAGAAAACTCAAGACAAAGTTCAATTTCAAGATTTTAATCTTGAAATAACCAATAAAAAAATAGTAAATAAACTTTGCAATTGTCAGACTAGGCTATATTTCAACAGTAACTAGCATATATCACAGTAGGACAATCTCAAGAAGGGACAGTGACTTTAAGCTTAATACCCCAGCATTAAAGTATGCAAAACCTCAAATATTCATTAAACCACAATAACAGGTTCAGCACAATAAATCATAATAATGCTTAATTCAAGAATTTCTGAACAGTCTCAGCTTCAGAAATGTACTAGACTACCTAAACCTCTCAAGCCAGAGAGCCCCTTACTGTTAAGTAAGAAAAATGCATTAAATCAAGCAATTTCCAGGATTCAGCCAAAATGCTGTATTTATCTTAAGCAAATGCAAAACCTTCCCTTTAAATGAATAAAATAAATCTGACTTTGAAAATAAAATATAAAAAAAATACTAACTCAGAAAAACCTAAGTTTACTGTCTAAGATCAAATGATGAAGCCCCCGATCAACTTATGTGGGAGTCTTTTATACTCCACAGCTTCCCTCGATGATTGCCTGTAGGATTCCCACACTTCCTTCAGTGAGGGAGTGGGGGAAATCTTAAAGGAAATCACTACCACTTCACTTTGACTTGCAAAATCATTATTTTCTTAAATGAAAGTTATTTAGTAAAATATACCAAATTGAAGATAAAAGATTAATTTATCTGACTGTAGCAATGGTTTTATAATAAATATTGGGATAATTTAGTAACCTTTGATGAAAGTGAATGTTTTGGTCAGTTTTAACTGTGGCAGGCGGATTTTACTATAACGCACTCAGTTGACCTCCCAGCATGCACCAAAATACTATACACACTGACGACAAACACCGGTCCGTAAACTTATTGGAACAGCCAAGATGGCCTCAGATGTTTACAGAACAAAAATGTGCAGCATTTATATTCCAAATTTCTCCGTCATACCGAGGTGACAGCAAGTAAGCAATGAAGCATTCGCTAAATCCTATGTTGCTGCAACTGATTGAGCTCGGTTGACTAAAATCCATGCGTGTTATGCTTAGAAATTGAAGTTCAAAGTATCTGCAAACATCGGAGTCATCCAGGTGACCTGTAGAGTGCTAACTGGGTCAGTACAAAATCATTGCTAAAGCCATAAAACATGCATAATATATATTGGTATGGATTAATGCTGGGGTTCAGACCTGTGGCTTTACATTTGCTTTGTTTCCAGACACAATCCGTTGGCAGGAAAAACGTGTTTTACCATTGTAAAACAGTCTCTATTTTACCAAAAAGGCGTTTACTGTTCAGACAATGTTTGGATGCGTCTGCTGAACGAAATAACTTACCCCACCCACCTTTTCGCCTTGCATTTCAGTAAAACTTAAATAACATGACTCTGTAAAGTTGGTGAACAGTTGTTACGAATCCTTTGCAAAAGTCTTAAGTCTTTAACCAGTGACGATTGCCGAGGAAATGCAATCTAGCACATGTTCCAGACGGCCGTTTTGGATGACGTTAATGTACACCATCGACTGGCCATTGGGCGTTACAGCTCATCTTAGATTACGTAATTTTATGTGGGCATATTCTGTGTTCATTACCTAATGTGCTCCCTTATCATTTTTTTCCTTACTTAAAGCAAAACGAGAATGTTGGCAATTTTCGTAAACAGACCTTACATTTTGTCTTAAATATGACGTCATAAATTCATAGTTATTACTCGCAAGTACAACTGTTTGAAAAAATGATCCAAAATTTGTTCATTGAGTAGCAAAACATTAACGACACAAACTGGGTGCAAATTCAAATTGAAATCATAAGCGATCGATGCACAATGCCGTCATGTTTACGTTGAGCCTGTATGACGTCATCGGAGCAACGCGTCACCTGCATATCAAGTTAAAGTCATTTTCCAACAACGCCCAACCTCTACATAAAAAAGCAGTACGTGGCTGTATATTTTTATATATCATCGCTAAGAAATCAGTGATTATGATTGAGGCCTTTTTAGTTGACGCCAGTATATTAAGCCGTTCATTCTTACCTTGGTTATCTACACATAGTTTTCAGTTAATATTCGATCTCAGACATCTGCCTCAGAGAGTCGACTCTTTCGCACAGTGCTTAGAGCATTGTCTTATACCGGTAGGATACGGGTTCGATTCCCAACCAGGGTTCGGGACCTTTGCAGCAACGCCGATTCATATCGTAAAATAGCTATATATTAACCCTTTATGCAATAATGGATTTTTCGTTCTGATTTGATAGAATAAACTTAACAACTGCATTGTATATAGAGGGGTCACAGGCTATAGTCTCCAAATAAAATTTATATTTCTTTCTATAAAGATTTGTTAGCCATAGCTAACAGTGTATACCCTGATGTAATGCCTCTGCGGCATTACATCTGGGTCTTCGCTGCTTGCCAAAGCACGCAATTAGAAGTCATTTGGTTTCAAAGGGTAAACGGAAGATGAATGTCATAATCTTCCCGTCTGATCTTGGTGTTCGCCGTGTGTCAGTGCTGTAAGGTTTCTTGTCTTGTTGGTTGGATCATAGTTTACTATATATAGCCAATTCTGCTTTGTGCAAATAATCTTTGTTTTTCTTCCCGCCATTGTGTGATAATAACCTATTGAGACGGTCCAAGTTTTGAATGCTAAATTACACTTTATCATTAAAGTAGCTTTGACTACTGCAATTCCTTATCGCATGCGAGCAAAAGCGCAAGAAATGGGGGCCTTACAGATGTAAGCATGGCCACATTTTTTCAAGCTTAACAAATCCTGAAGGCAAGAACTCTACACTGCTATACTATAGATTAAATGGATAGCCAACTGCTACTAGCGCTTAAGCACTGCGCGCTGTTCTGGACCATTTTTCCCACATATGCTGGTAGGGTCGTTTCAAACATTCAGGCTCAGTTGTATGCATACAGCGCAAGACAAGAAATGAAGGACCGCACAGGCCAAACATTGACCATGGTCCAATTCTACAAGAAGATCCCAGTCATATTTGAACATTGCTCGGTATGATCTGAGCGTTGCTGCATACTAAAGAGGAAGTTTTCTCCAGGGACGGCAGTGCACCCGATAATAACCCCCAAAATATACGTAATCATCATGTATATTAAACAAACTTTTCCTGTGGCACAAGACTAGTTTAATTATGTTTAAATTAAAGCTTTAATTTCACAATGAAGTAGAATGTCAGTGTTTAAATATCAAACAACAGAAAGTGTTTAATCACAAGGCATTAAAACGGAATTTTAGCATTAAAAGATTCATAACGCAATCTGATGTTATCATACACGCACTTTGTTTTAAAAGACAAGAAACAAGTCGACGCTATTGTTAAAAATATAAAAAAAAAACACTACAGCTGATCAACGATATTTTCAAAATGTTGGAAAGTTAAGATCAAACGGGGATATATACTTTTGATTGGAACTATTTGAATTAGTTTTAAACGTACGATGGCATTTAATGTATCCTACCATCGATTGGCAGATTATAACATACGGAATCTATACGGGGGTTTACCACCAGAAATACGGTTCAGAAAACCCCCGTACACGCTGACTGTATCTGCCCCGTCACGTTACCACGTGCGGCCACAGGATCCACTCGATGAGCGCCTATTTGATTATTATCAGGACATGGATATACGACTGCCTCGTGCACCAGCGTTTAGAATTCTCTCCAGCAAGCGAGTGGATGATATTGTCAGACGACTGTCACATGCTACTGTGTCGTCTGCCAGCAGACTCTGGAAACCAGGTGTGTGTGAAAGAGGTGCCGCCCGGTCTTTGACTCCCCGGTGTTCTTCCTCGCCCCAGTCAACTCCGAGGTCGCTCGTGAGTTCTTCTAGTCGATCGCCGACACCCAGTCCTAGACGGATGAAAAGACAGGAAATGGACAGCATTACAGATCGTCTGCTCAGACCAACTGTGTCAGCAAAAGTTAGAAGACGAGAGAAAACTTTGGAAACTTTCAGTGTGCGGAAAATTCAAACTGCCTGTGACAAGATATACGTTGTATAGTAAATCTACATAACAACTTTTGAACCGCAATTTCACACTTCGTAAATTTCGCACGGTGAAAAATAGGTTCCAATTTCTCACAACACGTGAAATATAGGTACCATTACGTAATATATTTCGTACCAATATCTCACACTTTGTGAAAACCACGCACGAAGTCAAATTCCATACATAGCATACATGCGTATTCCTCACATTGATAAAATACCCCCGTCCCCAAACATACTGCATTTTGCATTCGATTATTCACAGCTTTTGCCACAGACATGTGTAACGATTAAGTACCAGTTCTTCACAATTGTGATAATTTGGTACCAATTTTCACATGTGTGAGGATTTTGTACCAGTTCTTTACACGTGTGAGTTTTGATACATGTACCAGTTTTTCACATGTGATGATTTGATACCAATTTTTCACAGATGTGAGAATTTGGTACCGATTCTTTACACATGTGAGGATTTAGTCCGGTAGAAAACCAGAATGACCTGGAACTTGATTTATTTTTTTTTCTTTGTTGATTCTTGTTGTTGAGGCATTGTACTTGATGAATCCAACTGATGCCACTCTGGCATCATTGAGCGTTTTGAAATATTCAAAATGGCGTCCAAGATGGCCGCCAGTTAGGCTCCTAAGACCTATATGACCAACATACTCGATCAAAAGCATTTTAATTTTGACTTTTCATGGATGTTTCAGAGGCTAAATGTTATAACCAATTAAAATGGAACATTATTTTGATTCAGAAGGTTGAAATATTAAAGATGGCGTCCAAGATGGTTGTCAGTTAGGCTTCTAAGACCTATATGACCGACATACTCGATAAAACACTTAAATTTTGACTTTTTATGGATGTTTAGAGGCTAAATGATACAACGATCAAATAAGAACATGATTTTGATTCAGAAGGTTAAAATGTTAAAGTTGGCGTCCAAGATGGCCGACAGTTAGGTTCCTAAGACCTATCTGACTAAAAGAAACTTGATATAAAGCATTTTAATTATGACTTTTTATCAATGTTTAGAGGCCTAATAATACAAACGATTAAAATGAATCATTCACAGGTTTGATTCACAAGGTTGAAATATTAAAGATGCTGTCCAAAATGGCCGCCATTTAAAGCAAAGTTCAACCTGAAATCAAATTCGCAGTTAGTAACTATTTTCTGATAGTTTTCAGTTGTATTTAAAAAAAATGGCTGGCATGCTATAACAGGGTGGGGAATCACACTTTTTTTGCTATGATACACTGCATGGAAAAATAACAGACTCTTATTTTTCGTAATGGTTATGTTTTTGTCTTTGTTCTGGGAATCGTATCCATCAGTCTAGGCACCATGCACTTTCCAGAGCACTTTTGGCCGGATCTGATAATACCATCATATCATTCTCATAAAAATTCCTACTTTGGGAAAACATTTCTTCAAAAGATGAAGTGATAAAAGACAGGGTATACTGAACGGACGATATCACTGAAAACTTTTTGAAAGAGACTTTGATCAAAGTACAAACCTTTTTTGAATCAATATGTGGAAAAAGTCACCTGGATGGATGGATAAAGTTTACAAAAAATACTTATGGGGTGTAGTGTATCAACACAAAAAACAACCCCTGAGTAATGTATCTGCATGCTGCAGATGTTCGTTACCATCTTGACCAGTTGGTACAAGCCTGCTTGCCCGGTGCAATTGTAACAACCATTACTACTTCTCTAGTCTGTTGCAAGTGCAACAGACAGCACAGATGGTTGGATATTGCTGTACAATAAATATGAATGCTGGTCCGGTGCAAGTGTATCAGACATGCATGCTTGTAGGCACATGTTTACAGATATGACTGCTGGTTAGATGCAACTGTTAAAGACATGGGAAATGACCGGATGCAATTGTTACAGACATGGCTGATGGTCAGGTACGAATGTAATATACATGGATCCTGATAAGATGAAACTGTAACAGACATGCATGCTGATATTATGCAACTTATAAAGACATGGCTGCTAGTCAGGTGCAACTGTAAAGTACATGCATGATGGTCTTACCAGCCCGTTAGTTGGGTATGAGCATAGGAACATAACTGCTGGTCTGAGGCAAGTGTAACATATATACCTGCTGGTTCAGCCACACAACTGCAGATGTGCTTGTAAGTCAGTTGCAACGGATTCAAACATATCTGCTGGTAGATGCAACTGTAACAGACATGCATGCTGGTCGAGTTTAATTGTAATCGACGTGCCAGGTGGTGGGGTGCAACTGAAACAAACATGCCTGTTGGTTCAGAGCAACGATTAAAACATGGGTACTGCAACATGTCTGCTAGTTTCGTGAAGTTGTTACAGACATACCTGCTTGGTTTCAGACATGTGTGCTGGTCCAGTGCCACATAATCAAACATGCGTAATGGTAAATATGTCTGCTGACCCTGTAGCAATGATGCTTGGGCTGCTATTCGGGAGAAAGCAGAACGGACATGCACACTGGCCGGATGTAACTTGAACAGACATGCCCGCTAATTCAGTGCAACAGTACCCAGCATTCCTGTTAGTTGGGTTCAATTGAAATATACATTATTGCTGGTGCGATGTAACTAACACATATGACTGCTGGCCCCGCGTCTCGTTAAACAGCATGTATGCTGGTTCAGCAGCACATTATTAAACACGTGTGATGTTAAGAATGTCGGATATGATGGGCTGGTGGCATTACATGGCCGCTGTTTAGTAAAACTTTAACAAATATGCTTGCGGACTTGGTACTATTCAATCAAACATGCCTTCTGGTCCATTGGAAATCAAAGATAAAAGCTACTTGACCGATGCCCCTCCATCAGACATGCCTTATAAGATTGTGAAACTGTATCAGCCAAAACTGCTACATTGTCAATACAAACTACATACCGTGCAGAGAGTTGTTATGTCGCTGCAGACATGCCTGCTGGTGAGTGCTACTGTAAGATGGATGTTGCTGGACCATAGCCACTCAATCAGCATACCTGCTGACATTTTGCCACTCAATATTGCATGTCTGATGGCGTTGTGCTTCTCTTTCTGCTATACCTGTTGGTATGGTGTCTCACTATCAGCCGTGTCTGCTGGTTTGGTGTCTCACTATAAGCCGTGTCTGCTGGTATGGTGTCTCATTATCAGCTGTGCCCGCTGGTATGGTGCTTCATTAAAGATCATGCTTTTTGATTTGGTACCTCACTATCTGCCATGCCTGTTGGTGTGGTGCCTCACTATAGGTCATGCCTTCTGGTGTGATGTCTCACTGTAGTTCATTTCTTCTGGTGTGGTGCCTCACTATAGGCCATTCCTGTTGGCGTGTTACCTCACTATAGGCCATTGTTGGTCCGTTTTGCACTTCAAACGACATTTTGACTAGTTGAGTGCAGACGGAAGAGGGGTGGCTACAAGTCTTGTGCTACTCTTACAGAGGTGCCATTACATCAGACATGTCTGCTGATCCAGTGCCATTTATTCAGATACACGTGTTTGTAAAGTGCTTCTAGATCAGGCAAGAAATCTGGTATGTTACAAATCCACTAGACATGCCTACAGGTTAGGTGTGGCTCCCACGGATTTGTAAATCTTATCAACTACCATCCTGGATGCCATCTTGAATATATCAAATTCTGAGTGATGCATTAGCTGCATCACTGGGAGGTTACAAGGATGATGTCTGTAACTTAAGAATCAGTAAAATCAGCTGGAGTTTGCCGGTCTCAATGAAAATTTTCTTATATTTTTTGTAATAAACTGCCTTTTTGGCGGCAATTTTGTCTAAATTCGTATTTTATTTTTTTATTTTTGTTATAAGCTAAGTGTCTTCAACTAGATTCCAACGTCATAGCTAACAATTTAAGGAAAAAATGGGTTTGAGACATATTTCCATATAACACAATTTTTTAACTTATAATTTGCCTCCATCTTTGACGCCATCTTGAATATATCGAAATGCTCAATGATGCCAAAGTGGCATCACTCGGATTTTTCAAGGACAATATATGCACTACCAGAATCAATATAGAAAAAAAGTTTAAAATCAAGTTCTACGTCCTCCTAAAAATCGCCCAAATTCTGCCGGACTAATTTGGTACCGATTCTTCACATTTGTGTAAATTTGGTACCAATTCTTCATATTTGAATAAGTCGCACTAGTTCTTCACACGTTAAAAACTATAAAATAAGAAATTTGAGCCCAAAAATTATCGAAATTGACCGTACGTAAATTTCACATTTGCAAAAAAATGACGTATTGGTACCAATTATTCACATGGCGTGAAATTTACGAAGTGTGAAATTTGCGGTTCAGCATTTTCACCCACAATCGACGAAGCGTGTGGGGTCTGATATGTTTCTGTTCATGTGGCATCCAATGCATTGCACTTCAGAACATCATTCTGAGTAGTATTTCCATAAGCAAACAGAGTAGACCCTAATCATGCAGCTCTTACAAGAGCTGCCTGGTATGGTTCTGCTCTGCCGGTTTGCAAAAAGTGTTAAAGTGCGTCTCTATGGGGTAAAGCATTAAGTGATAGATTGCATTTTTTCAAAGATCCGCATAAAAAATCTAAGCGCAAAGTTGGGATTTTTTTCTTACCCCTTAGTCATAATGTTTGCTATGGGCACTCAGATGAAAGGTCTCTTTTGAGTACCCACAATATTTGAGCCGCTGCATGAGATTTTCAACAATGTGGCATGTGCGATCAGCAAAGGCTCAGATCAGTCTGCTCATACACGCAGTCTGACCAGAGCCTTTGCTAGCCGCTTGAATCTTCTATGACTGTTAAGCTACTGACCGGACATCATTTGGAGTTTCTAAGCTTAAAAGGAGGCTGCACAGGCTCGTCTGAGTCTAGACTTGTCAAAATGCCACATTGTTGGAAATCGCATGTCGTGGCTCATAAAATAGTTCAGGCTTACTTCTTATCTAGGGACTTCGGTTTATGATTATGTTTTCTCTTATTTTTGACTTTTATTTGCGCTTAAATTGAGTCTCAATGTGGTGTTTGTATTACTTACCCAGCACCTGCGATTTTTGAACGTATCTCATTGTCGAGCAACGAAGGCTCAGGAGAGCCCGAGTAAATGCATGGATTCGACAGAGCCTTCACTGCTCGCTTCCAGGCAGTACGATGGATGTTTATGACGAGGTAAACCATCATTTTGACTGGAAAATAAGCCACCATAGACGTCTAAAGAAGACTTAAAATTACAAATATGCTATATAGTACCAAAATCAGATGTGCTAGAGCATTCAGTACAGCCAATACTATACAAAACAATATCGATGTTGTTTAAGCACATCAAACATGTTTTATTCTCTAAGGAGATATATCTTTCAAAAGCTCTCAATTTCACGATTTTTTTTCTTGTATAAACACAAAAATGCTTTTTTATCAAGGAGATAGATACCTTTGGCCACAGTGTTGTATGAACAATTTATACATCTCACATAGATCACTTTCCTCCCCAACATACAGCTTTTGAGCAATCGGCATCATACATATCAGTCTATTTAGAGTTACTTCCTGGTTTGATACCGTTTGCAATATTAATACGCTTGGTGAACTTTAGAGAAAACCATTTGCATGAACATAAACTACAATTATCTGACTATGATATTTAGACGTATTTTGGCCCAAATATAATGTATTTCTGGCATTATTTACACGTTTTTATTTTGACCTTGAAAAGTTCACAAGCAAAAATTGTAAATATATTTTTTTGTTTATACAAAAGTATGCGTTTCTTTTCAATGAATTGTGTCCATCAATATCAAACCAGTGTGTATAACGTCCATAATAACAGTCACAGTTACATCACAAGCACTGCTTTCAATGAAATAATTGTTGTATGTTAACCTGAAATGGGATGTCATATGTACACATGATGTTTCTAACACAAGCTTAATTAAGTAAGCATAAGTCTGAAAATAGATTGTTAACTTGAAGCGTCTGGAAATTGGGTACAAACGCATCCCTGTCCCTCCATCTTGCCCTCCATCAAGGCATGGCGTTTTCATAATATAAGTACATGTACAATGCAATTGTATGTATATTTGGTTAAATGGGCCAGTACAAGAGATTTTGGTACTTATAGCATATGCACTGAAGCCTCCTTTTGACGCTCATACTGACGTATCTAACGGGAATAGAAGTATAGATTTTGGTCTGAGCCTTTGTCTACTTTCATACTGCTAAAATAAAACTGCGTCCTTCACCCCTTTCCCCAATAGCCCTCTGGAAGGACTTCATTCAAACTTGTTTGTAAGCATAATGGCTATCTCACACCGGGTAGGCGGTGATCACGAACATACTTATTTATAAAAAGGCGTTTTGGATTGTCAAGAACAACGTTTTCATCAGCAAAACCATGATTGTAAATGCAAACCAACAATGCTATAGATAGCTAAATTGTCTATTTTTGCGATATAAAACGTGGTTTTGGCGATTGTAAATGCAGGTTTGTTTTGAACACCGCCACAGTTTGCCGCCTACCCAGTATGAAACTATAATAAAGTCATATATCTGACATGAGATTCTTCAACAGTTGCACCTAGATCAACCAACAATTTTAACATGATCACTCAAAAGTCGTCATTTAGGTATATTTGGATCACATATCAGTTGTGACCAAAATCATATACAGTAGGCGTGTTCAGAGGCGGATAGAAGTTTTTGATAGTTAACACTAATTTTGTGCAAGCTGTACAATAGAATTTTGTTAGAAGTATTGTTTTATAGGTGGTACATTGTCTGACACAATTCTCTGATCCACATACCATTTTTAAGATAGTAGTAAAGAAGTATCAGTCATAGTTTTGGAACCTGACACATTAACAGGTTTTAATGACTTTTTTCATTATAATATATCTTTGAGATTCACTCAGAAATGCTTTAGCAAGACCACTGGATTAATTTAAAGCTGAATTTCTTTATGACTAGAACAGAGTGTAGCCTCGAAGTAGACGTGTGTGTCTTGATCCCAGTACATCCTTAACCAAGATAACCATGTGCGTATCCAGAGCCCCCCCCCCCCCCTCCTGGAAAATTACAAAAATATATAGGGTTCCTTAGCAATATTGGTCCGGATCCCCTTAAAATCAAAAAGCTACCAATCCAGCATTCAATGTTGGACCATCATCGGCACGCCAGCGAAACGCCATTTAAATTTTCTCCCATCATCATCAAACTAAAAAAAACGAAAAAAAAAAACAACAAAGTTGGACCCTTTTCTGACAAAGCTTTCTGGATCCGCGCATGTTAACAATAACGCAATCGCATGTTCTAAAAACCACGCAATCTCAATTTTTTATTAGCCAGTCATGCCACAGTACATGTGCGTAATGAAAAGCAAATACACCCAAGGGTGATCACCTCGTGTGCCTAGGGAGCGCAGTGGCTCAGTAGTAGAGTGCTTGATTCGAGACCGAAGGGCCGCGGGTTCGAGCCTCACCTGCGTCACTGCGTTGTGGTCCTTGAGCAAGACACATTTATCCTAGCTTAGTACTGGTTAAACCCAGGAAGACCTGTCCCTATATAACTTAAAGATTGTTGATGGGACGTAAAGAATCAAATCAAACAAAAACCTTATGTGCCATACCACAAGGGACTTAACTCTAATTGAAGAAAAACACTGCTCGCTTCAGTAGCCTCCCTTTCATGTGCTTTGAACGCAATCGTTTTTTTTTTTTTTTTTTTTTTTTTTTTTTTGCTTGATTTGGTTCTTTACGTCCCATATAAAGGGACGGGTCTTCCTGGGTTGAACCAGTACTAAGCTAGGATTAATGTTCTTGCTCAAGGACACATCACAGTGACATCGGTGAGGCTCGAACTCGCAGCCCTTCGGTCTCGAGTCAAGCACTCTACCACTGAGCCACTGCGCTCCCAACTGCAGTCGTGATTAACCCATTTAAGCCGAATGGAATTTCCCACTATCATTTGGAGCAATCCAATTCCAATTCTAGGGTTGTTTGGGTGGTATTTTTTTTGTTTCCAAATTTTAATAGAAGATTATGTAGGCAAACAGTGAAGTTCCTGATCAGACACCGCTTAATGCGGTGTCTGGTCTGGATCTGCACTGTTTGCATATGTCCCATAAAAAGGACGCTAGACTTATACATGGGTTAAGATGATATATTATAGTGCATGCCCGTTTCTAGCCATTGGTTGAAACTTGTCCAAAACCCAAAGCGGATCACGAAGGAAGCGATTTTACTCCTTCTGCATTGGGTTTGCTTGAAAAATACCATTAAAAGATCCGGATTTATGTATTAATAACTATGCTTTTGTGTATTTTTTACGTGTGAGTTAAAATTATGACCTTTGGGTTGTGATTTGCGGCTTTAACCCATTTATTGGCGCAAATCTGAAATAATGGAGGTTACACCAAAGGCCGTATTGTCCCTTCTGAAAATTTAAAAAAAGCACCTTCATCCCGATTTGTTTGTTTTATTTAATACCATCATTTATACATTTAAAGACATAGAAATTTTAGCAATAATACTGGTACCACTCATTATGACTCTCCCCAGGGGTCATACTGAGCAGATCAAAAGGACAGTCATAATGAGGTGATTATGACTTCCCTACAGGGGCAATAGAGTGGTCCCATTAAGGGATTAGGTAATTTATGATAAAATATTGATCTTTATCTTAGTGAAAGAAATTGTTGGTAATTCCCTTCTTGAGGCCCCTTTAAATTTGTGAGATATTGAAACTGTCCCTTATCAGTTAATCCTTTAATGATCTCTATTGGACAGTAATCTATGCCTTTAAGCTTTTCAAAAGACAGGGCCGACATTGGCGTTGTCGTCCATTACTTCAGCTTTGTGGCAAGATATGATCACACTACCAAAGTTTTTGGTTTTGGTTTGGTTTGTTGCTTTATGTCCCAGTCAACAGCTATGGTTCACTTAACCGCACTTTTTCCTAAGCAAGCTTGACCAAGCAGTTAACCAGTATTTCGTGCACATATTTTCGCTTGTAAATGACAACAACCCTTCTTGAATCAGCGGAAGGGAGGAGAATGAACGTAGAAATTGTTTCATTATCAATCTCCACGAAAGTATGGGACCGGGCTGGGATCGAACTCGCGACCCCTGGATCTGCAGTCTACACGCATCTGTACGTTACCGACTGCGCTACGCTCTCCTGTATAACGCCAGCCATACGTAACAAGTCATAAGTAGAAAATAGTAAGTGAGTATGATCAGGAAATACCACAATCACAAACTGCAGACAACCCCATGGCACCGCGAGGAAGAGCCGCCCAACCACCACGAGACACCAGGAAGACAAATCAAGCAAAGCAACCAGCTCTCTCTTCCCCATCAAGATGATTGCAACACTAGAATGGACATAAAGTAACATACAACAAAACATAGAACAATTACAGACTCCCACAATAGGAGTAACAATAAACATAAAGTCAACAACAACAGAACCACCGCCTTAGAACGGACAGCAGCCTAAGCCACCGGGGGGCTTAAATGCATTTTACTGGTACCAAATCTTCGCCCTAGATTCTGCTGTTGTTGAAGTACAAGAAATGTTCAGCTCGCTTGGAGGCCATCTAACTAATGCAATGTATCATCATGTAGAAACACTCTAATCAAATTAACACACCATGATGAAAGCCAGAAGGCAAAAGTCTAAATGTCATGTTTCGACCAATATCACAGAATGTAAACTGAAATAAACATTCTGTACCCGTTCCTCCTAGCTCACACCTTATACATTATGAATTACAGCACTCGTGCGTAACCAGTTGTCGGAAATCGTGATGTGAGAGTTGTTGGTACAGCTGTGATTGCGAGGGCCCACCTATTAAAATTCATTTTTTCCATAGATCTAAGTAACTGTTACAGTTACAACCATGTAATCATGTATACATGTGATTGCCAATTCCACTAAAACCGTGCAATCTTGCATTTAAGCTTGTTTTCGACATAGAACGTCTCTGATTGTGAGCAAGTCGTTTTTTAACAAAGCGAAATGTAAAGGAGGAAACCGTTAAAATCATGGAATGAAACGGAATAAAATAGATAAAATGGCTTTTCTTACCTTGTTCGAATGTGTATTGTCTGTATCGCTAACAATATAAATCGAAACGTGTACATGTACATAAATACACGCATTTTCCGACTACTGGTTACGCACGAGTGCTGTTATTCATGTTTATAAGGCGTGAGCTAGCGGAGGAACAATACAGGATGTTTATTTCAGTTTACATACTGTGAATATTAATACAGAAGGAGCAAAATCAATAATCTCGTTGTTGGTTTGCACCAAAAAGACAAAAGCCACAAGTCGCAAGTGATAAGTAAGAAGTTGCAGGTCAAAATGTCTTAAGTCAAAATGTCCCCAATAGGCTACCTAGTATTTTGAAACTGTATAAAAGTCTTTGTTGCCTCTATGTTATGTAGATGCACACATGGTACATATAGATTTATTCGAGTCACTTTTATACAATTAAAAACCAGGGGTCGCAGGTTCGATTCCCGGCTTCTCCATAAAACCACTTTCGGTGAGCCTTCGGGTGCTCCCGTCATATAATAAACACACATATCATAAACTCTCCCGGCCCAGTACTGGTCTGTTAAACCCATCGAAAAGCTACATTTTCTTATATATACAATTAAGAACTTGGTGATTAATGCTTTGAAAGTCTGAGACAGTGGTAATCATATGGTCGCAAATCCGCATGCAGTTTGATACTATGGCAATGATTACCATATTGCAGCTTCTCCCCTTGCAGTTTTCAACAAAGCTTTTGGGATTTTGCTCTGTATTCTTTACAGAATATATTGATACTTGTATGATTTTTTCCTGAGAATCGATTCGTCAAGTTTAGTGTTGCAAAATTCGTGATTTAAAGCTCACATACAAATGTCGTTTGGCTGCTTTGCACTAAAAATTGAAACATTTACGGTTTGATCGTTACCATAGGAAATGATTTGATATGGACAGATGGCTGATAAGTTGGTGCTAGCAAGCTGAGAGATAGTTTCTACCCAATTATACGCTTCTGATTGGCTAAGATTTCTAACAAAGATAACAGCTGCATCTGTATAAGATAACAGTCTTGAGGAAGTCCTGAGGTCAGAAAAGACGATGTGAGTAAAGTAAGAAAAAATCTTAATCACAGACCACAGTCTAACCTAGACTGCTGTCAGGAAGAGACATGGAAAAAGGACTCCCACACCGCAGCAGCAAGAAAACAATTAAAGTAATGCAGCCATCTCTCTTCCCCCCTCTCTCTCTCTCTCTTTCTCTCTCTCTCTCTCTCTCTCTCTCTCTCAGCAAGATGATTACAAAATTATGAACCAAACCATACTATAGTAGCAACAATAAACAATGCATTCTAACCTAGAGCGCTGTCAGGAAGAGACATGGAAAAAGGACTCCCCCACCGCAGCATCAAGAAAACAATTAAAGTAATGCAGCCATCTCTCTTCCCCCCCCTCTCTCTCTCTCTCTCTCTCTCTCTTTCTATCAGCAAGATGATTACAAAATTATGAACCAAACAATACTATAGTAGCAACAATAAACAATGCATAATTAACAACTGAATTATCACATCGAGACAGAACAGCAGCCGAGTCCACCAGAGGGGTTGGGGAGGGGGCTTAAACACATTTGTGTCACTCGCAGAAAAGTATTGCAATGCAATGTAAGAAATGTATTGACTTACATTAGTAAGTAGACCATAGAGCTATAAGTTGTATTCAGAGTTAACTTTACTGATCATAAAACCAAACACTGTTGGTGTTGATTTATTGTACCTGCACTATTTGAAAAAAAATCAGATATTTTATAATCGACCCCATATATCCATCTTTCCATCCATCCATTTGTCCATCCATCAGTCGTTTATGCTGGTAATACATACTTCTTCATATCTTGGTCGAGGATATTTAACGCAATGATTTCCTATGCTTGTAGATTGCAACGAAGGCTTCAGGTTTCCAATAGGACCTTGGAGTCAAAGTTCAAGGTATCATTAACTAAAATCTGCCCTATGGTTCATAACGCGAACTCCCCTTTCATATTTGGCCCAGGGTGTTCATATTAAGTACAATTGTTGTCTATGTTGTGTAGATTTCAACAAATATCTCTGTATATGCATATGACATTGAAGTTGACCTTGGAGTCAAGGTTCAATGTCAAATATACAGAAACCCTGTTTTATGGCTTGGGTTTGCATGTATGGCGATCTCCTCTTTCATTGATTGACCGAGGATGTTCATTTTTGGCACAATGATATATTTGGCGTAGATTACAACCATAGTTCCAGATCAACAAAAATATATTGAAGTCAAAGGTCACAGTCACATAAAAATATCTGTCTTAAGGCTCGTAACGTGAACTCCTCTTTCATTTTACGACCGATTACCGGGCCGCGTAGCGCAGTCGGTAACGTGTCTGGCCACAGATGCGAGTCTGCTGCAGATCCTGGGGTCGGGGGTTCGATCCCGGCCCGGTCCCATACTTTCGTGGAGATTGATCATGAAATAATTTCTACGGTCCTTCTCCTGCCTTCCGCTGTATCATTCAAGAAGGGTTGTTGTCAGTTACAAGCGAAAGTATGTGCACGAAGTACTGGTTAACTGCTTGTTCAAGCTTGCACAGGAAAAAGTGTGGCTAGGTGAACTGACCGTCCCGCCATGACCATAGCTGTTGACTTGGGACGTAAAGCAACAAAACAAACAAACAAACAAAATTTTGCGACCGAGGGTGTTAATATTTGGCACAAGTGTTGCCTATGCTATGTAGATTATTAATACCATCTAAGCACTATATGCAGGTTTGCCTGTGCCTTCGTATGTCGCCTTTACAATAACTTACAGAAACACATTTTTGCAAATTGATTTTTAAAATAATTGCGCTATTGAAATGTGGAATTAGGTGACAAATTACTACCTTGTTAATTACTATTGCAGATGTGGTCTGTTAATACCTAAGTGTGTAAAACCGACTTGCTTTTAAACATTCGGCAATGGTGATTGTACTCATTGCCGGTATCAAACGACATTTGCCTCAGCAGTTTATAACGAGAAACGTGTTAACTTGCAATCAGTGTAGATCAAGATCAGAGACTACAGAACGAACTCAGTGTCTCTGTATGATATACGCTATTTGCCAGCATGATAGTAGTAAAACAAAGAAATATGTTTGAATATATTGATGACAACCTTGTAAGTGACCATGGGTGAACGGTCAAAAGTCAGCATTGACTAAAGACAATACCTCATTATATTAACAATATATATTAAGTATAATGAATTTGTCTTACAAAAACACAACAAAAATATATAATTCCCGTGGCGACTAGGCTAGTCATTAGTTACATTTGGATTATCTCTTTCGATGGGTGTTCAATATAAAATTCTACTTCAATTGGCCCTTTGGTTTTCAAGTCCAAAAGGTTATGAAGCCCAGGAAAATACAAACAATATATGATAAGATGGCTGCCTAACAAAGAGGGTGAAGACATTTACATTCATATATAAACAGTTGTATTTAGCAGCTTAATGTAACACTATAGATAGATCTAATCCTTTGCTTTGGTTTAGTATTGATAGTTTTGTGGAGAAAGTGTTTAGACTATCGTAAGCCGAAGTAGGAGTGAGCAAATCAGTTGTATTGCATCAGTGTGGTTCTGTTTAGAATCATCTCAGAGATATATAGCTAATGTGCAACCAAATAACAGACGTCGATTAAAAGTTGGCAGCAATTAAATATATCTCTTGTAAATGTAGTTATTTCAAACCCTCTAAAGCCAGTCTTCTGATATAAAACACCAGATATAAAACATGATCAGGTATACTATGATGAACGACCGTGGCTAAAAGGTCAGCGTACTTATATATGGTCATTTTTTCATTAGGTAAAACATATTAATATAGGATTGGCTTCAGCAGTTACAAAAATCTTCTTCTCAAGATTTTCCCATACTAATGCATTAGAAAAAGAGAGAGGAAAGCAAAGATCGGGAATCAATACAATCAAGTACCACACCTGACTCGGAACATCATATGGGAAAGTGACAAAACACAAGAAATCACAACACACAAGAGAGCCAAGAGGCCACAATGCTGCAAGGAACAGACAAGACAGCATAACAAAGATAGACATGAAACATAAATAACAAAAGCGATCCACGAAAAAAACCCGCCTTGGAAGGATTAGCAAAGAAATATCACTGGAGGGTTTAAGCATGTTTAACGGAGTCAAATTGGACAGCCCACAAAATGGTCGTCAACCTAGATCATCATTTGAACAAATTTGGTAGGGGTTAACATCCTCATTGAGCAGAGCACTACATACCCAGACCGAAAGGCATTGGCCCTACGAGTTTTCAAAGAATTGCTTTAGGAGGATTGTTTCCAAATTGGGCGAGGCAGCTTTTTTGTCAATTACATATAACCTAGACCATATACAGGTATCATTAGATTGCCTTTAAAATTGAATGCTTCATTCAAAATTTGACTCCATTTGGCTTTGTATTTTCTGAGAGTTATATGTTCAAACACGTTGATGGCAGTCCATATAAGCGACATTGGCTGAAATACCTTTGGTTCCGACTTATAAATTTAACATGTACAGTAAAAACTCTGTAAAACGGCCACTTGTTTTTCAAGACTAACTATCGTTTAATGTAGGTTAAAAGTATTGCAGAATGCTACTTCCGACCTTCATTGCGCTACCATTTGTCTTTAAGATCTTTGTTGTTTGTATATTTTTGAGTGGCCGTTTTACACAGGTTTTACTGTCTATGAAGCATACTGACATCGGCTACATAATACTTATTGAAAAATCAAGTTCTCCCAATTTTCCCCAAATAAATTCACTAGGAATTAAATTTGACCTTACAATAAAGTATGTCTGAGCCAACCTAAGATCACCATTTGATTTGAACAAAGTTGTGTGGACCCACATCCCAAAATGTGAGTTGACCAGGGAATGCCACAATCACAGTCTGCAGACCAATGACATTCGAATTCCTGTTTGGTCATTGTTTTGCTGTGCAGTACTTAGTGTCTATGTTTGATATCATCTCTCTATGGAAGAGAGAGCTGGTAGCTTTACTTGAATTGCCTTTTGATGTCATGTGACTGTTAGTGTGTCTTCCTCACTGTGTCGTGGGTTTGTCTGCATGCAGTGTGTTAATGTGGTATTTCCTGGTCATACTAGCTAACTTCTTGGGTTCAAGAGAAGAAGATTTTGCAGGGCTTTACCATATATGGGCATGACGACCACCCCAGTCGTGTGACCAGAACTAGTTGAACATTTAAACAATGCCTTCTGATCTTATTAGTCTATTAGACCAATAACCCAAGTGTATAAGTCTGGTATTTTTTTTAGTGTTGCTATAGTAACAAAAAATGGCCGCCAAACTGGGCTCAAAAATGAAGAAATGGTATTTTTGGACAAATCTGTAGCTTCAAAGACCATTAATAGAGAATTTGATAGTAGCACAGCTGATAACCACAATTTAACTTTAAAAATGTTTTGACAAGGTAATAATTATCATCTGTTATGATAGTGTTTTGGTATTTGCTTGTTCTCTGTGTTAGTTCATCAGTCAAATCTCTTGCACTTGGTCAAAAATTACCATTTTCTAATATTAAATTCTTAGGGCCATTTTCTGTTTCCATTACAACTCCAAAAGTGACCTAGTCAAGTTAACATTAGACTTTCACGCTTTGGATTTTGTTCAAATAAACTACTTAGAAAAGATGGTGAATAACAAATGTTACGTTTGGACCTCAAAGTGGTGCCAATATATACATTTAATGCATGCATTCTGCTCTGTGAGATAAAATGTATTCCAATTGTATAACTGAAATATGTATGCTTTGAATGTTTTCATGCAAGAACAATCTACAATGGCTTTTGGCTACTGGTTCGAATTACTTTATATGTGTGGTTCCAACCAGTACACAAAACGCATATTTAGTGCATGACCTGCTGTGAGACGGGCACTATTTTTTGAAGGACTCTGACCATGTAGCCGTGTATCGAAATAAGCTCTATTTCCGCTTTTCATGGAACTGGCCCATCAAACAACCGACACAAAGGGATCAAGAAATTTAGCATCCAAGCCAAGGAAGTTTACATTCAACTGTCTATAAGAAGTGTTAAGGTTCTAAAGTCTTTCAGTATAGTTCAGTTTATCTTAGCAAACAGTGTAGATACCGAGAAATATCACTTTTGTGGAATTTCATCTGGATCTTCACTGTTTGCCTAGGTACCCAGTATACAAATGGCTAAACTCTACATATTAAAAATCATAGTCACACAGATACCGTTTACACGCATTATGAGATACATTTTCTCTAAAGCCAGTTTAGTGCATAAAACACAGTGCCAAACACTATCAACCAGACTTTTTGACATACAGTATACGCGTTCTACAAGTTTACGAATCGCTCTTAAATATGACTTGGCCCCGGAAAACGGATATTTATGGAAACGTGCACCCACGTGTGACACGTTGAAGAAATATCATGTCATTCTTAACGTTTGCCAGATCCCTCGGGAGAAGTTGAAAACCTCGCGCTTCGTCCCCGAGACCTGACGAACGTTAATGCGTGATGCTATGTTTGATCCCTAAACTATCAAAGACCAAAGTCCCACACGGTATCATCTGAACTCAGACCATTTACTAGAATTCTGAAATGAACATTTAGATACAGTTTTTCTTGTTAGTCACGTGCGGATCCAGAAAATTCCTTCAAGGGGTAGGGGTGGTGGGGTGGTCCTGACAACGTTTTTCGTCATCAAAGTTCCAGAGGGCCGTATGGACCTCCTTCTCGATGGGGGTCCGTACCAGAATTATTAAGTAAACGACCACTTGTGATTTCCAGACCACCTCTCCCTGGATCGGTCCATGTTAGTCTGTTAGGTCAATTAAATATAAGATATACCCGATATAAGGCCTTTTACTAGAATTCATGAAAAAGCATTTTACATACAGATCTACAGACTAGTCAAAAGTAATTTTTTCATGTAAGGTCAGATTTACATTAAAGTAGTTAAACGTCGCCACTGTTACCTTTTTATTAATAGAAACATTTTTAAAGATTATAGTAACCCTTCGCACAGTTTTGATTGGCGGTTGGCAGGTACATTTAATACACATAGATTATTATAACATGTATTTTTTTCCGAAAAATAAATACAACACCTTCAGACATAACAAGACAGTTGAGCAAAATATCACAGTTTTCTTGGTGATTCAACAAAGTGTTCATATAGGCCTATGACTTATACATGTATATCTGGCATTCGCCCCGCACTTCTGGTTTGAATCTCTCTGATCCTTGAGGACTTAGTGGGCTGTGTTAGTCTGTCTACAATCATTGTCATTTCTCTCTCCCCAACACTTTTCAGTCCAAGATATTTCGCGTGTTCACGTTCTTTCTGTTCTCTCATCATTGTGTCACTTGTGTGGCTGATTCCTTTACTCGCCACAGTTGGCTGGCGCAAGCGCGTCACCACTCTGTCTACGTCATGGCGCGAGAGTATCCGAAAAGCTGGAGCACGTGGAATCAGACATCCGTACTCTGGCACGAATTCTGATGATTTTAGAACATACTTTTTTAAATCTTTATTTTCCTCCTGCATTCGAATCTGATCTTGTGTCGGATAGGGAGCGGCATGCCTGTATTTCATCGTCTGGGGAAAGCCGCTGTAAATATGCTTCAAGTCCCGGCTTATAATAGAAGTAAACGATGTCTTAAATTCTCCCATTTTCTTGGTGGATGATTTTTGCACTGTATATAAATTAGAAAATTTTAGCCGTCGTATTCCCTGTGCACTTAAGCCATCTACAAGCCGTCTGTTTCTTGATTGCACTATCCAGTTTATAGTTTTCTTATGCTAAACACTTGTTTTCTTTTTAATTTCCAAACGAAAGCACGTATTTAAATGTCCAAGTTTATACAAAGAAAGTAGGCTTACAGTTGAAATCAATTCCTTAGATATCATGAACCGTTTTACAACATTCAAAAAACATCAGCTATGCCATGTTAGCGCTAAAAGTCCCTTAAAAGTGATGTTTACGGTTTTAGAGCTTTATTTTTTAATTGTTACAAAATATGGGCTCAGGCTGATGCAATTATACAGACTTTCAGAGGGTTTGGATTCTGACGAGATAGTCCATAAATCTCATTAGACTCTACACGGTTCTATAAATCTCATTAGACTCTACACGGTTTTTAAGGCTGTAAATGTTTATGCGTAAAAGCAAACTTGACCAAATTGGTCAAAACAATTCAGCATTTATGACTATCAGTTTCGATCTCTACTACAAATCAAGAAGATAAGGCTTTCTACATGCCCTTTCAGACATGTTGGACGCGCATTCTAACCAGTTCCTTCTGTGTCACGTATTCTTGAAGGTAGCTTTTCCTTCGACTATACACGATTAATCCCCTGCCCCCTGCTTTTGAAATGAAATCAGTTAAACGTCCTAAACTTAAATCCTATTGTTCTGTAACAATACATGGAAATTCAAACCTTTCTTAAATACATATTGATCACCCTTTTAACAATATTTCACCTTCAATATTGGCAGATTTCGTTTTAAGTCATCGTCAGTAATGTATAAATCTAAATCCTTTTTAAAATCATATTTGTACTGTCTCGACGATTACAGAGCCATTAAAAGGTTCATTTAATAAGATACACCTGTATAAAATAATTTGTTTTCGTAATATAAATTTGTCTACGGAATTTAAAGCATGAAAAATAGATATCATAATAAAGGTGCTAGATATAACACAAACTGAGTATCAACGCGAGCAAAGGGCCCTTGCAAAATATTGGGACAACTAATGCCCAGGTTAGCCTACATACGGAATCGAAGTTCTGATCAGGGTCTTACTTTCCGACTTCCATTGTATCCCCAATGTTTCTAATATATGCACGTATCTTAACACTTTGAGGCCTGTATACATGTACAATGTACCCGTTTACGGACACTTTTGCAAACTATGGATACCCAGGTGAAATACCATAGAACGTGACATTGCATTAGGGTCTGCACTGTTTCCTAATATAAAAACGATATTGAGAGATATAAATACAATATAATTTGACAATCATAAACCATCGTGGCCCCTCGATGTATACAACAGACCATCCCGAGTTTATTGTTTCTACCATTAGGTCACAACGGGTTAGAGAAACGGGCAGAAATATCCGTTCCAAACAGGGGTCGGGTAAAAAGATACAATGCATCATGGAAACGTCTCTCTACAAACAGATCACAGGTTTACAGCTTCAATATAGTACAACATTGGAAGATACATTAGGTAGGTCCTCAAACTGATTTGAGCAAGCATATGAGATTTGTGCACTTTTGGCATATGCGCGAACGCCTCCACTAAACGCAAATGCTGACAAATCCAAAGGAGCTATAGAGGAATAAAAAGTGGTCTAAGTCTTCATCTACAGTCAGTGGTCATATATATTTCATCAAAATGAAAAACTAGCAAAAACTTAAGCATAAATTCAACAATCTAGGGACTATTACAACATAACTGTGTCTCCATTTAAGTAAAGTTGCATATACTGAACTAGAATGGTCATCTGTTGAGCAGATTTCAATCTCATATATACTGACATAATTTACATGTCTTGTTACCAGGCAAGCATAGAACACTAGTGAAAATCCCTTACCTATCTATTGAATATGGTTGCTATGGTAACAAGCAATCACATATTGTGACTAGCATTCATTAAAATTAAGGAGGATATATCAATGATTGATGATTTTTTATCCTATGTTGATAACACACCACACTCCAAATGTACACGCATTCAACTTGTAGTGTCAAATTTGTTCAGACATAGTTTTCATTGAAATGAATGCAAAATATGCCAAAAGTGTGTCTGGAAAATAAACAAATGAAATTTAAATATATACAATTTCTTAGATTTTTGTTAGAACAGCATCAGACAACATTTTCTTGATTGCATGATTTGTATTATTTGACTGAAACAATTAAATCGATACCTGTTCAAGATTTCGTTTCCATGGCAACCATATTCTATAAGCAGGTGGTGGAATTTAAGTCGTGTTCCAAAATCGCTTAGCAACCAAGATTAACTGTCGCAATGAATGTCAAAGTAATTGTTTTACACCAGGCATCGGTCTTTTGGCTTGAAATATTTAAAGCGGTACCATTCATAAGTTAACATTACAAGAGACGTTGGCATTGATAAATTTGCTATTTTTTCTTTCTTTTTTTGATTTTTCCATTTTGATAAAATATATAAGGCCACTGACTGTAAATGCAGACTTTTTGAATACGCAGTCTTACTTGAAAGGCAAAAGCTAGTAATAAATTCTCATCTGCTGACTATACAACGGGTATGCGGCGATTCGGCCGTCAAAACAACGTTTTCGTTAGTTAAAACGATGATCGTAGAATGCAAATACAACGTTATCGATCGTCAAAATGTTGCGATCGAAAAGTCGTTTTTGACGATCGGAAACGCAGTTATTTTTTTTAAATGCGTTCAGCTACGCAGCGAATCCGGTGTGTACTTGTGTATGTGCATATGGGGAGCATTGCTGAATCGTATATTACGCATTTCTAAATTTCACACCCATAAGAGGATTGGTACCAATACGTCACATTTGCTAAATGTGAAATTTACGTAGCCTATGGTCAATTTAGATAAATTTTGGGATCTACAATAATTTCTGACATGTGAAAAATTGGTACCAATTCAATACACATGTACAAAAATTGGTACCGATTCCTCATACATGTAAAAAATTGGTACCAATTCCTCACACAGGTAAAGAATTCGTTGGTAATTTCTGACGTGTAAATAATTGGTAATTATTCGTAACAACCGTGACCTGTTTTTAGGTGTGAAGAGAATTAATACCAAGTCATCAAACATGTGTAACTAATTGGTACCAGATTATCTTACATGTTAAAATTGTTACCAATTCCTCTTAGGGCTGTTTCACATATACACCGAATCCGAACCGAAACCGTAACGGCCATCGAATTGCATCGTTTCGTTTTCGGCAGACCTTTCACATATGAACCGAATCCGTGGACGAAATGTAAGAAAATGCCTGTATAATTTGGACTAATTTCCCTCTCAGATAGCAGAAATACCTTTACAATACAAATTGTTCCATGTCACTGCATTGAGTTCGTGGTCTTTATAGTCGCTCTGGGTTTTGTCCCACAAAATTTTGTAGTCAATAGTATTGTGCTTGTAAAATAACCACACAATTGTCTCGCTGGACAATCCATCAATGGCTTTCATGATTAATAAGTTATATACAACGCACATGGTTGTGTATGTGCAGATTTTATCAAAATTACCTGTCGTATTTGTTGAAATTCGGCCACCGAAACCGAAAAAAAAATAAAATCAAATTCGTGCACGTTTTTGGTTCGGCGTTCGGTTTCGGTTCGGTTTCGGCGCATATGTGAAAGCGCTCATAGGGATTAAGGCATTTTATTTTTTCGGTTCGGTTTCGGTTCGGTTTCGGTGTGTATGTGAAATGGCCTTTACATGTAAAGATTTCGTACCGATTCCTCTTACATGTGAAGAATTGGTACCAATTCCTATTACATCCGAAGAATTCGTACCGTTTCCTCTTATATGTGAAGAATTGGTACCAAATTCTCTTACATATAAAAATTGGAACTGATTCCTCTTACATGTGAAGAATTGATACCAATTCCTCTAACATCCGAAGAATTCGTATCGTTTCCTCTTATATGTGAAAAATTCGTACCAATTCCTCTTACATCTGAAGAATTCGTACCAATTACTCTTACATCCGAAGAATTCGTACCAATTCCTCTTACATCCGAAGAATTGGTACCAAATCCTCTTACATATGAATAATTGGTACCAATTCCTCACATGAGAAGAACAGGTACAAATTCATAACACGCATGTCCCTAAATTATCATCATCCTCATCCTCATCAGTACTACTAGTAGTAGTAGTAGTAGTAGTAGTAGTAGTAGTAGTAGTAGTAGTAGTAGGACAAAAGTCGCCGCTAGCGGGGAAAGAGTTAAAGTGCAGATTGCAAGGTCTGATAAGACACTTGGGGGGTCAGAATAATAAACAATTATTGAACTTTATTAAGTTATATCATGATATTGTTTCAAGGTCGAGTATTTGCCTTTATTAGAGACAAATAAATAGAGGATATTTACTTTTTTGAGGTGAATACCAAATATATTTCATCGAGTGCGGTGAAAAAAATCAGTATTTTTCACGAGTGCGTAGCACGAGTGAAAATGCTGATATTTTCACCGCACGAGATGAAATATATTTGGTATTTGCCGAGAAAAAGTAAATTTTCTTTTTATTTTATACTCATCGGAAATACAGAAATCACAACCTTACTATCTACTTGGTCGTTTCTTGTTCGATTTGACTTTTTCAGTGTGTTTATTGGGTATAACATTGGGTGTAAACGTAGTTTGCACCTAGAAAATGGCTTAGAATCATATTTTAACGAATGAAACGCAAGAAATCAGCATTTAAAGAAAGTCTATTGAGTGTGCCTTAGGGAAGCGTCACGTGCAAACTGGCGCTACGCGAGGTCAAACAGTGACGTCATTATGTTTGATGTTGACGTCACAACATGCGTAGCGTTATTTTTGACAAATATACTTCACTTAAAACCTTATGTTAAAAAATCCCAGTCACAAAATTGCCAAGAAAGCCTTGTTTGCTACAGTTCTATTCTATTCTACAGTGAAAATATAAATCGTATCAGTCACTAGTGAAAAAATACGATATTTTTTCACTGTAGAAAAATACGAATTTTACTTACATTTGATATGCATTGAATTCACTGCTTGTGATAAAATAAAATGCAATTCACAGTTGTCGTACTGGGCTCATGTTTTTTCTTTTTTAACCATCAGTGTAGATCCTGACCAACTAACAACTAAAGTAAGAAATGATGACAACCAAAAAACCACTTTACGTTCAAACATTAAAGACTATTGGCCAGTTCATGAGATAAAGTACGTATTGCAAAAGGGTAAATAAATCTTTATATAGATGCACAGCTATCTAGTTGGGCTATAAGCCTAATTGATCTGAGACTATATTTACTGCCATAATTTGCGTGTGTGAGCAGCGAAGGCTTTGGTGAGACTGCTGGTGCACAGGTTCGTCTGAGCATGGGCTGCTCGCTGTTCAGATAAATATGTTGGCTTCATTAAATTATGATAGATGTAACTGTTTTAATATTATTGTATGGATTGATTGTATCCCATAATTATATTGTTTACAATTATTGATTTCCCACACTGTTAAATGTTACTATGAAAGGGTCAAACTTGGAGCCGCGTCGTGATAACTTCTGTCTCTTCTGCAAATATGATGATGCACAGTAAATCAGTGTAAGTTAACATCAAAAAGGGGTGGTAGATCCTTTCGGTGTAAACTTACACTTACTTTCCTACTTTAACAACCCGAGGCCAACATTTCACTAGTGATAAATATTAAATATTCGTACATGTTATCGTTGTAGATACTCTTACGGAATAATACAATCGAAACGAACATAGTTTGACAACAGTTTAAAGGTTCTGTGTCATCTACACACCATAAGCAATCAGTGTGCTAAACATGAACATCCATACACCATCAACAAACAGTTCGTGCAACAAGACGTTACACATATTTAGAATATATTTGACCTTTGATTCCAAGGTCATATTGGTGGTCTCAAACCTTCGTTGTCAGCAACCGTGGTACTAAAGATAACACCGGTACCGCCATCAAAAAGGAGGATCTGTTAAAGTTTGAAGTTGACCCTTGACTCCAAGGTCTAATAGATGATCTGAAACACAAACAAGAAGCATACCGTTGTGCCAAACATGAACAACTTCCACCGAAAGATGAAAGAAGAGATTACGTTAAGAGCCGTAAGACAGCTTTTTAGTATATTTGACCTTGACCTTTGACTAAAGGTCATATCAGGAATCTGACACATTTGACATATGTACATCAAGACATAATTTCATCAAGTGTTTATAGAATGCTCTGACGGGCAAAACACAATCTTAAATAATCTGGAAAAACGGATCCTTCGGAAATAGAGAGAACCTTAAATGTTACGAAAAGTGCAACAATTCACACACCCCTAGCACCAGCTTTAGCGGTATTCTGCTTTCCGTCAGAACCCAATATTCCCGTAGGACCAGAATATGAAAAATATCAACACTATATCGATGCACGGGGAGAGGTTAAACTTCCAAGACAACAACTGTTCATCAAGAAATTATAGAATGAGTTAATACTCAGAACACACGCGTAGACTTCTAAGAACATATTAAACTGTTCATCAAGGCTGTATAGAATGTGTTAGTACTCAGTTCACAATATTAGACTTCTTAGACAATAAACTGTTCACCAGAGACCATTCTACGGAGGCGTTAAAAGTTTTTAAATTTCTCCTTGCTGTCATAACTACTATACCAAAGTATGAGCATGAACCTGATCTTATAATCACTATATATACAGGTAGCCTTAAGAGGCTGAGTTTAAGTCCAGTATCACACATGAGATTGCCCGCCTGACAAAGGGAATTGCACCTCTGTGTCAGATAAGTAAAAATATCCATTGAAGTGAGTAGCATTAAACTTAAGACGCCTTGCTATAGGAATGATCAGACCCACGGCTTAATGCTGTAACTGATCGTGAAAGCGGATTGGCAGTGTTGTGGATAGGTCTGTCAATCAGCAGTAAGTCATGCTTATACCCCCTTATCAACTTTAGTATGAAATATCTCGTACTATGCAAGATCTACACTGATAAAGGTGGTATAAAAAGGGCCTGTCAAACCCTGTCTTCGAGGTTTCCAACAAAACGAGACTCAAACCAGTCTCCTCAGCTACAGAGACTAGCTAAAAGAAATGAAAAATCGCTTGTAGCAAGCTTAGATATGATACTTTTCATTAAGCGAATAACAAAGGCGTTGATCAGACTGTGCGGATGTGCAGGCTGGTCTGTGCCTTTGTTGTTCTCAAACAGGTTTTCTCGCGTAGAGGCCCACATAGTTATACCATGGTTTGTCCTTAAGATACTCCACTCGCTAAAGCTCGTGGATTATCCCCGCGTAAAGGCGGACAGAACATGGCAGAACTATTACATAACGGAAAGAACAACTTACACTCACACAAACTAAATTATGGAACCAGGCCACAAGTAAACCCACACTAGTACTGCACGTGGTAAATTAATATTTGTCCGCAAATGAAGTCAACTAAATTCACTTCTGCATGCAAACAGCTAACGCTCGCTGGGGTCTGTCAATTTGTGCAAGCTCACCTGGGCCTTCGTTGCCTAAGAATGCGATAAATACCAAAACTGAAAGTACTGGCTAAATTAAAACCATTAAACTTTAAAGGTACTGTGTCTGCTTGTAATGGAATGATTCACGAAACACAAATAATCAAATCAACATTTGAGACCTTATGAAGAATTAGACAGAATACAAAAGATGAAAACACAATCATGTTTTCAAAGAAAACGAATGTCTAACTACCATCCATTATAGTTCACTCCGCCCCTTCCTGTGCTTCACAACCAATCAGTTTGCACAGAAATTTAAATTTTGGCCAAATTTATCACATATTGTGTCGATATTTGTAATATTTAATAAGTAAATCACTCGCTACGCTCGTTCCCATTGTAATACATGATCTATAACCTATACATATGATTTCCAAACGATCTAAAATAGGTTTTCATTCCTATAGTGACTTGAACTTTTCTGAAAGGCTACAGATCCTTATAGACTCTTCATTATGCACCACAGTTATAGCAATTTAAGGTACATTCTAGTTGAATTCCATTTGACATTTCACGAGGCATAATGGTCTGACCGGACCCAACCAGTATTTATAGATAGAAAGAAACAAGACTCTTGGCATACAAGCACATTTTTGCTTAACAAGAGGAATTTAAGTGTAACAATTACCTTGAAAACTGGGTCAATGCCATCAAAGTGTATTCAACTCTGCACCACTATTTGTTGAATACATTGAGCAGTTCAGGAGATCGTGTGCACAGTGTATATCAAACAGTTACCTTGAAAAACTTTTGTCTGGCTGTTCCTTGGCAGTAACCAGTACTGGGCCGAAAGGGTTTATGGTTTTGTGTGTTTATGTCCAGGAGCACTCGAAGGCGCTCTGGTTTAAAACGTTCCAGAGACGGGGCCAGGGCTAAGTCTCATCTGATCGCAAAAACATACCTTCTCTTAAAAGTAATATATTAAATAGATATAATTAATGTTGACAAACATGTGTGTGCCTGTAACTTACAACTGCCTTACTTACATCAGGTGTTTGGATAAATTTTGCACTACTAGTAAATGTATATTTTCAGGAATATGCTTTGAGCTAGAGAGAATAAGTTTAGCCACATTACAGATAAGACCTGTTACAAGTCTTAAGAAAGACATGCTGTTAAAAACGGTTTTAGCAAGCTTCCTACATTATACTGGTTACCTAAACTTCATACACGGCCCTATAAGTCGCGTTTCATTGCTAATTCCAGTGCATGTACAACTACTGAGTTGTCTATTCTTTTGACTTCTTGCCTCACAGCAATTAAAAACCATGTCATTTAATATTGCACAACAGTTTACGAAAGAAATGGTAAAAATCTATTTTGGTCTATTAAAAATTCAGGTGAAATTCTTAATAAATTGAAGTCTAGAGGTTTTCTAGCATCTGGTTTGTCTACATATGATTTCTCTACTCTCTATACTACATTGCCTCATAATCTAAAAAAAGAAAAACTAACAGAATTAATTGAACAAACATTTAACAGAGAGGACTCACTTTATTTGGCTTGTAATGATAAAAATGCCATTTTTACTTCTGAACAACCTAAACGATATAAATTGAGGTCATGTCAGAAAATGTGTAATGCGCTCCATTATCTTTTGGACAATATATTTATAAGATTTGGCTCAAAATTATATCGACAAATTGTCGGTATTCCAATGGGTACTAATTGTGCTCCTCTTGTTGCAGATTTGTTTTTGTTTTGTTATGAAAGAGACTTTATGTTGTCTCTGTCTGACAATAATCAAGCTGATATTATTGAAGCTTTTAACTCTACCTCCAGATATTTAGATGACTTACTTGATATTGATAATCCTTATTTTGAACAAATGGTAGGTCAGATATATCCCACTGAACTTCAGTTAAATAAGGCAAATTCTTCTGATGCTGAAGCTCCGATTTTTAACTTGAACTTGTCAATAACAAATGGCATAGTTTCTTCTAAAATTTATGATAAACGGGATGATCTAAATTTTGAAATAGTAAATTTTCCATTTCTTGATGGAGATGTTCCTCGCTCTCCTTCCTATGGTGTATATATTTCTCAGCTTATTCGTTTTGCTAGAGTGTGTTCTAATGATGATGACTTCAACAACAGAAACCTATTTTTAACTGCTAAATTATTAAAACAAGGTTATAGATATCATAAAATTCGAAAAGCATTTTCTAAATTCTACCACAGACACTCAGAGTTAATTGTTAAATACAAAATTGGGTTAAAAACTCTTCTGCAACAAGGCATATCAGAACCTATATTTTATGGCGATTTAGTCTATAAATTCAAACGAATTGTTGGAAAACCTTATTTTAGTGATCAATTCAAAAAAATAGTAAACGTTATATAAGGGTTGGATATAACTTGGATATCATGTGACAGTCTGCATGCCTAGTTTTAAAACCAATCACGGTTTATAGCTATGGTTTCCTCTTTTTTTGCACGACGGTGGGTCAGGCCTCAGACTTTATGACGGCTCTGACGTAAAGCTTTAATCGGTGGGTTGGTGCCTGATGCTTATCTGTAGCTGGACCCACCGTGGCCCAACTTGAGGTTTTCTTTAGCTCTGACTATCTGTGAGTCATGAGCCTTTTTCTATGTTTCATCATGGTGTAGTAATTTGATTAGAGTGTTTTTCCATGATGATACATTGCATTAGTTAGATGACCTCCATGCGAGCTGAACATTTCTTGTACTTCAACAACAGCAGAATCTAGGGCGAAGATTTGGTACCAGTAAAATGTATTTAAGCCCCCCCCCCCCCCCCCCCCCCCCCCCCGGTGGCTTAGCTGCTGTCCGTTCTAAGGCGATGGTTCTGTTGTTGCTGACTTTTTGTTTATTGTTATTCCCATTGTGGGAGTCTGTAATTGTTCTATGTTTTGTTGTATGTTACTTTATGTCCATTCTAGTATTGCAATCATCTTGATGGGGAAGAGAGAGCTGATTGCTTTGCTTAATTTGTCTTCCTGGTGTCTCGTGATGGTTGAGCGGCTCTTCCTCGCGGTGCCACGGGGTTGTCTGCATTTTGTGATTGTGGTATTTCCTGATCATACTCACTTACTATTTTTACCCATCTCTTTGAAATACGAGAATATGGGCATGCAGATAAACACATAGAGTGCCACGTTCATCGACGCCTTTACAGCCATGCATTTGTGAAAAGGAATCACCCTGACATGACTGTGGGTACATATGCACAGGGTCGTCTGAGCCTTGGTTTGGCGCCTATTTAATAATATCTTCTTAGACTAGGCAAATAGGTCCAGGAAAGCAATACAACGAAAGGTATGATTAAATTATTTTCAATAATGTGTTTCAAAAACATGACATTAACATGTTGCTTATCATCACTTTTTGTTGCAATCTGGCCATATTCTCTAACCAACCTCTTTGTGTCATTAAAGCTAGCTGGGCTTCAAGCATGGTAGTAATACCTTGCTTACTAGATAGTAATTCTGACATAAATGTGAGGCTTGACAACCACAATTACGAGTACAAGGGCACAAATCAAAAAAAGTATCTGAGGTCCCTATTATGTAAAAAAAACTCTTTGAAAAAACTCGTTTTATGGGGCCACTCAAAAATAGTCAAAACAAAGGTCTTAAAGACAAACGGTAGCTTAATGAAACTTGTTAGTATTACAGACTGCTCTCTGCAATACTTTTGACCTGCATTAAGCGATAATTGGTCTTAAAAACCAATATTTTGTCTTCATTTTGAGTGGCCTAAATGGCAGAAACTAGCTAGTCTGGCCCAGTTAATATGCACACTCTAGTTTCAGTTCTTTGGTGCAGTCTTTGCTTCCAAAGGATACCCTTTTAAGAACATATTTACTGTAAGAGTTTCTTTAACATAATAGGGTACTGGTCGCATATGTGGTAAATTAGTCTTTAAACGTCCATGTACATGTACCACTAAAGAGTGGTACAGATTTTGGCCAGAGACCTCAGATATTTAACTATTCTGTGCCCTCGTACTCCCTCCATATCTATGGCAGCGTATGGGACGTTGTGAAATAAAAATTCCGGGCTTGTGAAAATTACTATGCCGATACGAACAGTGATTAATTTACAAATTTGGGCTTATGGGTCCTGGGACTCGCTGTTTCCAATATCAATGAGTCCCAACTGCAAACTTATGAGTCCAAAACACTATTTTTAATGGAAAGTCTGCAACACTATTGCATCCCGGGACTCGCTGAAATAAAAACTTATGCGCAAAAGATGCAGAATGCGCAGGTAACAAAATCACTGTGAGAACATTGAATGCTCTGGCATTTACACAGACTCACATGAGCTTTAACTTATCACCTATATAATAAGTACCAGATTCTCATTTCCGGGCTAAAAGTGCATTTAGGCTCTGGTTTAAATAGTGCATTTAAGTTGCATATAAAAATTTTGATAATAAAATGTGTAAGAGGTAGACTAAAGGACATTGCATTGTAACACTTACGAATGAGTATATATGTAAATATTGTATCATTAAAATATAGAATGCATTGAGAAAAGAAAAGAGAATATTTTAATATGTAAAAACATGAACAAAATGTATAAACATCAAGTATGCAACATTCGTCATTGTCAAAAGTGTTAAGTATAGGTTATAGATCATAATTGTAATATGTGAACTATGACCTACTTATAATTTTCTCCTCTGCTTTTCTGACCACTCCTTTGAAAATGGTTGCATTGACCACTAAACAGATTTACTAATGATTTTACTTAATAGATATTACAAAAATTGAAAAATATGTGATGTTGTTGGCCAAAAATTTAAATTTCTGTGCAAACTGATTGGTTGTGAAGCACAGGAAGGAGCAGAGTGAATCATAAATCTTACTAGTGATGATTATAAAATGAAGTAGAGGTTGACTAATGGAAACTGAATTGTAACACTTATGTAGACAATGTAGTAAAACGTAGATTGTATCGAGAAAAGAGACTATTTACCTAAAAATGAACAAAATGTAAAAATAGAAAGTATGCAGCACTTAATTATTGTGAAAAGTATGACGATTATGAAATGATTAAGAGGTAGACTAATGGATATTGCATTGTAACACTAACAATGTATTAAAATATTGACTGCATTGAGAAAAGGGACTATTTTAAAACCTGAAACACTTGTATACTGAGGGAAAAAGTTTGGCAATTAGTTATAATGGGTTTTCTCATAGGTGATCTTTTTAGCATTAGATATTTATTAATAGCAAGTCTGCGAACATGTCAGCTGTTTGAAAATGATTTTACGGATACCTGCAAGCAGTCAAAAGAAACAAATTACGATTTCATAGGTAGGATTTGATCTGCTGAGCATTTTAATTTCAAACGCTATTCAATCGAAAGGGAGGTAATTTGAAAAAATATGATTTTTAACTAGAAACTGTACGAAAATGATGAACAGAACATTCAGTTTTAAACCAGTTTTCACTTTTTGGCTTTGAGATCTAAACATTTGATGGAAAATGAAATTTTTAGCAGACATATATTCGTGCTGTTGCCAGAAAAGCTGTTTTAGCAAGGCGACTTAAAATCAGACTTTAAATTATGTGAAATGCCAACTGGTTATTTTCATTGTACTCGTAAACGTTGTCTACATCTATTTTTGATATTATAAAATTAAAAATCCAATTTCTTCTAAACTGTGAATCCCAAAAGTATATTGCTAAACTTTTTCCCTCAGTATATAAAAGCTATGTATGCAAAACTTGACCACTGTCAAAACTGTTTGATTACGGTATACGCTATACATATACCATTTGTTCAGGCAAAAGGTTACAATACCATTTAAGAAATCAGCCAGTTTTGGTGGCAAAAAATTCTATGGCACACTGAAATAGTTGATTTAATCACATTGTCGCTTTTGTGTTTTATTTCAAGAGTGATGTGCATTGATAAGCTTATATCAAAATAACTCTCACATATACCCAGATCCGCCTTAGATTAATTACCCCAAAATATAAACAAAGCATTAAGATTCTACATGTAGCTAGATTCCACATTCCTACAAGTTGAAATTGGTCATTAATTTTGTGATAAACTGTTACTTATAAAAACAGATTTTTTTTTTTATCTCAATCCTTTTATTTGCTGTGCTGCTAATACCATTTCTTGCAGGTACTCATAGGAAGCGTCTTATGAGACACTTTATGAAGTGTCTCATAAGACGCTACCTATGAGTACCCACAAAAATGATTGTATTGTTATAAAAGCAAACACTAGCAAATGCATCACCTCTCTTATCTAGCCATTATTTTGTCTTTAAAGTTCACAACACTCTGAATAGTCTGTATCACACGCCTTGGCTTATATCTTTATGACCCGTTTTCCAAGTGATTTTCCTGCATTGATCTGTTCATCAAAAGCTAGTCCAGCTTCTTCCATTCTATAAGCTTTCCCAACATGTGGTAGTAGCCAGCCAGCTTTTAGTCCTTCTTCTATTGCCTCATGCATCATCATGTAATCTGCCTATAAAAACAACCTCAAGTTACCATCTGTATTTTAATCATCATATCTAATGAGTGTAGTGGATAGTATAGCATGACAATAAATCTTTATTGAAAGCGATACAACCAAAGGAAATATACCAAACATGAGACCTGTACGATTTTGCATAGGTGCCATATTTTGTGCATTACTTTGATTGTACTGGGAGCACAATAGCTCAGTAGATTGAATATTGGACTTGTGACATATATAGATGACTGCGTCGTGTCCTTGAAGAAGACATTTTATCCTTTGCTTAGCACTGGTTCACCCTGGCAAGACAGGAAATTGTCCGGACATGACTTAAAAAATATTGACTGGGACGCAAAGAATTCACACAAACAATCGCATTAATAAAACTTGTTTTATACATAAAGACATAAAGTGCTATCAACCCATTATAGAGCTGCCCGGTCTCAGTGTTTAAAATACATCTACTAAAACGGCTTTAGTTTATCAATATCACTGTAATGTGTGATATATTGTCAACACATCGTGACTTATCAAGTCAAGCCGCCCATTGTTCTACCACTATAATTTACATGAAATGCAGGGAATGTTACCAAGCCAATATTGAAGTGAATTCATTCTCTCTTACACAGTATTAAATAAACCATATTACAAAATACATAAAAAACAAGTGATTATAATAAGCAATGGCACTGAGAGAGGTCATATTAAATATCTTATTGTATATGTATCAATAGTAAGGCATTTAATACAATATTTGAGCAAACTTAGACAAACATATGGAAATAAGATCAACTTAAGCTAAGCTGTAGCCACAAAGGGTGTTCTAAAACACCATTTTCTTCCCCAACAGCTAATCAAATAAACATTTTATTCATAATTATAAATGCCTATGTGCATAGCTGTGAAATAAATTGTCAAATTAACGAAAAGCCATGTTCACAACATGAGAATCATGTGCTGTTTGGCATGGCATTTAACTTGAACATACTTAAAATGAGCACTGAATTGTTGTATGGAGGTACATGGGAAGCCTTGCAGCCTGGACTAACCAATTAGCTGATGCCTTTGTTCGTGAAAACATTGTTCCAGGCTATGACATTCATTGTGATGATGTTCAAAAGTTACAAGCAGTCACCATTTTCTATAGATGAATCAAGTGTTAAAAAAATTACATTTTAATGTTTATCTGAGTTTTCAGTGCAATTTTTGTTGGAATTAGCTAAACTATGCAAGAATAACGATCACACATGTTTGTTTCATTGCATTACTACTTTTTGGGTACCTAATGAGACACACGTAGCCTAGTGGCCTCATGGGGTTCTGGAAATAATAACACATGGAATAAGATAATTATGTCATGCTTATATAAGAATATTGCTATAAAAGCAGAAGACAACTCAAAATCCATTTCGTCACTTTTGTAATATAATATATTTCCCATCCTGTTGGTGCTAAATTGGAATACGATTATTCTTCTGTCATTGTACTATTAATGATCATATTTATTATATGAAATGTTTACATTTTTGTTACAAAAACCATTACTGTAATTTTTTTTGTCCATTATCGTGGTTTTCATCCTCCATTTTATAGCCCAAGATGGAAGTGAGTAAACCATAACCTACCACTGGTGCCTTCAAAATACTGACATCCTTTATCTTGATTCCCTTCTCTTTTATAAGCTTCTTGTCAACAGTAAAAGGACCTCGGCTTCCAACAATCTAGAAGTAAAGAGTGATGACACTATACAGTAAAGCCTGTGTAAAATGGCCACTCTCAAATAGACCGAAAATTGGTTTTCATGACGAATTATCGCTTAATGCAGGTCGAAAGTAATGCAGAATGCTCCGTGGAACATTCTGCAATACTTTCTGCCTTCATTAAGCTACCATTTGTCATTAAGGTCTTTCTTTTGTGTATTTTTAGTGGTCATTTTACACAGGTTTTACCATACAGTGTACGTGGTTATAAAAAATCTTAAGTGAATGTGTCTGATCTTATGCCCTATCATATGCTAATCAAGCTGTGAAAATTACATTATCAGTTGTACAGAAGCACCTGCAGGTTCTGAACAACTGCAAAGTTGTTATATGTTTCAGAAAGATCTCCAAGACATCAAATGTGCCTCAAAGTTTGAAAAAAGACATATAGTCAATTGTTAAAATTTGAAAATATAAACTTTCTGAATTGAGTCAATGTTAAAGTTATTTAAACTGCGATCTATTACTGGGCTTTTCCTTGCCATAATCACTTGTTTTTTTTTATTGTTCATTGTACTTATTTTTACAGTAAAATCTGTGTAAAACCGCCACTCAAAAATAGACAAAACAAAGATCTTTTAAGATAACAAATGGTAGCTTAATGAAGGTCAAGAGTATTGCAGAATGCTCCCCTTGGAGCATTCTGCGATACTTTTGACCTTCATCAAGCGATAATTGGTCTTGAAAACCAATCTTTGATCTTTTTGAGAGTGACCTTTTTACACAGGTTTTACCGTACTTGAGTACTTGTTCACAAAATTACAGACTACAACCTAAAGGTACGTCCTTTTTCTAAAGTAATGTATTAAAGAAATAATAACATGGGTAAATCAACTTGGCTTTTGGCACTGAACCTGGGATTTACCATATACACATTATTCATGTTAACACTTTTCAGGAGTGCATACATATTCGTAAATTATACATCTGCTACCTATAAATGTTTGTTATGTAATGTTGTCAAATTCAGACATTTAATAAAATAAAAGTTTCAAATTAAAGTTTCAAATTATTTAACTGATCAGCCAGGTTAATGGAAAGTCACTTCATTACAAAAATGAGGAATTTTACTAACTACTGTAGCATAATTCCTGCTATAGGGGGGCTAATTCTGGGGCATATCTGTACCATTCTAAATATATGAATTTACCCGCCCTCTCGGACTTACTGCAATGGTGCCACTTGTGTTGATAATCTGAAGATCTTTTTCAATGTTTGCACTTGCCAGCATCTCTATTATAATGTCCGGACCTTTACCTCCTGTAGCTTCCTGTGTAACATAATAATTTAGAAAGTCATTCACAGGTTTAGGTTAACAAACTTGTTTAGCGTAAAATTGTAAATAATTATGTTCTTACCCATCAGGTTTAGCATATGTTTTGGGTGCCCAAAAGAACCGTCTTATTGAGAGGGTTCTTCTGAGTACCCACAAAATATATAATATGTTTTGGTTGAGAAATAAAATAAATATTTTTTGTTACGCACTGTTAACTAAAGGCCTGATCATTACTTTAATGTAATATTTTACTGTCAAACGTTGCTAATACTTTCACCCATTTTTCATAGCACAGTGTGATAGTAAAAAAAGCCATAAGCGACGCTGATGAACATGTGGGTCATTTACGTCTTGCGATGTTCAGTAATACTAGGGGACATGAGGCTTGGTTTGACCACTTTAAACCCCAACTTTGTTGTTTATTCATAGAAACATAAAGTGTGAATACTCATTTTCTTAGTTAGAATGAGTAAAACACTTTATGAAATAGCATTGTGCAGATTTGGCTAAGTATTTAGTTAAGTAACACAATCATATCACCTTCAGCAGCTCTATTGAAGTGACATTACTATTAAAAGTAAGTAATGGTGCAAAGATCAGGAATCGATACAATCAAGTACCACACCTGACCCAGGATACCAATGGGAAAGTGACAAACTCACAGAAGACACCACAAACGAGAGCCAAGAGGTCAGCCCTTTCCCAGCAGGTGACCACAAAGCACATATAAACAGACGTGCACAAAACATAGCAAACACAAGACAGAACAAAAACATAAAAGATCCACAAAAGAAGTACCGCCTTGGAACGGTCAGTAAAATATTTTACTGGAGGGCTTAAACCGGTTTAACGGCGCCAACCTCACCCTTAATTCAGATGTGGATCAAGACACATAGATATTTGGTTTGCATGAAAGACCCCTAACTTATCAATGCATCATCTCCTAAAACATATAAATCAAGATATAACAAGGAGATAAAGCAAGGATAAGGACTCAACAGTAAATTAAACTGAAGACCGGAGCAAAAGAAATCCAACAGGTAAACCCCGGTTTGACATCGTCAGTTTTACTGATTTGCTTAAACGACAGTCAAATATAGTTGTTGAAACAGAAAAACAGAACCCCTTTGTACAGGTTATATTTTCATTCATTTATATAAATAAGCGGTTACACACTGTGTTGCCTTTGAAACTTCCTACACATGGCAAGAAGAAAAAGTTGGAAAATGAAGGAAGAATGTTTGGTATAATAGAATAAATATTACATTCCTGAGAAGTGTGACAGTTGAAAATATAATTCCTCGAGAAGTGAGGCAGACCAAAGGGGCCAAAGAAACTTTAAACCAATATGTACCATCATCCCAAACAGAAAACAAATGGGTTATCTGGTTTGCAAAGTTTGAGGTCCTCAAACTTTAATGTTTGTGGAATCCTACGCATATGCTGGGTGAATTCACTAAGTCTCCAAGAAAATTCTAAGTCCATGACATGAGCCTTGAGATGTCCTAGGGGATAGGGACGGTACTGCCCAAACTTTTTGAACCAGTATGTATTATCATAGCAAAACATGAACCCATCCGGTTATAGGGTCTGCAAATAATGTCTTAAAACTTTAAAGTAAAGATTTAGCATGAACATTCTAAGCCCATGTCTTGACCTTGAGGTGAACTAGGGGTTGGAGATAGTACTGCAGAAAAGTATTGCCATACACGAGGTACTCAGAAAGTTTGGGCTAGTATGTATCACCATACCAAACATGAACCAAATAGGTATAGGGTTTGCAAATATAATAATAAGATCTTTTAAGCTTTAACAAAATACTTGTCATTCAGACGCTGATGCTTACAATAATGCAGATACCAATACCAGGATTAGTACAATAGATCTCAAAAAATTATTTTAAGAACTGAAACAGTAAATATTCTTTTCTCATTTAAGGGTTCTCATCTTAGTTTATCAATAGACTCTTCTCTTACTGTAAAGGCGGCATTTCTTATATTTATATCTTGGCCTGGTTCGCCTATTTCATCTGCTGAACAAGAGAAATCAGGTTCTATTTATTATTTGGTGAAGAATGATTAAGTTGTTAGGGCCGTGCAATCGTGCATGCATTTCATGATAATCCTAACCATATACACACTGAATCCACATTTATTAACCCTTAAATCACATATTCACAAAATGTATGTTTTTGTCGTCCACTAAAATATTTGAAGCCTCATAAGCAAAAAGTTTGGACCCAGATCAGACAGGAGCAGCCTGATCAGGGTCCACACTATTTGCCTCTATGCCTATGTTAAATTGACATTTTCAGATTCAGTTATTTTGCTGGCGTTTTAAGGACTAAACAATGTGTTTTGCATCTATACTGAGGTAATTGCGCAAGATGATACAGTTAATTTTTTAAATAAAACCACGCCTCATTTTCAGCTTTCACCTATGACTCATCTATGTGTAAGGATGACCAGTCCTAACTACGCATTCATGAGGTGCCGCCTTTACAGTAAGCAAAAGTCATATTATACACTGGTTTATCATGTCTCATCATACTCTCTTGCATTACACATAAGTTGTGACATAACATGCACAATTGAATCATTTTTCTACTGTCATGCCAAGAGTGACAATGACGTAATACTTTGTTTACACTTGCTAAGTAAAGCACTAATGTGTGCACTTCACTTGAGCTAACGCGAATCGATAGATCACTTGTGTATTGATCCTATCCTGAGGATAGGATTAATAAACAAGTGATTTATCGATTATAAATCTGATAACTGTGTAATCAAAACATGGATTCACTGTCACTCTTGGCTGGCATGACAGTATTATAAAATGAACGAGTTAGTGATAAAGATTATATTGAATTAACTAAGGGACATATCATTTAAAAGTATTTCTATGGAAGGACAGCCAGTAAATGTTGTAGCAAAAGAAGTATCATATACACACTAACACTTACTATTATTTTCTCTGTATATCCACTTTCGTTGTGGTTAAATGCTGCTGTTGCCCCTTGCTTAAGAACCAGGTCAATGCCCTCCTGTGAACCAGCAGTGCCAATAACGTTTAATCCCCTAGATTTCGATATCTGTACACAAGGAATCCCAACCTACTCATACACAAGTGTATGTACATGTGCAAACTAATTTGAATAAACTATAAAATCATTAACATCCTTTGGTGTTAATAATTAACTAATTAACCCTTATGGTGCCTGCAAAGAAGTGCATCTGAAAATATTGGCTGCTCAAATCTTCTGTTGCATATATTTGCTAATATTATTGAGAGGTGCTTGCATATGGGCATGTGCATTAGCGCATGGATTTTGTGTGTTTGTAAGGGACCTGCAATGTTAGGCGGAATGTTGATGACTCATCAATCGTCATTTACCTGTAACTAATAGGTGAAGCACATGATCTACAGAAAGCAAAATTGTCATACGAAAACTCAATTTCACGAGCATAGTTTAGCTATATATACTGGGAAAATTTGATATCTTATTGAGAGGCATCACAATTAAAGACATTACGATTGTCGGAACACAGTCTTGTGTAGAACCTGTGATTCATTATGAAATGCAGATAAGGTACAGTCCCGGTAAAGAAAATTATGTTTTCTTTTCTCTGTGATCAGAAGCCATTTTTTCTGTGGAAACAGAACAAGAAACTTTCTGAATGTTACTGTTACTGTAATGCGAAATTCAGAAGATTTCTCCGAGAAACTCTGTGAAAATAGTAAGTGATACAGGTACAAAATGTAACTTGAACAAGTAACTGTTCATGACGTTTCTCAGAGAAATATTTTACACAGTAGTGAAAATTGAGTTTGTTAAAGTATGTATTTGCATAATTTGTTGTTATTACTCAGTCAACATTTTAGTGATGTAGGGACAATTTCATATATTGAACCATTATCAAACAGCGAATAAAGTGTCATGCTCAAGGACTCAGTACATTGGATCCGCCAGCAGAGAGTCTCAAACTAATCATTCCCATCAAATTATTTTGAATAGCTGTGGATTCTGAGAAGAATAATGAAGTTTCTTTAGCCTCAAAAATCCAAGCCCATGTGGCCATGTTTTCGACAGATCAAATTCGTCTTTAAAGTTAAATTGTATATGGTCGACCATGCAACATTCCCGTAACGATGAACAATGCAAGATGAGTGATTACAAAAACTCACTTTGAGCACTTCATGCTCTTTTGTAGAGAAGAATCATTCTTATACATGTATGTGAACATTTTTGAGGCTTGTATAGGGGTTTTAGGGATACAGGATAGTTGCCATTTTACTTCCAGGGATATAGGATACTATCCATTTCACTTCCAGGGATATGGGATACTATGTTCAATATTTGGGTTACTTTCGAGGATATTGACTTTTTAGGAAAATTATTATGGTGATATTTGCCAATTTATAAGGGATACTTGCCTGTTTACTTCAAGGGATACAGAATATTTGGTACCCCCTATACATGCCTCATTATTCGGCCACCTCGCAAATAAGGATACATTACCATGTGTTGATGATGGTTATCAGCAACAGAAAAATCAAATAACTCTTTGCATGCTCAGAAATCTTTCATGTTTTTATTGTTGTCTACTGACCTTTTTTCAAAATTATCTTTTTCAAAAATTCTTTCAGAAGCACTTTTGTAGTGTCAAACAGTTTGGGTCCAGATCAGGACCGACGTTCTGTCGATCCTGATCTGGATCCAAACTGTTTGCAAAGTTTTTCAGCAGACGACATAATGATGGCTTTCTTCGAAACTAACTTTTTCAAAAAAAAAATCTTTCAGGAACACAATCAGAGTGTCCAACGGTTTGGATCCAGAACAGGACCGATGTTATGTGGGTCTTGATATATGATTCCAAACTGTTTGCAAAGGTTATCAGCAGATGACAAAAATTCACTGCTAACAAGGAAAGAGTTTAATAACATACCGCTCCACTTGCTCCATGTATCAAGATTGATTGTCCAGTCTTTGCGTCACATCTGAAATGTCAGTTATGATCACTTTTAACCGTTTGCCTGCTACAAAACAATGCATATAAAAGAGTCATCAGCCAAGATCGTCTGCTCAACATCACTGGATAATTTCAGCATACAGGCAAACAGTGTGGACCCTGATCAGACTGCTCCTAGAGGACCAGTCTGATCTGGGTCCACACTGTTTGCTACAGAGAAGTTGAAATAAAAGAAGTTTTAAAAAGACGAAATTTAGTCACGGTAAGCAGTGGAAGAGTTAAAATAATGGAAAAGTAATACCTCTCACTTATACAGAAGAGCAACAGGGCCAAAGCTGAAAATTAGTTCAGATTCGTTTTTGCATGTTCATGACAAGATACGCATCTGAGTTTTCTTAAGTTGTGAATCTGATTTTTCAAGATATAAATCTGAATTTTCAAGTTTCCAACTTGAAAAAACGATACTGAAATCATTTAGGCTTGGCGCTATTACTTCTGTAAACACACAATTTCGCCACAAAAGCATAAAAAGCTACCTGCTAAAAGTTGTTGCATACTCAATACAAGTTAATAGAAGAGGCAGCAGCTTAAAGATATATTACTGAGGGAAATAAAACAAAATACTAAACCTATAAAATTTCGTATTCATGAATATAAAACATATTTGGGTCACCGCTTAAAATATCTGCACCAATGTGCCGATGCAAAGGACGTGTAACGGTTTTGTATTACAAATGGCCCACTTTTACAGTAAAAGATCGATTGTAAAGAAATCCCTCCAAAATATTACCAAATGATACCTAAGAGTCTCTAGTTTAATGTCCGCAATTTATTTTCTTCATTAAAATGTATTTTTATGATAAATTTTGGGGTTAAATGTATGCCCTATCAACCACACTTAACACTAAGTCTATGGTAAAACCAAACACCCTCGTGTACTTCGTGGCTCAATTACATACATGTCCACATGCGGAACCGGATAAACTATTTCTCATTTTATTGTGCATATAATATTACACCATAAAATGGTAACTCTGAGCCGGTTCCGCATGTGGCAAATACTGTAAAAAGACTTTTTCTGCAAATTTTATCCTGAAATGTACTATTCAATTCATACTTATCAAAGCACTGAGAGTACTAAAATCACTGGAGAGACGTAAGATTCCCGTACAAAAATGGAATACAATGTACATATTAGCAAGCTCGTATCAATATTCTTTCTTATAAACAGTCCTAGGATATATTGCGTTTGAAAAGCAAATACAACAATTTCAGTAAATGCGAGTCTTACTTGAGAGAGAGAGAGAGAGAGAGAGAGAGAGAGAGAGAGACCAGAGGAGAGAGAAGGTGCAAGGAGAGAGTTCGATGTGCCCCCTTCTTTAACTGATACATAGATTTCTGGAGACAGTTCTTTGGTACAATCTGCTTTTAAAAAGACAGCTCACCGCCACTTTTGTTTTGGCATGGCCCATTGCTTTGAATTAAGATTGTCAAAAATGGCAAATTATGTGATCATTCTTTGGAGCATGGGGAAAAAATAATCAATTATTGGTATTCTCAAATTACAGGGCAGACACTGTTTAATATGGCCATACTAGAGTAGTTAGGAATGGAAAGTATATAACATTAGATAGAGTTGTCCCCCCACCCACTTAAAAGAGTTATGTGACGCTGGTGATCTTGGAATTAAGGTCAATTTCATCGAATTCTAGTCATTCATTAAGGTCTTCCCAATGAGTTATATGTGTTAGTTTGGTAAAAATCTGGTCATTGGTTAGGAAGATAGAGTACTGACAAGCCCTTTTTATGTATGTCTCTGGTAACCTTGTAAATAAGGTTGAGGTCACCAAAATCTTATAATCCGTTTTGGCTGTCCCAGGTAAGTATATGTGCAAGTTTCGATGAAATTCATCTAGCGGTTCATAAGGTAGAGCAAAACGTTACTTCACAGCACAGATATCAGAATCTTTTGATATGATTCCAAAATTTTGATAGAACTGTGTCAGTTTAATGGTAATATTATTAAAGTGAGGTTATTTGAAGAAAAAGGAGCTGGTGTGATGTATACAAATGCACACTCTCAACATATATTGTAACTGACCCTCAAAACTAGCACCCATCTATATTTTTTGAAGTTCGTGACTTCTCATGTACATATATGATGTATATAGGTGGCGCAGATTTTGTCGCAAATAAACCAATATATTTCTTTGATTTAGTTTTGTTCTTTTCAATTCATTGTTATTTATGCAAGAAAGCATGTATAAAAACAGCCAATGGCCTGAATGCGAACGCCACAAGCATTTTATTCATAATGAGTGTAATGCGATGTTCATGCGTACATGTGCACAATATCTGTGCTAAACTGTTTGTTTCCTCAACGAATATCGCTCTCGTAAAGTGTTTGGTAAAATAATGCAGTATATATACAACAACCACTTATCTGCTGATGGTAAATAGTCAGTGGTACCAATAAACACATACATTTAATATTCAAGGATCGAAATACTCTATTTTAGATGTTTATTCACCTTTATCAAAACACAATGTATTTTGTTCAAACGGTTCCGAAATCCCTGCATTGACGGAAGTTGTCACCCTTGAAATAGATGTCTGCACCACAAATGCTTGAAACATGACTGAGCGTTTTAGTGCTCTACGTCACTGCTCTACGTTACAGTGAACCATATTTCAGTCATGACGTTTCCTCAGTTGAACATGTATTACGCAATAAAGATGAAGGGTCATGCACAATGACACAAAACATATGTTTCTTCCAGATTGTGAACTGCGAACCCTTAGTCACACGTAAGATAATAGGTAAGTAATATAGACCACAGCGCAATCACGACTGTTGGATATCTGAGCTGGGACATGCGTAAAATATGGAGCAGATATGCATTCTGTACATGTAACCTATGACCGCCTGCTTTGACATTGCCTTAAAGTATTCATTTATTCTGCATTCATCCACAAAGGTGCAAAGTTTTGTGAATTAATCTTATAATCGAATCAGGTGTTTGGAAGATACGTCACAGACACAAATGTGTGACATACAGACGAATTGATAGATGAACGGACAGATATACAACACTCACATGTATCTATTCAATAATTGTGGCTGTGAGCAAAAAAAAGTGTTCAAAGCTTCCATTATCATTTCTGTTGCTTTATAATTATTTATATTCATGTTGCATACTAATCCAGCAAAAAAAAGGTTACGCATGTAATGCCGCGTTTAACATGTTACATGCACGCTTGTGTACATGTCATACTGATTATATTGATATGAATAAACCGGAATAGGCTTGTTTGAGCTATTGATTTACTGAAAAAGGCGATAAAACACTAAATGTTCAATATATATTACACCTAAAAACAACATATCATCAAGGTAATCGTAAACACAGTATTTAGCCAAGTTTTAGCACAATTTTTAATTAATGATGGTAGTGTTAGCTCAAATTACGACATAGACATGACGAGTATAAACATACGCATGTTTGGTATTATGTTTGAGGTCAGTTTGCTTGTTGTATCATTAAAAATATCCACATTTATGAACAAACCTCTGTTTATACACACTAGTGAGAAACTTTAATTCATGTGACTGCATATGTCGTCGTTAATTCAAAAACATGCTCATGTGAAAGGGCAAAGCTCAAACCACCATATATTAAAATTTCAGCCAAATCCATCGTGGGCCAAAAAACGACCAAACCGTTACACGTCCTTTCGCCGCACAACTTCCTGGTTTTAAAAAGAAAAAAAACTATTCAGCATTGACTTAATTGGTTGATTTATGCATTATATAGTAAAACTATTGGATAAAATGAAACACCTACCTAGCGTGTGTTGGCTGCTCTGCCATCTTGGTTAGTCTGTTCCGCTTCCAAAAAGGCCTCTCCGGTGCTCAATCCAGACAGTGATGACATATGTTTCGAGAACTGCAAGCAGTCTATATGTAAGGCAGCTTAATGTAAATGGGTCAGGAATCACCATTCGGTTGGACGCCATCGCAAATGGCTATGCTCTCGATGGTAAGTGTTTTGCCCCTAGTTCCAGTGGTTATGGAGGAGATAGCATAGTAGACAAACGAACGAAATGACAGATGCAGGCGATAACAGTATCCCCGACCCTTAAATATTTTTTATTGATACTCACAATGTAACAACAGATATATAAGCTGTGTAACATGGGATTCCAATGCCAGCGCCCTGTTCAAATGAGACTTTGCCATCTAGATGTCCGCACATAGTGTCATCTGCAACTGCATATTCCGCAAAGGCACCACTGACCGTTCTTACAGCGTAAACTCTTTCACCTGGCTTAAGATAAGCATCAATCTTTATTGTATGCACCTTGCTGAGAATGTATATGTATTGAGGTTTAAATTAAAAGGGACAATACGCATTGCTTATTTGATACCAATTATGCACGGATCCAGAAGGGGTAGACAGGGTGTCTTGATCCTGCTTGGAAAATCACACCATCACTAGGCGCCATCATCGGCCCACCGATGGTCGCCTGCTAGAATATGGTACGGACCCACTCTCCCCTCTGTAAAATATGATGACTTAAGCAAAAACAAAATATATTTTCATACCCCCTCCACCGGACTAAACTTTCTGGATACGCGCCTGCCAATACTGGCTAATAAAGAGAAGTACTATCAAGCGTACACCAATTTTGTTTGTGTGACTTTTGACCTCCCCAGCACAAAAATGTGTTTAGCTCACATGGAGGCTTCCTAACTTATCCAATGCATCATCACAGGGAAGCAATCAAATCAATTTTAAACATGTTATGATAAAACAAAGAAAACGGCTCTTAACAAAAGCAGTCAGAGCAAAAGTAAACCCCTAAATGGTCCACGGTAGGCCCACCCAAAGACAAGCAATAGGCATCAACACACGGATTTAAATTTTGGGCAGAGTCGTTATTCAGTTTGTGGCCTGACCCACCGTCGTGCAATTAAAGAGGAAAACATAGAGGATCTTACATGAGTGCCCATGCTTATTAAATTTATTAAACGAGTTGGGGAAAAGAGATAAAATGCGGCAAGCCTCGTATTTTATCTCTTTTTAACAACAAGTTTAATAAATTCAATAATACAAGAGCACGAATGTTAGATTATATTTATCATATGACATTAAAATTACTTTGAAATCTTATTTCTGCCGTTAAAACGTTATAGTTTTGTCGTTATGTACCTGTAAGCAACTTTGTTATAGACGTCATACGAGGGTCATCCAATGAAAATGAGACTTTTTCAATAGCGCAGTGAATTTACATGCTAGACTAATGTAATCTCGTTCAATGCTCGTACGTCATTTTGGCTGTCCACATGTACCATATTCGACGTGTTGCATAGTTCCAATTTTTGTTGCTAGGCGACATTAGAAGACAAGGCAAACACACGTGGACCAAAAAAGCAACCAAAATAAAGGATATGTATAGTTGGTTCTTCTTTTATAGAATGTTATGTAACACTAAGATTGTTCAGTTAAAGAGATATCAATTGGTTAAATTCTATCTGTGATCGAAAATAAAAGACCTTGAATTGCCATGGGTATGCCAAAATAATATAAACGTGGCCATGCGTCTTCAAGTCCTTCCACAAAACATCACGTTACTATGGCAACTGATACATCACAAACATGTTGTTTCTATTCCTGAATTGCTAAGATGTCATACTATTATTGTGGTGAATTTTAACTAAATACACACAAAGACTTTCAGGCTATGAAGAAAGTCTCATTCTTTTTTGGATGACCCTCGTAACGTTTCCCCTTAGTGGTTTAACGATTTTAATGCATGGCGTTATTTCAGGCCCAGACGCGACGTCATATGATCAATAGCTATAAACTGTGACAGGCATGCAGACTGATGCACAAAATCTATGCTATATCCCACAATTTTATAAACTATGTATATTTTTTTTTATTTAATCAGGTAACGAAGGCTTTCCAACAGTATTTTTTGAACTTATAATAACTGTATCACCATTGATTATTGGCTCTTATTTGCCCAATATGTTGCAGAGTTTTCAAAATATTATTGCATTCAACAGTCAACACTGAGAGTCTGCTATAGAATTCTGAAAATGCTCTTCGAAGTCTGTGATATCAATAGCCTCGTTTTAGTAACTTAGCAGTCAAACAAGTGTTACTATTGTTGACGTCACTTAACATTACACCATTCTCCCAAAAAAAGAATAAGCTGCTAAATATATGCAGCATATCCATCAAAAAAATGGGAAATTAACTATTTTATGTGCTGTTTGAACATTGCTTTCCACTATTAACTATTTCAAAATCAAAGTCATTTCGTTTATCGTAAATTTTAGATTCGGCTATCCTGTTTGTTATGGACAAGTCCGAATCCATGAAGGGGCTTCAGTATCAAACGAAGTTGCTTAATTTACTGGAGTTCTGCTGGATATATACTCATGTCCAATGAAAACGCACCACTATTCAGATTCACGCAGTTGTTGCCTATCAAATGCTGTGCCAAATTGTGTTATTTATATTTATCATTTAGGACAAATGCAATGTTTTAGCACAAAAATTTCATTTCCAGTGAGTCCGTTTACACATGACGTAACGTCAGCATCCAAATTGCGTTAATCGCGTTTTTTGGCGTATTCAAAAAGACCCAGAAAGCTGTTAAAACGTTTACTGTTTGCCAGTAGATTTACTGTCATTTCGCCACAGCTTTGACAGTTGTGAAGCAACACATAACGTTACACTTACGCGAACCACGTCACTGTGTAAGCCTAAAAATGGCTTGGTCCGACAAATCTTTGCGTAAAATGTTTAATTGTGGTTTCAACAGTCAAGAACACAATGCTGATTTCCGCCATACAAACCCGCACTTATGCAAAACGTCATCAAACTCCTCTAAAAAATTGACGTTGCATCATTGACGTCATCTTTGAGCGTGTCGCCAGCAATTGTTAGTAACGCTGGTATTTTAAATCTTCTGAAAGTTGTGTTCATCTGTTGGTGCGCGTATTATCTAACATTAAGTTCAACACAGATACTCTTGGTGTCGTGTATACGAGCTTTTAGAGATTGGCGTTTATCAAAAAGCCGTTGATTTACCAACGCTCTGTCGATGTAAACGACACGCTACACGGACAAGAAATCTTCGTGCTATGACCTTGTCGTAATTTTGCATCAGTAAAAGAAGGATTCCTTGAATGGTTCGATTTTACGCGCTAGTCAAGATAACGCTAGTGCCATCACATCGTGTCGTCATAGCCGCTTTCAAGGTACGATGACCATTTCAGACTATCAATAAAGAGATTCTTTGCAATTTGTGCACAGATAATGCGAGAATAACGCTTTTGAAAATACTGACACATTCGGTGGCTGGCTGTGTGACCTGCTGTTTTGACAGTTGTTTTGTTAAATGTTTCCAGCATGGGCCATCAGTGATTAATCTGTTTTAAAGACTAATGAGTAACTTACGGAAATGCTACAGTACAAGAAGACAAAATTACAAAAAATAGAATGCTATGTCGTTTTAAAGTTATAGTCATTTTTGTAGGTGGTGCGTTTTCATTGGTCACGAGTATATATTACTTACCATTGGTTCAAAATAAGGATACTCGATGCTGACTAAGTCGTCTAGATGTTGAACGCCTCAATAACATCGGCTTGATTATTGTCAGAAAGAGACAACATGAAGTCTCTCATAAAAAACAAGCGGAGCCCAATTAGTACCCATTGAAACTTCACTTTGCACGTTGTCTTAATCGAGGTTGACATGATATGGAGTGGTCACAAATTATGTACAGTAAAACAGGTCTTAAGCGGCCACTCAAAAATAGACAAAACAAAGATCTTAATGACAAATGGTCGCTTAATGAAAGTCGAAAGTACACGTATTGCAGAATGCTCCCCGTGGGGCATTCTGCAATACTTTTGACTTGCATTAATCGATAATCGGTCTTGAAAACCATTTTGGTCTTCTTTTTTGAGTGTCCGCTTAAGACAGGTTTTACTGTACATAAATAACATTTGACTTCCAGCTATGACCTTAGGCTTTAAGCGGGGCATCAAATGGTTTCGCTGAGCAAATTATCTGAATGAGTTAGACATATTTTCGGAATCGGACCAGGGGGTAAGGCGATATGAAGAATCACAGTGACCACTGATCTCCTGCTATGACCTTGACCTTGTAGCAAGGTGTTCGACTCTCATTTAAGTTGACATAAGTGTGAAATTGTATCATAATTAGGCCAGGGGGTTTCAATATGTTACAAGAAAACCAAAACGTCGCGGATGGAAAGACTGACAGATGGACAACATGAAAGCAGTATACCACACGACGAAGTTTGCAGGGGTATTATGACTTAGTCACCAATAGTTTATTTTGTCCAAACTACTTTGGTAGTTTCAATAGTAATAAGCACTCATCCTCTAAGTACTTACCTGAAACCTTTTCACACCTGGTCCGACGGTTTTGACAATTCCAGCTATGTCAAAACCAGGAGTGTATGGTAGCGTGGGTTTAATAGAGTGTGATCCACCGATGATATAGGTGTCTATAGGATTGACTCCAGCTGCTTTCACTTCAATGAGTACCTAAAAATAGAAGGACAATACCCAGCCGACACAAAACGTTTAAACAACGTCATATGAACGTCTGGGGCATAAATACAATCAAAGTGCACTCTAATAGACTTCGAGCTGAAAAAGGTCCTGCTCCCCCCTAGGGAATTTTGCAGACATATCCTATCTTGAAGAAAATACTTATCACGCTAACATATGTAACACTCTCTGATCTTTAAAACTTGATGACAACTAGCAGATCTATAAGTCTCTATCATAGGAGCCAGTTTAAAATCCCTAAACAATGTAAGATATCCAACAGCTGCGAGTTTTTTTTCACAATTTTAGCTCAAGCTTTCAAACTACATTTCCTTTATTTGATATAGTAACGCATGTAACACACTGTTTCAGACTAACGCCCCAACATAGAGAGTGCAAACATCCCTTATTCGATGCAGCTTGAGTTGTGCTATAACAGGGCTCGAAAATAGCACTCGTCCGCTCGTATTTACGAGTGCCTCAGGCTGCAGGGAAAGTGAAAATTTTGACATTTCTAGTGAAAATTATTTTTTTCCCATAAATGCCAATATTTTTGTGATGCAGGGCGAGTGGCTAGTTTCAGATATTTCGAGCCCTGCTATAAGAAGGAATATGTCTGCGAAATTCCCTCGAGGAGATTAAAACATTTTAGGCATATCTTACGTAAAGACAATGAGCTTGCCCATTTATTAAATCAGGTAACAAGATTGTTTCACATTTGAACAGGGCAGTTGATAAATATTTATGTTAAATCTAAATATTCAAAATTAATCATCATCTGAGTCTACTTCATACACAACATCCATCATTGTGTCTGCTTCAGTGTCATCATCATCATTGTAATAAGTAATATCATCAAACAGTTTTTTGACATCAAGCTGAGTAAGGGCCTGTTCCTTCCTAATCCCCTTTAGAATTCTGCAGACATTTTACATCTTATATAACCATTCAAGGTGAATTTAATAAGAAATGTTTGCACTCTGTAAGACGGGGCGTTAGCCTGTAACAGCTTGTTACATAATGTTACTATATCAATTTGAGAATAAGAAATTTGAATGTTTGAGATACAGAAAGAAGACATTAAAATTATCTAATGAATTGACATTCTTATAGTCTGCATACTGGATGTCTTTACTACATATGGAAGCTGTTTAACATTAATACGGCTAACTGTGGTTTTATGTGCGTTATATGAACCTAATTATAATTCAAAGGCCATAATTGTGGCTATCGTCGTTAAGTTAAACAACTACTATGTCTTGGTTTTAAACTGTTTTATTAGATTTTACAAACATATACTCAATTGATGAGCTGTATAGGAGCTAATACACAGCCCTACTCCCAGTTTTACAGAGAAGCTAATTTTGTTATTACCGTTTAAGTAAAACAAATGAAAGCGATTACAGCGTGTGGATAGTTTTCATTTTCTTAGTCTGTCTTGCTCATATATATGCAAGATGTCATTAAGTTTAAGATCAGAACACTTAATGTGTAATTATAAGTCTTTGGTGCCGAAACACTAGAAATTATATTCATTTCTGATTATCAAGCCCATGGACTGTTGTTACAGATGTTATCAATGACCTTTTGGACACATTTCCTAATACTGTGCATGTTATGCTAAATATAGAGCCACAAATAGAAAAGATAGTTTTACATTTATACAAGACAATGCAATAAATGAAATGGTCCAAACTAATTCCCATCGATATCATGTTAAACGTTTGTCGTTGTCTGCTTCTGTGGTAATCATTATTATCACACGCCTCCTTGCAACTAGTAGAATCATCACACAATATTTCAATCATTTACTGTTATACAATTTTACCACCAGTCCCCTCAAAATTGATGAGCCATTATCAACTCTCCAATTTTGCCATTCATGGCTTGGAACATTCGGAAACTGATATGAATTCCTAATAGTTGGCTCTTTGAGTATGTGTTTCAAGTGATACTCTGCAAGTAGACGAAAGACTAAAGCTTTACAAGGAGGAAAACTATGCCATTAAAAGCAATGAGTACCTGGACTGATGTACCTTGATATTTCTGTGATTAGATAAAGAATCATATCTTAGCTGGTTAACTTTTATAAATGTAGCCTTTCCATACATGCAACTAACATATTTTCATCTAATAATGTCTCTGCTCATATTATCTTTCCCCAAGCATTCAAAAACTAATTTGAAGTCTTAGTACTTCTGAAGTGCTCAAAAGGAGGTAACTCTTTCCCTTCAGATAAACAAAGTAGATGTATCACTGCAGGTAAAGCAATGAAATGCAGGATAAACAGAGCGCTAATTAGACGCTTTTTCTTCCGTGATTCACTAAGTTTCTATGATAAGAGCGCTTATTAAAGGATGTAACATATATACCTCGTCATAATAAATGAGCAAGGGCATTGACGTGACATCCTTTTTGATTACTAAGTCAGTGGCAAATGTTTTCAATTTCAGTGTTTTCAATGGATCGTGAAATAGGGCAACCTTATCAACTTGTTTACTATGTATAAATCTTCCATAGAGCATAATATATAACTACTGGTTATCCTTATACCCATAGTCCACTTTCCTTCTTTTGAATGCAACAGCTTACGATATGGCTGCAAAAACTGAGAAATCAAAGGTTTTACATTATTTTAGGCTTGCTTCAATGTACTGACAGCAAAAAAAACAACAACCAGCTGCAAACATAACAGATGGCAATGTCCAACTTCATGTTCTTTCTCATATACCAGATATCTTTCAAGGTGTAACAGAAAGTGTTTCAGACGGTCTGCCAAACCATCAATGGTCAACATTGTAGCTCAGGAAAACTTATTAAGTTCTTTGGGCACAGCAAAATACTATTGATCTAAGACCTGAGGACTCCAGCACCAAAGAACTGGAGAGGTTCCATGGCAAATGATGCAAAGAAAAAGCAGCCTATCAAATTTCTGTTCAACCAATGTCAGAATTCTTAAAGTATTCTTAGAAGTACACGGTAGAGACATAGCTTTTGCAAAATCAGAGCAAAGTTATCATTTGACTAGTACGGATGCAGAGGCAGCTGCAGTAAGATTGCTCTTGCCACTTCACAGAAAGAGACATATACCAGAGTCATACTCCATTGTATGCACATATGTGAAATGGCATTAAACCCATATTTAATCAGATGTTTGATCCCATGACACTGACATGCTGTTTCTGCTTTTAAAGAATGCTAAGGATTCAAGTTATAGCTGAATCAATTTTTTTGATGCTGGCACAGGCCACACAAACAAAGAAAATTAAGTCTTTTGATGGCAAAAGATAAGGATCAAACAAAATGCTTATAAGTGATGTTTGTCACAATTACCAATTTTAAAAGGTAATCTTAATTAATGTAACACATATAACACCAAAGGAAGCTGTATTATTGTTAAAAAAAACAACACTTTCATATGTATCAAAGGTATTCAGCATGCAAACTACATGAAAAATCCAAATAAATAGATAGTTTTATGTCTTCTTTCTGTTTCCCAGACTTTCGATTCATTTATTCTTAATTTGATATGGTAACATACGTAACATACTGTTACAGGCTAACCCCCTGATTAATGGAGTACACGCATCTCTTATATGATGCAGCTTGAATTGTTCTTTAAAGTAGGATATGTCTGCACAATTCCCAAAGGGGTTGAGAGGAACAGGATTGTACTCAATTTGCAGTCCTAATACTATGCCATGATTCTACTGGTTGTGATTAAATGGGTGATTATTTTACCATAGAAGCAGACACAGTGATAGACATTGTGAGGTTGACTTGACTAAAGATTGTTTTTGAATAATTATATTTAATAGGAATATTTATTAAATTGTGTCATTTAAATGTGAACTATTATTCTCTATACATATTTTAGTATTATAGGCATTAGGAAATATCTGATAAAAAGATTATATATAACATCTGTAACACAATTCCATGGGCTTGTTATCAGCAATGACTGTAATTACTAAGACTAAGGCACCAGAGGCTAGAGATTAATAAGAAAATATGTGAAAAATAGTATTTTTTCTGAAATATCATCTCTTACTTCCAAGACAATATCCTTGCTCATTCATTATGCCATGTAACATACGTTACATACTTTAATTAGTGCTCTGATCCTGATGTAAAACTTGGAAATGTATGATTCTTTAATGCATTAGCAAGACAGTGCCAAAAATGTAAGATATCCACGAGCGTTAAATATTTTCACATATTTTTCTTCAATAATAGATATCAAAATTAGATACTTAAAATTAGTGGTAGGGTCGTTTAATAACTCATATAAAACAATGTATTTGAGATAGAAAAGCAAACTTTGTTTTTTCTATTAGCCAAATGAGTAAGCCAGGATTAAAACACTTGAAAAAATACAAAAATTGGCTGTAAAATTAAATGAGGTTAGCCACGATTTCAATTTTCAAAAGCAAATTTAATCTATGTAACTCATATAACACCGTTGAAAGCTGTAATTGTGTTTAAAATGCTGCTTTTATGTAGCTTAGGCACCCAGCTTGCAAACTACATAAGAAAATTGAATAATTAGATAGTCTAATGTCTTCTTTCTGTAGCTCAAACTTTCGTTTTGCTTTTTTTAGTCTGTTACAGTAACATATGTAACAGGCTGTCAGAGACTAACGCCCTGGAGCACAGAGTGCAAACATCTCTTAAAAGATGCGGCTTGAAATTTTCTTCGAGATAGGATATGTCTGCAAAATTCCCTAGAGGGGGGGGGGGGGGCAGGACCTCTTTTAGCTCGAAGTCTAAAAACACTTGTACTTAAGTGGTATACTTGACATAATACAATCTAAAATGACTTGATTTTGAGGATATATTTTGCTACCCTTGTTATGTTCTATGTCGTTAATGTCTCCCAATTTTGATGTTAAGTCGATCATTTTTTCCATGACTGGGAAAAGCCCTGCCACGTGAGATCAATTCGATTCTTGAAAGTGTAATAAACAAGATTATTTGATAATTTATAAATATTCCAATTGTCGAAACGAATTAAATCTTTTAGTTTTTCATACATCTGGGTTCATTCAGTTTTATTGTCAATATTGACTCGTGATCACTCATGCGAAGGCTTCATATTTTCGAAATAAAATAATTTTAGTTTCTTTCTTTCTTCTAATACGTCTTAACCCCCGTGGCGGACATCAGACATCAGACGGGTATTCCGGAATACCAAGTGCTGAGTGGGTTTGTTGAAACAAAGTGATAGAAAATGTGGTGAGATGAGTTTGTACAGTGCAAGAAGGAGTGTATCTATCTACCTTCATATATTGCCGACGCCCGCACGGACATTTTGGCAAGGTGACTGCGTGTCGGGCGTTGAAGAACAAGGAAAAGGTAAAAAAATGACAGTGAGGCTTTATACAGATAACAGGTTAAAACAAGATCGAAAATAGAGGGTCACTCGGATTGATCAGCATATAAAAAATAGGGTAGGGACAGGTCATAACTTAAAATCAGGATAAAAACTTGCTTTTTCACTGTTTAGGGTTTGGGATGCTGAAGCTCTCCTACTGCGGTCTTTAATGACTCGGGACCCGGAGAGACATCGACATTTTCAGGGAGGGCGTTCCACTGGACGATGGCCAGTGGATAGAAGGAATATTTGTAGTAGTCCTTACAAGTTACAAGTGTGTTACTACACTGCCGAAAGTTCACGGAGTTGCAACTGGAAGGTCAAACTACATGCTCTATATAATGGGGGAGGGGCACGGCCACGAGGCCATAAACAATTTAATAGAAGAGACAGAGACGTGTCACTGATAGTCTCTGTTCTAGGGTTTGCCAGTTCAACTGGTGCAACAATGATGAGACACTAGTTGTCCTGTTCCAATCATTTGTGGTCCAGCGGGCTGCTCTTCCCCTTTGGACCATCTCAATTTTGTGGGTCTTTTCTTTGTGTGGGAGTCCAAAACAGCTGAAGCATATTCAAGCTGGGGACGTACTAGGGTTTGGTAAGCCATTTCTCGGACTTTGCCTTATATTTCATCTAATGAATCCGAGTGACCGATTTGCATTGGTTGCTACCCTGTGTACATGTGTGTTCCAGCTAGGGTTACTGGAGATATCCACCGGGATATCCACCCCCAAGTACCTGGCACTGCTGACCAACTCCAGGACCTCACCATGCAGTATGTATTGTGTGTCAAGAGGGGTCCTAGCTGTAGTCACCCTGATGGCCTGGCACTTGGATGGGTTAAACTCCATATCACACTTGCTTTCCCAAGCCTGCAGTCTGTCCAGGTCCCTCTGTAAAATCTCGACGTCATTCTTGTTTTCAATTGTCATGAATATGGCGGTGTCGTCCGCGAAGAGTGTAGTTTAGATAAAAGATAAATACATGTAGATTCAAATCTATCAAAGTTAAATCAAGAAGCTAGACAACTAGTAGACAGGTAGACATGTTAAGAAAATATTTACCTGATTTTTTGAAGGCTCTGGAACAGGTACCTCATTTTCTACCCTTAACATGTCAAATCCACCAAACTTTGACACTCTGACAGCGCGCATTTTTACCTAATGCAAGCTTGTTACCAGTGTTGATATAGGAAATGAAGATAGATAACTGTTATCTATGGAGAAACTATATCTGCAACTGTGTTCAAATGACTGGTTTATACGGGAGCTAATCTCATTTTTTTTTCACATTCATTGGCATTGGTTTATGGCGATAACTTTTTTAATTTTAATTTTGGCAAACTGTTTTCGCGATGAAAGTTGTAGAGAAAACTTAGCGCCAACGTCTCCAAACGGTTCCGGGCAAAATGATACATGGGGCAAAATGAAACAACGCGATTTTTCAAATGATAACGTTTCTTACTCAAACTGAATGCGCGTTTTGAAATCCGCCATATCATAAGAAACACACTGGTCAATGTAAACGCACCAGTGGTTGCTACAACGAGCTGGTGGTTGCATTTTTCAGCACAGGTGGTGGCGTAAAAGGTAAAAAAATCTATACCTGTTGACTTAATGATTTATTTATAAACTTGCATTTATTTTATTTGTGATGGCACCTGGCGCACAGACCAACGGTAACATTGCAGTTTATGGCTCTGCCAAGCAATTGATGATTTAATTCATGGTTTGGACTGCAAATCCAACAAAATTCGGGAGTTTTGCCGTGACAGGTGCTTTTTTCTAGTGTTACTGCCTAAATGGAGAAATTTACATGTAATAACATAAAAAACGATTACCACTTTGTATCTTTTTCTTGGTAAACTAGCTTACGTTTTATTGAGAAATTTTATTACAACACACTGGGAGCATTTTTGATGCATTGATACAACGCACTGGTGGTTGCCAAGATGTGCCATGGTTGCTGGTGCAGCCTCACCGCAGCATTCACTGTTCTTATAAACGGTACATAAATCGTTATTTAAGCCAGCTCATGATATATCAGTACTAGGGCGAAGGCTCAGGTGAGCCTGTGCAAATGTACAGACTCGTCAGAGCCTTCTCTGCATAGAAATAAAATAGAAAGTAGTAATCGTTTTTGGATGTTATTTCATGGGGCTATGATAACATAGCTGTAGCTGTGCTTAGACATGCAGAATTTCCTGAAGTTAGGCAGTCACAATAGAAAAAAGCAACTGCCACTGTCAAACTCCACAGCTGTGTTGGATTTGTCGGTCAAACCATGAATTAAAACGCCAATTGCATGGCAGAGCCATAAACTGCAATGTTACTGACGGTTTGTGCGCATTGGGTCATTAAAAGTAATAAAAATGCAAGCTTATGAAGAAATCATAGTCAATAGGCATAGATTTTGTGGTTTTTGTACACTGATGAACTCTGCAAATGTGTAGCCTCACCAGAGACGCTACAGAGCTAGCCCTGTTCGCACTTTGAGAGTGCTTCCGCCTATTTTTCAGATTGGCCCCAAAACTTTTAATTTAATGAGATTGTTTGTCCGTTATGATACATTACAATAGTTAAGAAGCCTCCATGTGAGCTTAAAAATTATTGTGCTTCAACAACAGCAGAATCTAGGGCGAAGATTTGGTACCAGTAAAATGCAATTTTAGCACCCCAGAGATATATGCTGCTGTCTGTTCTAAGGCGGTGATTCTGTTGTTGTTGATTCGTTGTTGATTGTTACTCCCATTACAGGATTCTGTAATTGTTCTATATTTTGTTACTTTATGTCCATTTTTGTTTTGCGATCATCTTGATGGGGAAGAGAGAGAGCTGGCTGCTTTGCTTAGTTTGTCTTCCTGGTGTCTCGTGATTGTTGTGTGGCTATTCCTCTCAGTGCCATTGGTTTGTCTGCAGTTTGTGATTGTGATGCTCATTTACTATTTTTGGGTGTCATTCATGCGAACAGCGATGGCTTTGGCGAATCTGTGCATTTGCTTGGTCTAGTCTGAGCCTTCGTTACAGTTCAAAATTCTCAGGTGGTGACTCAAATGGCGATTGAATGCCATTTTGTGCGAGCAGTGAAGGATTTGGCGAGTCTGCACATTTGCACAGGCTTACCATAGCCTTCGTCACTGTACAAATCCTCTTGTGCTGCCTACAATGGCAATTTGTGTGTTATTCACGCCAGCAGCGAATACTCTGGTGGGTCTGCACATTTGCGCAGGCAAAGTCCCTGGGCAATGTAATAAATATCAAGATCTCTTGTGCTGGCAGCAAAGGCTATTGGGACTCTGCACGTTTGCACAGGCTCGCCTGAGCCTTCTTCACAGTATCGAAATATCATGTGCTGGTTGAAATGGCGATTTTTGTAACAGCGAATGATGTGGTGAGTCTGCACCAGCAACCACAGGACTTCTGTGCAACCATCAGTGCGTTGTATCAATGCTTTAAAAAATGCTCCCAGTGCGTGGTAATAAAATTCCTCAATAAAATATTTGCTAGTTTGCCAAGAAAAAATACAAAGTAGCAATAGTTTTTAGGATTTTATTTCATGGAGCAAAATGATACAGCTGACCACACATTTTGAATGCTTGATTTCAAGCACTAATGTCACTTAATGCCTGTTTTTCTTTCTCTCAAGTTGTAGCTTATACTTGACCGTGTATTATAAATTTACAAGCAATAAGATATATCCAGTCTTAAAAGCAGGAAAAATATTTTAAAAAAGTGGATCATTTTGCCCTGGTCTCCCCTACATTTAAGCTCAGTGCAAAAGAACCACATCTAAAGCTACTTTAGTCCAGTATGTCAGTCAAATAGTTACATTGCGCCGCCCTAATTCTCTTACTAAAGCGATGGATAGCTCGTTCAAATATAATGGAAATCACGCCTGATTTGCGTAGGGCCTATGCGTTAAGCTAGGGGGGTCATCTCAAAACCGCCCGTTTTGGAACACGTGGAAATTAAGAGAAAAAGGCACACCATGTGAAATACAGGCTTATGTACCTTCAAATGATCTTGCTCAAAGTAAATTCTGCATATGCACGATCAATTCTAAGTAAGCAAACGACGGAATTATACCATACACTACCTTTCAATAACGGTAAATTCGCCGCTTGTGAATATTCTTTTGAGACCAACCGTTTCTGCCACGCCTCTATGATTTTTTCCTGTCACTAAAAGACTTAGAAAAAATTAGCAAAATATTCATAAATGTACAGAAAAATCTGTTTGCGCCTCAAACTTGCCTTTTGAAGAAGTTGGCACTAATTATTCTCTACAACTTTCATCACGAACACAGTTTGCTAAAATTAAAAATAAAGTTCTAACGCAACGCGCGCGTAAAGGGGCAGCTTTTCATTACCAATGGGTGTAGGGCAGTTTATGTTGAAAAAAGTCCCTATTAACCCACACCCCAACGCTGGGCCAGTAAGTGTTTTTTATTCATTGAAAATCGTTAAAAGTACCTATTAACCCACACTCCAACGCTGGGCCAGTAAGTGTTTTTCATTAATAGAAAATCGCTTTATTGAATTTCACAAAATTAAGCCTTGAGTTTCAGTTAATTGAGATTTGAGCGTTTATTGCTAGGACGTCCATAACTCAATGCAAAATCAATATCGCGTAAATTACCAAAAACGTGGAAATCGGCATTGGAAGAATGATTAACATTAATTTTGTGACTTCCGCGCTTAGAAAAGGCGAGGAGCAAAAATGGATAAAGATCTCGACGCAGCTGCATATTTACTCTGACAATAACTGAAACTTCCTGTAAAACGTTAGCTCAATTCTGACTGAATCCTTCTTTTTATTGGCAAACAACGGGATCTGACACCTAGCCTAGTCGAGGAAGATTAATTTATCGATAAAAGATTTAAAAAATTCCGACAGAAATCCTCAATATCAACTCAGATTTAATGATGCCGAAATGCATCTCATATCGAATATTGGAACACTGGTTCATTGTCCGCGCATGTCGATACTATACAGGATAGACGCGTGCGATATGCATGCCACATGTCGGAAGATATTGACACTAGTTGATAACTAGAATTGTTTTTCTACGAAAAACAGATGTCTCCCCCCTTTTAATGTCAAAAGCATGAGTCATTAAATACAATTTCAAACAGAAACATTAAATACGATTTCTAACGGAAATTCTAGTCATTTCATGCAGACAATCAGCTCGTATCTAGTAAATATATCTGTCAATGTCAGGGTTCCTTCAGAAATTCAAAAACAAAATTCCATGATTTTTCCATTATTTTTCCATGATCAATGATGCAATTTCCATGATCATTTAACGCGAGGCATCCAACCTCCCCTCCTTGCAGCATCCTCAGTATTCTTTACCGCATTGAGCATAATTGTGACTAACTGTTATTACAACATGTCTTTCTTATATCTTTTCAATATTTCTTTCAATAATTCATCATTCTATATCTATTCCCAAATAACTAGCCTAAAAGGTCACTTATATGGCCAATTTTAAAATCAGAAACACCATACTACCTGGATGATTGAATTGAAATGGCTCCAAAAGTTTTATGATAATGTATTTTGATAAACTTTTATTCAGGCTTTCAAGTGCCATTCAACGAAAAAGTAGGGAAAAAGTAAGTATAAATGTTTTGAAAAAGTAGGGATTATCCAATGTAAAAGGTAGGGAAAGTAGGGCTTTCAAACCAATAATTCATAACAATGAGTCATTAAATTAATGATAATTAATATATCAAAATTAGCAGGATAAAAGTGGTGACAATACAATTATCCAAAAACAGAATGACTTTGCAGCTGAAAACTTCAAAGTGAGAAATTGAGTGGTCATTTACCAAAAAACAAGTTTAATTATTTAGAAATCTGAGCGAGTGAAGAGAGCGGGAAATTTTTTTGATGATTTAATTGCACAAATGACATTTTATGTGAGAAAGTTAGGATAGTAAAAGTAAGAAACATGGCAAAGGTCAGGAATCGATACAATCAAGTACCACACCTGACCCAGGATACCCAATGGGAAAATAACAAAACCACAATAAACATCACAAACAAGAACCAAGAGGTCAACCCTTTCGCAGCAGGTGACCGCAAGGCAGCAATGAACAGACGCAAAAGCATGACAATCACAAGACATAAATAACACAAATGATCCACAAAAGAAGTACCGCCTTGGAACGGTCAGTAAAAATATTTTACTGGAAGGCTTAAACCGGTTTCACAGCGCCCCCCCCCCCCTCCCGGACCCGCCCATGGGGTATATACAGATGTTTGGTTCTCAGATATTTGTTTTAACAGCCTTGCAGGTCCATCCTTTCATTTTTGGTGGCAGTATAGCTCTTCATCACTAAGGTTTCTCATACAGGATTGAAATAGGCGCTGGTACTGTTTTGGTGCTCAGTTTAAATCCTGTGTAAGGCACCATAATTCTGAATTGAAGGTATCGCTTACATATTTTACATGTTCATGTTGTTATGTATCTTGGACATAATTGATTGGGAAACATAGAGTTAGACATTGGTTTTATTTGTTATTATCAAATTATAACTAGTACTACCATAGCTTCATTATTGTTGCTAGTGTTCATCCAACTTAAAGAATTCCATTTATCATTACGTTCAAATATTAAGTTTTATATACTGTGAAAATGAAAATGCTGACTATTGTATGACAATGTGGTCATAAGTGTGAGTCTGGAGTTATGTAATGTATGCTGATAGTAAAACTTTAAAGGGTTTCACAATCATCATAACATGTCCAAAAATTGTTTTTAATGCCTGATGTATCATGTAACCAACTAGATGTATAGATTTTGATAAGATACTTTTGTTCTTGTCATATTTTTGTAGACTTAGTAGTTGTTCGTTAACTTTAAAAGGATGACAATCATCATAACATGTCCAAAAATTGTTTTAATGCCTGATGTATCATGTAACCAACTAGATGTATAGATTTTGATAAAATGCTTTTGTTCTTGTCATATTTTTGTAGACTTAGTAGTTGTTCGTTTTATTATAATCACCAATTTCACTTTATATTCAAAATTTTAGTTTTTGGATTTCCAATGCTGTGATACTGTGTTTTATCGAGATTTAGATAAGACAGAAAGGGAATACTTAGAACTCCATAATTGTTATGACGGTACTATCTAAAATACATTAGGCGTTTTAAATATGTAGGTTTAGTAGGAGCAGGGTTCTTACACATATTTCACCTTGAAATTAATAAATTATCAAGCACTTTGTAGTAATGTGCTAAATTTTAAGTACAAAGAAGGTGTTTTGATGAGAATATGAACCTTGTTGGAAAAAAATCATAGGACTTTAATCGTCAACATATTTCTATATATACATTTTATATACATATATGTATGTTTTGTACTTTTATATTTTTTATGATAATTTTGTCAATGTTGGAGACCTAAAATTAGTGATAACATATTTTTGCTTAAAGAAAAAATGATCACTGTTTTTAAATATTTTCGATGATTGAAGAATACTAATGCATGATCAGCAGCATGCAATGATTTCTGATCATTTATTTTGGGTTTCGATCATTTGTGTCCTTTTAAATTGACAGTTGACCTCCAAAATGTTGAAATCTTGCTTTCGGGGAAGATTTCAGGGATGAAATCAGTAAACAATTCTCACTTAGAATATTTTCTTTCTGAAAGTGGTATAGTGTGGAGAAAATACATATTGATTAATATTTGCTGTCTGCTAAATTTGTTTACAAACTAGTTTACTTTGAGATTACCCCCAATAGATAAAACCATTTGCATGCTCTTTAAGAAACACAATTTGGATTATTATTATTAATATTAGGCATAAATAGGTCTAGAATAAGTTGGAAATTATGGTTTTAGCATACTTTTATCATGAATTCAACATAGAGCATGTGAACTAGCTGGGAATTCTGTATATTCTTGCTCCAAAAGCCAAAATAAAAATCAATGAAATGAGCAATCATTGTGTAGGGTATTTGTTAGAGTAGATTTTATCATGCCAGGCGCTAGACGTTAACAAGTGGCGTGACATAACGGAAAGTTTACGTCAGTCCTCTGTTTTACTACACATTTTTACATGTCAAACATGTAAAAACAGTGAACTGGAATATGTGATACACGGGGTTTTGGTTATAGCCTGCAGTATCTACCCTAAAGCTCTCCAGACTGATAATCGGGTCTGGGGTTGATACTTCGGGAGATCACCAATACTCTCGTGTGATAATCTTTACATATCAGTTTACTAAGTCTCAAAGCTGTAGCTCCAGTAGGTATAGAGGGTATTACATGAGTGCTCATGTTTTATTGAATTTATTCAAGGAGTCGGGGAAAAGAGATTAAATGCGAGGCTTGTCAATCATTTTTATAACTTATTAGCAATGAGTGATATAAAATGCAATAATAAAGGAGCACGAATGTTAGATTCTATTTATCACATGATATCAAGATACCTTGGAATCGCATCTTTCGGCGTGAAAATGATTATATTTGGCCATTTATACGTGACCTTGCTATGTCGTCATTTCATAACGTTACCAAAATCTGTAAACTACTATGGTAAGTATACTAAAAGTTTGAACACTAAAAAATAATTATTTTTTCTGGTTTTCGTGATTTTAGAAATTAAGTTTCAGAAATAATGCTACTGTTTGAAAATTTAGAATGTTATCTTTACATTGAGAGAAAAGGTATATATGCAAGTCAAAAGGTGGTAGTAGCATGTTAAAACATGGCAATAGGATCTTCGCTGTCTACTCATTTCCATGTGTTGTGATGGTTTCATTTCAATCAAATCGAAATTAATCTGTCTCACATTTCATATGTTGTTACTTATCACATGCGACAACTGTTCAGACAAGTACGTTTTAAAAGGTAATTTCCGCGATAGTTTTAGGTTTTCCAACTTTTAGAACATTTACCATAGTGGTTTATGGATTTTAATACATGGCGTTATATCACTCCCAGATGTTACGTCTTATGATAATATGAGATATCCTGTTACCAATGTATACAAGATGGACAGATGTATGGATGGAAAGGTGAACAAGATCAATAATTATCCAATTTACCACAGTTGTTGGACTAATTAGCACTTCATAAGGCCCACACTGACCAACAATTTATTTTCATGGAATTATATTGAAAAGTTCTGCGATTTTAATCCAACTTTCCTTTCATGTCTAATCACAATATAGGTAAATCGTAAATGATCAAGTATCCATACAGAGTTGATGTTTGGGGAACAGAATTACATTAATCATAAACAACCAAAATTTAAACTGCAACTTCAAAAATGCAAAGAAAAAAATGATAGTTTTAATCAAAATTTAATCACATATTTTACACAAAAATAGTTCAAATATTATAAATCTTAATCAATCCATTTCATATAAATTAAACAATACATATTAAAATAAACAACATATAAAAATTATGACAAAAGTATATTTAAGTGGACATATTTATGCATTATGGCACAAACATAATTGAGCCGTGACATGTGATTTCCAAAAATGTGGAATTTTGACTCGAGTAGACTCGGACAAGCCTGTGCAGCTACCTTTTAAGCTTAGAAACTCCAAATGATGTTCTGTCAGAAGCTTAACACATATAGAATATTCAAGTGACTAGCAAAGGCTCTGGTCAGACTGCGGGTATGAGTAGACTGATCTGAGACTGCAGATTGCACAAACCACATTGTTGGAAATCCCATGTCGCTGCTCAATTATTTTATTCATAGCAAAGAATAAAACATCAGTTTGCATTAATAGCATGTAAAACACATTGCAAAAAGTAGTCATATTCAAAAAGGTGGCAACTATTTCAATCTCCATGTTTTTCAATAGAAAGTTGACAAAGTAGCATTATGATAATTTGTCTTCCCTTATCAACATGATCAAAGAACTTGTATGTACCAGTGTGTTGGAATAGCAGTTGTTTTACAGTGCATCCATTCTACCATCTTTAAGAGGATGCACAAACTATATTGTTCTACTGAACAAAAAATTAGCTGTTTCTGATACAATTTCTATAAAAAGTTAATCAGGTGTGGTACTTGATTGTATCGATTCCTGGTCTTTGCACCCTTACTTACCTTAACAATAGGATTGTGTTATAAACATATTCATTTTGTTATTTCTCTATCAAATCATATGTTGTGGGTACTCGAAACAACTGTCACATAAACATAGGTTTAGAAAATATTCACATTTTTACTCATTAAAAGTTCCCTTATCCAGACCTATTTTTAATATGTCATAAATGCATTGGTTCGCTGTTTTTTAAGCAAATAAACATAAAATAGTAAGTTCATGAGAGTTTGCTACTTATGGTAAAAAGGCATCTAAGGTACTGATGAGTCTGCAGTTGCCAGAGCCTTCCCTGCTTTCACAGAGTAAAAATATCAGGAGCGGATCCAGGATTTCGGGAAAGGGGTTTTTTATGTATAAAGGTGTGGGGTGTTCGCTTTGGTGATTTTATCTCATTTTTCTTAAATATCCTATGAAAATGAAATAATTTGGTCTCTTCATTGAGACCAAATTATTTCGTTTTCATAGGCTATTTAAAACAATGAGACCAAATTATTTCATTTTCATAGGATGTTTAAAACCGGGGACTGGGAGGGGGATTAGAGCAAACCGCCTGAACCCCCTCTGGATCTGCCACTGAATATTATTCAGCGCATATGAAACATTTGAATATATATACAACATAATAGGAGACATATATCCTATAATTATGGAAAACGTGAATATCAACAACAATACTTCAATTAAATAAGAATCATTTTCATCCCTTGCATTTCCCTTCAGATGGCTGAGTAAATTCAAATCAAATCCTTGAACTAACCTTAAGCCTGCTGTGTTCCTGCCAAACTATTAACAGAAAAAACTTATAGGGCAGCAAAAGGCACATACTTCTAGTACCAAATGAAAAATTGTTGACCAGGGCCTGGAATTACAATGCCTCCTTAGAGTTAAGGAAGACTTAAGTTAAGTATTGGTATTTCAGGATGTGAAAAATAATGTTTAAAACAGATTAAAATCATAATAGTTTTAATTTTTCTGAAGATCACAATGATATCTTTGACCACAAATAGTACATAGATCCAGGCAATTTAATTAGCATCTAATATAGCATGTTGAAATATCAATACTTAAGTCTTGCTCAACTTTAAGGAGGCCTTGTAATTAAGGGCCCAGGACTCAAATGTACTTATTATTGCTTAAACCTGTATATAGGGCATGAATAAAAAAAAAGCCAGAAAAATAAGTGACATCATAATATTCCAATAATTTAATTTCTTAACACTGTTTATTTAATCATGCTAAGCATAATATAAAATACATGAAACCACTATTATTGCTGCATATTTCTGTTTTAAATTAGACTCTTGGAGCATAAACAAAGCATTTGACCATGGTGTGACACTTTATCAATACTGAAGTTGTTGATAAATGAGTGGCAAGTAATGGGGTGTTTGCGTCATCTGGAGACATGCATACACTTTCTCAAAATTCTTTAAAAAAAGGTTTTAAATTGGTGGAACCTAGAAGGCTCTTTAACAAAACTGAGTCATGACAGGACAAAACCAACAAAAAGGGAAAACTCAGATCAGCCTGGCTATCTGCCATGTCTGGTCAGAGTCTTTGCAGAGCATTCAGAGGTTGATTTTCATGCATAAAGATATACTTAATTTTTTGCTGTACCTACGATTCTCATATGGACCTGGCCTGAGCCATCTTTGGAATGTTCATATTCAGAAGGACAAAAATGCCAGAGCCAGTACATGACAATGTAAATGGCACCAGGGCATTTTCTGCCCTCCTCTAGGGGCCAAATTTCGGCCCCATTCCCAATCGAAACTAGCCACTTTTTCCCCAATACCATGTCTGTCTGTTTTTCCCAATTAAGAAGAATAAAAAAAATATTTTTTTTCTTTTATTTTTTTACTTTTTTTAAGACCACTACTACTTATAAAAAACGATGACCCATATCAGAATGATACTAAAACACTTGTGCTTAAGTGGTATGGTTGGCATTATACAATCTAAATAACTTGATTTTGAGGATGTATTTTGCGATCATTTTTTCCAATGTTGGCCAGGGGCCTTTTCCCTAAATTGCTGAAAAAAGCCCTGGGCACTAACACCATTAAATCTTCAACAGATAGTCACACTGTTTATTGTTTGCTGATAATGATTGCAAAACATTTGGACCCAGAGCAAGCCTAATCTGGACCCAAACTGTTTGAAACTCTGAAGCTTTTCCTGAAAGATTGTTTTGAAAAATTAATTTCACTAGAATTCTGAGAATCAGATGAGTTGCCTGGCAAAACTTAAGTCAAACAAGGCAAATTTGTGGAATTTATATCCGAAATGAAGGGTTATTTTAAGAAAACTTTTAAATCACAAAACATAAATCTCATTCATCCAACCCCTAAATTCACCTTGGGTATCATACAGATCAAAATTAATTGCCTATCAACTAGTTTTCAGTTCAATAAAAAATAAACTTATCTGTACAATTTCAATATCTGACTTCCAAGGCGGTGCTTCTTTTGTAGATCATTTATGTTATTTCTGTCTTTTTTTGTTATGCTTTCATGCACGTCTGTTTGTTGATGCCTTGTGGCCACCTGCTGGGAAAGGGCTGGCCTCTTGGCTCTCCTTTGTGAAGTCTAACTGTGACATTGTCACTTTCCCATTGGTATCCTGGGTCAGGTGTGGTACTTGATTGTATCGATTCCTGATCTTTGCCCTCTTTCTTACTCCAACCTGACCCAGACGTCAGGGGTGTGTTGAAGGGCAAAGTGTTTGATTCTTTGTTAGTCTATAGTTCTGTCCCCTTAATTTAGTATGCAACATGACCACATTCAGAATTTTTACCTTTTAATTCAACCCACAGGTTGAGGGTGTGTGAAAGGACAGAATATGTGCTTGCATTGTACTCTATTTTCCATTCCCTTCTGTTGCTGCCTGTGTGATTCAATTTAATTCGATATGCAACATGACCATGTTCTGAAAAAATTGAATTTTGACCCCACTCCCAGGGTCCAGGAGGGGGTATTTGCTACCATGTTGATGTATGTGTCATCATTCCCTTTACTTTGATATGCAACTTGACCATATTCTGAAAAAGTTGAATTTTGGCCTCTGCCCCACCCCCTAAGTCCTCCCAGGGGGCTGTACTCAGGCCTTCAAACTAAAATCCCGTTACATGTTTCATATCTATTGTACCGCTGTCTGCATGTAAAATTTTAATCACTGTCATGCTTGTCTACATGCACTGGGTAATCATGGCCTATAGTGAGCAGTTGTCTGATATAAAAGCTTTGCAGAAATGGGAAGTTTATCACATCAAAAAGCAAATATAGCTTTTGCATTAGCCTAAACCTACGTCAAAAAAGGGCCATGACTCACTTAAAATTTTGTATATGACCTCCAAATTCGAAACTTGACCAGTATTTTATGATGCATTACCCTTCTGTTAACTTTAAATGAAATTGTTGCATCACTTCAAAAGTTGTTGATTGGAAACCACAATTTAGCCAAAATCTAAGTAAAAAAAAGGGCTATAACCCAGCCAAAATTTTGCGTATAACCTCCTTTTCGAACTTGGCCTGTATTTAATGATGCTTTTCCCTTTTGTAAACTCTGAATGAAAATGATACATCCCTTCAAAAGTTATTGATCAGAAACCAAAAGTGTGACGCCCCGACGCCGACACCACTGACCGAGTCATGATCCCTATGTGTCGACCATGCTTCGCAGGCGACACACTAAAACATCAGCCGATGACATAAAAGCATGCAACATTTCCAGGCATTTAAAGAATGTAATGTAATGACAGTTTATTGAACAACTAATACTGAAAAATGTAAAATATAAAACCCTGATTATGTTAAAAATAGTTTACAAAGCCCAATATAAAAGAGGTATGTATGCAGGGTCAGAGGCTGTAAAACATTTTCATGCTTAACTCGACTAAGCATGAAGTTTTAACTGATCATAAAAGCTAGAGTACAGAATTTTCTTCTTTTAAAACTCTCAACTGTAGTATTTATCCTGCTGACAACTGTTAAAATGCCAACAATTCTTGGCATTTTAACATGTATGAGCATGATAAATTTCATCCTCAGCTGAGTTGAGCATTAAAAAAGTTTTACAACCTCATGACCAGATTACTTTTCGTATTTGTTTTTCACTAACACATATGTTGTGAGGCTCAATGGAAGCTTCTTACTGATTGAGACGCTTCCAAGATATCACCCAGTAAGCGTATAAAAGACGGCCACCACTGGTCTGCCATTTCAATGGAGTTTAACTTGTGGGCCGATGGTGGCCTGAGGTGTTTGCAGGCGAGCATCCCCGTGGGTGGATCCAGAAAATTCAGTTGGGGAGGGGGTTGGGGGGCAGGATCCTGGCAACTTTTTTTGTCATCAACGTATTTCACAGAGGGCCGTACAGACCTCTCTCTAGAAGCAATTGGGGGTCCAGTTGCTTCTCCAGGCTGGTCCGTACTAGAATTTCCAAGGAAACATATAGCCACTTGTAATTTTCCAGGGGGGGGTCTGGACCCCCTCCCCAACTCCCCCCTGGATCCTCCCATGACCCCTCTTATCTTGGACTATGCTTATTATATATTGCAAAAAATATCACAATGAAAAAACTCTCTTTCCAAGTGACTTTCCTGAGTTGATGACTTCATCGTGTGCCAATGGTGCTTCTTCCAGACTGTAAGCTTTTCCTATGTGGGGTTGTATCCATCCTGCCTTCATCCCTTCAGCTATCACTTCATGCATCTTTTGGAAATCACTCTGTAAAAATTATAAAACTCAATGGAATCTTCTCTTACCCTAATAGGCCAAGTGCTGCATTCAACATAACTGGAAATTTGGAAGCAATATAATGAATCCCCTAATGGTTATATTAGACTAGCTTCAAATGCTCAGATATTATTTTTTTCTTTTTCACAGTTTCTGTTACTATACAAGCCTCTAAATAAGAATGCATCATTATTTTCTTATTTCTCAACCTAAATGTATGCACTCCAATGAGAGGGTTCTATTGAGCACCCCAATAAAATGTTAATACTGACAGATAAGTTGAAAAATTTAGAATTTTAGGCTAAAAAATGTTGCGTATCTAGATCTATGACTATAGCAGTCTTGCTTTTGATTTTCATCTGACAAAACTAAAGAATGTACACTATGTAATCATTGACCTTTATCTAGTCACCATATTTCATGGTCTTAGCCCAAATACTTAACACTCTGTGTACTACTGGCTTCTTCCTACAGGTTTGATATAATAAACTTGATATTGTCTATTGTACATATTGAGTGGTCACAGATTATAATTTCCAAATAAAACTGCATTTCTTTCTCTGAAAATTGCTTTTGATTTAGCGTAGGCCACAGAGGCCAGTCTTGCTTCACAATATGGCATCTCTATAAAATAACTTTAAATTAATTACTTTGTGGCATACTGTAAACACCAGACTGCTGATGAAATGCTGCATTATGCAGCATTTTATCTGGGTCTTCACTGTTTGCCAAAGTACACATTCAGGAGTCATCAGTATACAAAGGGTTAAATAAGGAAGTTTTCTGGGATTAAGAGTTCCCATAGTAGTTTCAATATTTCTTTTAATATAGCAACCACAATCTTTGTCACAGAAATAGCTGATCAACATGCATTATATACATACTCCCATCTATCAACATCACAGGCTTCATGGGCCCAGCTTATATACTGGTTAGTTAGCAGGACCCAGATATCATTTTATTGATTTTGTTTGTTTGGTTTGTGGTTTAACCTCCTAGTCTACAGCTAGTCAGTAAAACAATACTTTTATCTGTACAAGCTCTGACAATCGGTTAACCAGTAATCAGTGCACATACTTTCGCTTGTAACTGACAACAACCTTCTTGAATCATCATCAGGAGAATGACTGTAGAAAATATTTCATGATCCACGAAAGTATGGGGCCTGGCTGAGATCTAACTCAGGACCCCTGAACTCAGGACCCCTGGATCAGATGACTCTTTCTATTTGACAAGTGAAACCATGTACATTTTATAGGTCTTGACGCGAGAAAACCTGCCTTCTTGGGGGGGGGGAGGGGGGTACTCGTGTTTTGGAAAGTACCATATCTAAGCTTGCTTCACGCAAAATTTCGATTTTCTAGCTTAGTCTCTGTAGCTGAGGAGACCAGTTTGAAACTCGCTTTGTCGGATACCCCGAAGACAGGTTTTCTCGCGACGAGGCCAATATGGTTATTGTTTTATATCCACTTAACTACTATCAACACCTCATGAAATAGCTTTTGATTTATTATGGGATCTAGATTTTTTTTATTTGAGAAATGAAATTAATTTTTTGGCTGTTTCTGAAGTCTTAGTAAATTATGGGCATCACATTAACTTTAGCCGAACACATGAAATTTATTACTTTATGAACCACCAAAAAATGAAATCCATCTCTTATATAAGTTTCATTTTTATTTATTATAAATATCTAATATAGAAATTATTTATACTTTAGCTCACATAACAATTTTGTTAACAGAAAAACTATTAAAGAGATGAGGTGCAGGCAAGCAAATTTGGTCTTAAATTTGGCATCTTATATTCAAACTTCTAAATTAGGTCAAGACCACCAAAACCTAGTCATCTCTTCATCATGTCTCAATGCTATATCCAGGCAAATTTGGTCAAAATCTACAGACTGCTTCAAGCGGTATTGCAATCAGTCACTCTGATTCCTACATCAATGCCAAGGCCTAAGCCTATGCCAAGAGAATCATGGACAGATCCAGAGAGGGGACAGGGTTCTGGACCTCCCCTGGAAAATCACAAGGTCTCCTTAGGTCTCCTTTGAAATACTGGTACGAACCCTATCCCCGCTCAAGAAGCAATCAGGCCACCTGGGTTCAAATGCTTCTCAAGGGAGGCTAGTGCGGCCCTATGTGAAATGTCAATCACATTGTTGTGATCCCCCCTCAACCGACAGACATTACTGGATCTGTCCATGAGGATCCATATCAAAGGCAATATGTTTTTCTTCCCTTTTGGGGGTAGCAGAAGTATAATAACCTACCTTGGACACTACCCACAAAGTGAATCCAGTCACGGTACTTTCCTTCACCATTATATCTCTAGGGTGAAAGTCAACCTCACCACGGCTGCCAACCACCTAGGATTACACCAAAATAATCAATCTAGCTCAAATGAAATAAATCTTTTACATACCAGGGAAGCATTTTTTAACTGGATGCCAGTAATGTAACATTCTTTCTGCATCGTTATCCTGGGGTTGATCTCCACTGAACCACGATTTCCAACCACCTGTATGAATTATGTGGTACAGGCCTTTAGTTAAGAGTGAGTAACAGAAAATTATTTTTCTTATTTCTCAAACAAAACATATGTTGTGGGTACTCAAAAGACCCGTCTCATTAAAAGAGTTCTTCTGAGCACCCAAACATATATCTAAACTGGGGGATAAGAAAATATTTACAATTTTATACCCAAAAATTGTGTTTATCTAAACCTGTGTGGTACTTACACTAATTCGGCCAGTGCACAAGATTTCTGTACTTATCGCACTGATGAGCAGCAAAGGCTATATGCGCAGACTCTGACTCGCTAGAGCTATCACTGTTCCCATACACAATGTATGGATGTAGATCAAGGCTCAGACAAATATTCAGACCTAAAGCCCCACTGGCTGTCAACAATGGCATTTATTAGAGGCATTTGTGTATATGCAATAAGTAAAAAAACTTTGTATACCTACACTAAATATTGAGGTCTGTCAGTAACAGGGACACAATTGCAGTGTGTGTGTACAATATGTTTTGCAATTATTTTCAGTTTTCATAAATCATACATATCCTCAATTGCTAAAACAAAATAGAATTACCACACTTTTTTAAAAAATGCTAGACAGTGTTAGAAAAAAATCATTCTTTTATATGTTAAAATATAGGTTAAAAAGGATTAAAAAATTAATACTTAAAATTTTGAGATACATACGTTTTAAGCATATGTTCAGTGATTCAACATGCGTTCTCAAAGCCAAGCCTGGTAAACTTGATATCAAAAGACATGAACCTGGTATTCTATAATTATCAGTTTACCCATTGTTACACACTTCAAAATAGCGATTTTGAGGTAATTTTCAATCTTTATATTGATTTAGCCTCATTAGCAACCTCATCAAAAGAGTGCAACGTCATCATGACCTGATAAAGGCAGATGCCATGAGATAGACAACGTTTATCAAGCAACGTGCATCACTCCAGTTAATATGAGAGGTAACTGATAAGATGAAATATCTTACCACTATGACACCATTTTGATTCACCAGCTGAAGATCATTCAAAAAGTGCAACGTCATCATGACCTGATAAAGGCAGATGCCATGAGATAGTCTTTGTTTATCAGGCAATGAGCAACACTCCATTTAATATGAGAGGTAACTGATAAGATGAAATATCTTACCACTATGACACCATTTTGATTCACCAGCTGAAGATCATTCAAAAAGTGCAACGTCATCATGACCTGATAAAGGCACATGCCGTGAGATAGTCTTTGTTTATCAGGCAATGAGCAACACTCCATTTAATATGAGAGGTAACTGATAAGATGAAATATCTTACCACTATGACACCATTTTGATTCACCAGCTGAAGATCTTTTTCTAAGTTTACATTTGCTAACATCTCAACAATCACATCTGGGCCTTTACCATCAGTAGCATCCTAGGGGAAAGAAATATCATAAGTTGACATCATGTTAGTCCAGTACTTGCATTGTATTATAATAAAGGATTTGTGACAATGCATGATACCCCGCCTATGCCAGGCTACATCGGGTCATTGGTAAAAAGGAAATATAACACTGTTAGGCCAGAATTTTTTCATTAGCTAATTTACAGGAAAAAATCAGATAAAGGGTCAGGGAGACAAAAAAAAGCTCTGAAAATGACCAGTTGACTGGTCATTTTCAGAGCTTTTTTGTAATATGAGGGCTGTTCAAAAATGAATGCAAGTAGCTTCAAAACTTTCGTCACACATATGCTACGACAAAATGGCATACATTTCTATAAAGGAATATGTCATCTTTAAAATGGCACCAGACCTAAAGAAAAATACAGTATACTTATCGAGATATAGCCCTTTGAATGAGGATCACTTTAGGATACTAACACAAGCAATGCTTCGAACATGCCAGTGATATAGACGAGTGTATAATTCTTCAATAAATAGGTGAAATTTCTTGAATTTTTTAAGCAAGTATCCCCATATACTTATATTAATGATTCCGTGAAAGTTGCGAAAATCTGACATGTGTTTGTTAAATTACATTAAATCTTTTTCACTAAAGTCTCCTTACGTCTGCAAATAAATTATAAAAAATTACCACCTTTCAGTTTTCAGTCAAACTTTTCTCTAACAAAATGCACAAAGCAAAATTTAAACTAATTTTAACTCAAAGACAGTATGTTGATCGCTCATACTGAGTTGTTGCTACAAATCATTGAATGATAGTGGGTAATTTTTAAACGCTGAAAAGCATTTTCATTTAGTCAAAACTGCCTTAAGTGAAGGGGTTATAGAACTTATATTTAATTTTGTTGCCATAACATTGCAGTTTTAATCTAAATTTGAATGTTAACGTTAAGTTTTACCAAAATAGGCATTATTAACAATAAAATTACTCACCTGGTCTTGAGGATAAGACAGACTGAACACATTTTAATAAATGTAAACACTTCAATAAGAAGCAGAAAAGTGCTTGGAAAACGATATAAAATGTAATAACTCTGTAAATAGAGGACGGGGCGTTTCGAAGACGTCCTTATGACATATTAAGCATGTTTTAAACGAAACGCAAAGAAAAAGATACAGCGATGTTCATTATTGCATCACCAGTAGATAAATCAAAATGAGGTTTATCCCAAAATTAATGACGTCACAAACGTGCCTGTTTACTCGAGATTGAAACAGATATTATATAAACCTTTTCCTGCAAGTAACTTTGTCAATGTACCTTAAACTTGCATCTAAAATTTGGTGCTATTTTGTCTCAAAAGTGCAAAGATATGACACTATATCGGCACATGTACTAAACGTACATGGCAATTTGCTTCAGAAAAACTTCAGTATAGAGAATAGGCCTTTATATAAGCGTCTGTAACTCGAGGAATATTGTGAGTGTTTCTTTATGCTTGATGGCATTTTAAGGGCAACAAATAGTTCTTTCCAGAAAGGTATGACATTTTGTCGTAGCATATATGAGAAGAAAGTTATGAAGCTACTTGCATTCATATTTGAACAGCCCTCGTATCTCCAGAAAAAACAGTAAAACTCGTAAGGTAAACCAACAGTCTGTATTAAATCTTTAAACATTTCATCTTTTTCCTAAAAAAATGAAGGACAATCACTTTTGACAGTGTCACTCTCAAAAACACACAGACAGAACCTCAAAAGCAAAAATTATTTAGTAAGCGGATAAAATATAAAAAAATTTTAGAAATAAAATTGGACTTTTTCTGCTTTCCGGAAAATTACAGTAGGAGGGTTTGTAAATCAACTGATAGAAAAATTCTGGCCTTAATAACGACAAAAAGCTTGTCACAAGCAATATAGCCTTCCTGCATACCATAGTCTGCAGCAAGTTTGATAAGTAATCTGAATTCTGGAACTGCTACAGTGATCAAGGTCAAGTGTTTGAACCTGGGTCCAGATACATACTGTCAAAGAGATTTTTTCTTTCCCTGCAACTTGTTGTAAGTTACCAATAAAAGTATGAATACACTCTGAAATGGGCCTCGGCCCAAGTAAACCCGTCTTCGGTGTTTGTGAACAACAAAGGCCCAGACCAGCGGATTTGAGATGAGTTCATTATTAATACTATACCTTATTCTTTTAATGAAACATCTAAAAGAGCTAATCTAAACCAAGTTTGGTGTTTTAGTCATTGTTTATTGTTACTCCCATTGTTTGTGAGGGTTTTGTGTTAGGTCTTTGTTTTGTTACGCAGTACTTTGTGTCCTGTCTAGTTTTACAATTATCTTGCTGGGGAAGAGAGAGCTGGTTGTTTTACCTTTATTGTCTTCTTAATGTAATGTGGTTGTTACTGTTCTTTGCCTCTTCCTCAAGGCGCTCTGGGTTGATCTGCAGTATGTGATTGTGACATTTCCTGTCATACTCACTTTTTATCTTTACTTTATATCTTTATCTTTGCCATTGAGAAGTGTCTGCTAGGCAAACTATAATAAATGAAGACATTACCAGGCCCCCAGATAAGAGTGCGTACTGGAAAATTATTTTTCTTATATCTCCCCCAAAACATATGTTGTGGGTACTCAAAAGAACTGTCTCAATGTAACGGTTCTTATGACGACCCAAAACACATGTTTAAATTGATGGGTAAGGAAATAAATGCAATTTAGGTGCACAAACTATCCTTATCTGGGCCTATGCATTACCAATATTTTGTCTGTATATCCCTCTTCTCTGTGGTTGAAGGCAGCTGTAGCCCCACAGTTTAACACCAGTTCAATACCCTCCTGGGTACCAGCTGTTCCCAGGACCTTCATTCCTTGTGCCTTGGCAATCTGTACACAAGCAATTCCAACCTGGAAGAAATGTATCAATCATATAGTATTGGAACAATTTATAAATCTTATATGTCAAATATTAAAGTTGTTGATTATTTTAACACATCTGGCCTACCACAATGAAGCATTTAAAACAGTTTAGACACAGACAGAAAGCCCCTGAATGAAATGTATCATAAAAGTATGCGCTAGTTGCCATTAAAAATATTAAGCAAATATAAGTTTGTATCAGGGTTCCCACAGAAATTCAAAACACAATTTCATGATGTTTCCATGATAAACAATGTAATTTCCATGACTATTTAATGCATGGCATCCAACCTCCCATTTTAAAGGCATCTTCATAGGCTGAGCATAAATATGGAATACAGCAACAGAAATTCATTTAAATAAGCATGCTTGTATACCATGCATGCATTTGGAAATAAATAAAACTTGAAATCTCCAGTAGCCATAAATCTAGCTGTCAGACACACAAAACCTGTGTGTCTGACAGCTAGTTTTCTAGCTACTGGTGGTTTGGACAAAGTATTTCGCAAAATTCCATGATTTTTCCATAATTATTCATTTTTTTTTTCAAATTCCATGATTTTTCCATGCATGGAACTTTTTTTGTGATTTTCCAGGTTTTCCATGATTTCCAGAGCTCGTGGGAACCCTGTTGTATCTAAACACAAAAAGGATTTTAACAGACCAAACAAAATTATATTTTCATTTCTAATTGACCAAGTGTCAGAAAAGTGGTAAAACATACTAAAATGCACCTTAATGATCGTATCTACATAATATGAAAATTCTAAGCCCTCATCCCTTCAAGCGCAAACTGTGCCAAACTAAATTGTATCCCATAAGACAGATTATCCTATAAGTACAAAGACCATTCATGGACAGACTCATAAATGACAATGAATATTTATTTGATGTTTTCCATCCTAGCTAATTTTTTTCAGTCAAGTTGGAAAATTTTCATGGGTTGATCCAGAACTTAGGAGACCTGAGTGTGCAAAAAAGCTAGGCATGGGCTCATCAGGAAGCAGGATACCTCACAATGCAGGATCTTAGGCAAGGATTCTCACACAGCAGTTCAAAATATTTAAAAAATGAATTATATTTTTGGGAGGGTCATGGAATCATGAATACTTTGGGTCTCTTGCAAAGTTAACGTGAAGCCAGAAGGGCTTCACGTTAACTTTGCAATAGACCCAAAGTATTCCTGATTCCATGAACCTTCCAAAAATTGAATTTATTGCTTATACTTACTGCTTATACTTAATTATAAATAACTAACATATAGAAATTATTTATAATTTAGGAGATAAAACAATCTTGTATTTAATATTTAATCGTATTAACTGTTTTGTTGGAGTGCAAAATGGAAAAGCGGAACAGCCAGTGTGAACATGGACAGCCAATGGAGCAAACAATAATCTTGTTTTGCATGTGCAACTCAGGTGTGGCTCGCTGTCAATCACAACACAAGTGTCACATCTGGCAAATGAATTTGATGTTCGAAGCGAATTGCACAAGTAAGTGAGCTTGGCAGCTGTCAATCAAATTTTGCTCCGTTCATAAGGCTAAATTCGAAATTCTAAAGATTCATTAAAGGCTTGCTTTGAAAATGTAAATATTCAAGAATATCATTCAAAGAAAATTGGTTTATGATAAAAATGTTTGCACATGTAAGCAATAAACATAGATAAGGCTTAAATGAAATGTATGTGTGGTTCCTGTTGCCTACCTACCCTAATTTTTTTAACCCTACCCTAAACATTAAAATGGTCTTGGGAGAAAAAATACCTAAAATGGGCATTTTTTCAGATTTTGTCACTATTTTCTTTGTTAAATGTTATAACAAAATTTAATAATTTCCCTACCTACCTACCCTAAATTTTGTTGGTGTGCAACAGGAACCACACATATATTTCAATTAGGCCTAATGGGAACTCATAAGAACTTTCACAGTAAATGATACTTACTGCCTCAATATTTTACAGGCCTGAGGCAGGAGGGCTGATTTTAGCATGATACAAGATAATCAAATGAAGGCCTCTATTTATTATATTAAAAAGAGTGCATATTATTTCTTTTTCTTATTTCTCAACCAAAGTATATTTATTGGGAGTACAAAAGATCCGTCTCAAAGAAACAGCTCTTTTGAGCACAAAATCACATATATTACAACTGATGGATAGCAAAGACATGGCAATTTACAGCTAAATGAGTTTTCTTGACCAGTCCTATGTATTGCTCATATGTATTGATTATGCATGAGCCATGAAGACAAAACATATGGGCCAGTTCATGAGATATTTCTAAATACTTCATAGGGCCAGTTAAGCAAAAAAAAACTCAGCCTAAAAGTGTGATTATTTTCTTATCCATCAGTTTAAACAAATGTTTTGGGTGCTCAAAAGAACCGTCTCAATGAGACGGTTATTTTGAGTACCCACATCATATGTTTTGGTTGAGAAATAAGAAAAATAATATTCAGTTATGCACCCTTATCTGGGGGCCTGATACTTATAGCATACCCATAAAAGAATCCATCTTGCATGCAAGTGCCACAATCTAGCAGGCTAGTTATCATCATCTAGTCCCTTCTTTGTGTGCACAAACAGCAAAGACTGGTGAGGCTGTGTGTTTGTACAGGCTGGTCTGAGAATCCAGTGCTGGAAAATGTGATATGTACCAAAACCTCATGTACTGGCCCATATGTTGATTTTTGCTTGATTTGATTCTCTACGTCCCATCAACAATCTTTCAGTTATAAAGGGACGAGTCTTCCTGGGTTGAACCAGTACTAAGCTAGGATTAATGTGTCTTGCTCAAGGACACAACGCAGCGACACCGGTGAGGCTCGAACCCGCAGCCCCACGGTCTCCAGTCAAGCACTCTACCACTGAGCCATTGCGCTCCCTACCATATGTTGGTTTAACATGTTAACTTTCATACTTACTGCACCACTAGCTCCATGTATCAAAATAGTTTGACCTGCCCCTCCTTTTCCTCTGAAAACATAATAGCCACATTATCATGGGTGAAAGTTCAAAATGTCCGAAATCCTGAACTTTCGAAACTCCAATCTTAAAACTTGCAGTATGCCCTCTAAATATTCACAATTTCAAGTTTAAATGGTCAATTGTCTTTAGACAGACTGCATATAAATTAGAAAACCTATTAAAATCTCCCTAATGAATTATTCAGCATTTAGAGGCCGACTTTCTATGGAAAGTCGGCCTCAAAATCCTGAATTCAGTAATAATCCTGAGAACTTTCACCAATGCATTATTACTGTATTTGCCCAAAAATTCTGACACTTTAACCCTTTGTATTCTGATGGAATTTTACATACATAATGATACAATAAGTATGGGATTGTTCATTTTGTAATTAAAGGGGTGACAGGTAGAAATTTCTATATTATGATGTTATAGATCAATGCATAGATCCATATAAGGAAATTTTATGTGGGTAAAATTGTAATTATTTTCCTTCCCATCAATTTAAACATGCTTTTTGGTTGCTCAAAAGAACCCTCTCATTGAAACAAGTTTTTTTTAATTTTTATGTCCCAGTAAACAATATTCCAGTTATATTGGGACGAGTATTCCTAGGTTGAACCAGTACTAAGCAAGGATAAATGTATCTTGCTCAAGGACACAACACAGTGACGCCAGTGAGGCTCGAACACGTGGCCCCTCAGTCTTGAGTCAAGCACTCTACCACTGAGCTACTGTGCTCCCAGACGGTTCTTTTGAGTACCCAAAACATATGGTTTGTATGAGAAATAAAGAAAATAGTTTTCCAATATGCACTCTTATCTGGAGGCCTGCAAATGCTCAGCAAGCCTCACATTTTATCTAGTTTCCTCAACTTGTTTAATGGCTTCAATAAAACATGAGCACTTTTGTAAGATCCTCTATTTAATAAAAAGATAATTTTCTTTTATCTCAACTAAATACTCAAAAGTGATCATTCCTTAGAGGATCGTTACCATATGTTTAATCTGAACGATAAGAAAATAATCACAATTTCTGCTTATCTCAATCTACAAAGTACGGTAAATTTGCTAAAATTTCAATATTTCTCTTTCTATTCTCAAGTAAAATGTTGGTTATCGAGGCTGGAATTCACAAAATGATTTTTAGAAAGCAAACAGGGGTAACCCTGGTAAGACTGCTTCTTCAGAAGCTGTCTGATCTAAGTCTGCACTGTTTGCCTAGGCTTTTTAGAAGGAATCTGGTGCCGAAATTTTAGAAGATCTACTTTACACTTGTATATGCTAAATACTCAACGTACTTTGTGACTACTGCTCTATACGCTGTGTAACAAGGTATTCCTACACCGGCTCCCTGCTCGAATGTCAGTTTATCATCTAGATGGCAGACCATGTTTTCATCTGCTACAGCAAATTCAGCATAGGCGCCACTTAGACTTCTTACAGCATACACCCTATCTCCAGGCTGACATAAAGAAAAACATTTACAAACTATTTCTCCAGCTGTTTTGGCAGATATAAAAAGCCCAGCATATCAACGACACTGTCAGGACACCTCCAGTGTAGTCACAGTACTTAATACATTCGTGGTTACAAATGACTGATTCATAAGTCAAGTTAACTTGAATTACAAGAAGACCTTAAATATCAGTGATTTTATTTGGGAGTTTAGGAAGCTACCTTTTCCTTCACATTTGGGAAAATATTCTAATAAAATTGGGAAAATAAGTGCTAAAATACATGAAATTGGGAAAATAAAGGCCATTTTTGGATGTGAATGACGCCCATATACGGCCTTAAAAATGGCCAAATAAAATCACTGAATATGGAAAACTAACAATGATTTTTGTTTGTTTGATATGATTCTAACTTCCCAGTCAACAATTTTTCAGTCATGTCGGGATGGATCTTCTTGCGAAGCAGAGGATATGTGTCTTGCTCAAGGACTCAAAGCAGTGGCTCTGGTGAGACTCGAGCCTGAAGCCTTGCAACTTGAGTCAAGCACTCTACCACTGAGCCACTGCACTCCTCAAAGCTAACAATGAAGTTAGAAGTTAACAGTTTTGATTATTGTTCTAGTACTGTTGACCTGTATTAAACAACACCTACTTTAGGAGAGCCAATTTTGCTTTTTACACCATATTAAGAAATCATCTGTCTTAAGCTAGCCACTTGAGCTTTTATAATAGCATGATTGTGATACTGTGACGATGTGTGCAGTCACATGCATAATACCTTGGTAAAACATACTAGATGTACAGGTTGATGTACTATGCAAATTACAAAACCTTGTAGTTTGTGATATGGGTAAAAGTAGCCTATATACGTAGTGGGTGAGCATGCTTTTCCGCTGACGGGGTTTGTTGGCTAGATGGCTCATCCTACATTTGGTGGCAGGGATGGGATAATAAAAGCACTGGCAAGCCAATTTTGTTTTATGAAAAATAAAATCTGCATGCTTAGGTAGGCATTTTCATAATCCTTCAAGTTCCATCTCAAACTTGCAGCAGCGAATCAGTCTTGATAATTCATTCTATTTAACACAGAGTTAACCCTTAGCCCACCAATCACAACATTTGTAGTCTTCTGTTCTCCCCTGCTAACCCTTTTTGGTAGCCTCTAGATATTGCAAACAATATGAACCCAGATCAGACTGCTCCCTTTGGAGCAGTCTGATTCCCTTTTGGAGCAGTCAGATGAGGGATCATATTATTTGCTTCAATGAAAAAATCTAGTCTGAATTGCACTTGAATATATGCAGCAGACTTAAAAAGCAGACAACATTTTCAGGACAAAAAAAAGTGACGCGATAAGGGTTAAGTATAGATAAGGCCATGGTAACCCCATATCAAGCCCTTTTGAACATATCAGAATACAATAGTTTTGGGTATTTTACATGCAATATGGCTTAAAAAGAAAAAGGTTCTCAGGTGTGTACTTGAGCATGCATTGAACTCGTAATTACAGTAAACATGCCAGGCTTTCTTATCTCTTCCGGCAAGGTACATAGATCTACATACAATATGAATATAGTTGTGGATGATCCATTGTATATTTCAAGAGTGTACTAGTTAAAATTTCTAAATAATGTCCCCAGCAAACAGTGCACACCCTGGTGAAATTATACATTATGTGGCATCTTATCTGGGTCTTCACAGTTTTTCAATGTTCCTATTTATAGATTTCCTGTCAAAAAAATGTAAAAACGTTACGTTAAATGTTCTAAAATTTTGAACACTAGTGACCTGCCAAAAAGGCCAAGACAAACAGCACAGACCAAGATCAGACTGCTTCTAAACAAGGGTTTCCCTGTTTGTTATTCAGAAAAACAGTATGTGAATTCCAGCCCTGATAACCAACATTTTATTTGAGAACAGAAAAAGAAAAGAATTTGAAATTCTAGAACATAAACCACATACTAACCTTAAACTTAGTGACAGCTGCACCAATAGCTTTCACTGTGCCTGCCATATCAGATCCAGGTATGTATGGTAACTGTGGCTTCAGTGCATATGTACCAGAACGAATGTAGGTATCCACTGGATTAATACCTGCAGATTTTACCTCAACCAGAACCTAGGAAATAATTTTTAGCATGTATAATTTGTGTATATAGTGGTTTATCATTTGAGCAATAGCATGACAAAACCAGTTACCAGATAAGTCACTGTATGGCAATGGGTTTTCAATGGTGTACACACATTTTAAATCTCAACAAAAACTTGTTATAAGGGTACAACATTTTGCCACTAAATTAAATTTGTTGCGTATAATAAGATGGAAAGCCCCAATGCTATTCTCCTTACTAATGTACTAACTGACCTTGTCATTAACCACCTGAAGTCAATTTACAAAACTGTGAGGGAAATAATTTTAGTGTTAATTAAACTACATTTTTATCAAACATACAGTAGTCTTTTGTATCTATAGTTACATGCAAGAAAAGGCTGAATTCTATGGCAACAAATAAGGCAAGCAAATGGGCAGAATTATTGGATTATTCAGTAACTTTATTTTTTTAAAACTGAGTGTTAATAGAGGCTTGGAGGTCAACCCCTTGTAATTTAATGAAATATTCCCTCTGGTTTGACACAATACATATGGGATGGTTCATTGTACCTATTAACATGATCATGGGCCACAGGTTTATCTCAGTGAACGATACCAATTCAAGGCATAGTGAGGAAGAGACACAGAATACCTGATTTTAGAGCTCATCTTCACTATTCTAAAATATCATCTTTCGTCCCCTTTACTATTTACTTTTAGCTTTTCTTTTCTTTAACACAGTTTGACAGCGCATCTGCCTGGAATGTCCTCGCAGGCATATGGGTTGTTGTTGTTGTACTGTAAATCCCGCCAGTCAATGAAGAGATAGATAGCTCTCTCTAAAGTTTATCTATGAACATACTACTATACCTGTCCTTCGCTAGGTTCTGGTATTGGGACATTATTGTCAACTTTAAGAACCTCTGGACCACCAAACTGTGCCACTCTCACCGCACGCATCACCAACCCTGGACGTACAGCATTCATTCTGAAAAATATTCATGCTAACTTATGAGCTCCTTAAATTTGAATATGATAGCCTAATACTCAGAGCAGTCTGCTTTTACTCACAAGAGTACAGTGGTAGTCTGGGAGAGTGCTTGACTCAAGACCGAGGGGCTGCGGGTTCGAGCCTCACCATCATCACTGTGTTGTGTCCTTGAGCAAGACATGTTTATCCTTGCCTAGTACTGGTTCAACCCAGGAAGACCTGTCCCAACATAACTGAAAAATTGTTGACTGGGATGTAGGAATCAAACAAACAGAAAAACAAGAGTATAGTATAATAACTGACTTTTCCAATGCTTAAAGCTGCATAGTCTGTAACTTTTGATCTTTTAATTTTTGAGCTAATGTTTCTATTTTTCAAGAACACAGTAAAAAAACTAAAATTCAGGTATACCTTTTACCAATTTCGTAAATCTTAACAAATTATCAGTATCGAAACAACAGCATTTATGTTAAATTTAACTGTCTATAATTATTGGAGGGACGCAAATAATTATCGACACGAGTAAAACACACCTGTTTTATAAGATAATTCACTTTTCCGTGCAGTTTTCCGCTCTAGTGAACAGATTTATTGTGAAAACATAACTTAATTCAACTCTTACAAATGATTTAAAAAGAAAATAAAATTTTTCGAAAAATGTTCATAGTTACAGAGTATGCAGCTTTAAAGGAAATCAAACACTTAATGTATTGTGCTATCCTCTAAAACAAATTGGTTGGTTGCCCATTAGGTGTGCCTATTTCATATTAGTATGTAGTTAATAAACTTGATCGGTGCCTTGAGAGAGAAACCACAAACTTTGATTTGGAAGACCAGGATTTTTATGAAAGTTGATACTTGTAAGTTCAAAGTTTAGACGTCAAATACAAGTTACAGTAGATGTCATGCAATGCGATTTATTGAGAGTAAACAATGAAATACTTATAAATCAAATGGACTTTAAGATCACGAACAAACCTACTTCTGAAATGAGTTAAATTACATATGTTTTACCTGACCCTTTCTTTCTTATCAGCAAATTGACAATTAACCAAGGATGGCTACCGAAGCTATCCAACTGGGAGATCGGTGTTCCCAAACGCTTTCAAATTGCGGGTCTACTAACTATCGAATATCTGTATCTCTGTATCTATTCGTAAAGAGATGGCAATTACACTTGGTTATTATGTCTCTGTGGCGGTAGAAAAAGGGAAAGAGGGAAATTTACGAAAGACAGAAATCAGGTAATAGAAAGGCAGAAAAAGATAAAAGTTTGCAGGCTGATTTTTCGGAGTCTTCATTGGGTAAAAAGACAAATCCGGCTACAGTAACTGCCACTGGGTATGGTCGCCCAACCGGCACAGCTCTAAGAACCCTCTGACCCTACTTGCAGACTGCCCCTACGCTAGCTTAAAATGTAAGAGTGGAGAGCCCCTGCTTGAAAGATACCAAGTCAGGGGCCTCGGCCACAGTGGCCGGCAATGAATTCCAAACTGGGATGGTTCGAGGGAAGAAACTGTGCTTGTAGGCATCTGACTTTGATGAGGGTCTGGATGGGGGGGTCTGGTATTCACTATTCATTAAAAATTTAGCCCATTATTCATCTCATTAAAATTTTGGGTTATTCATTAAAATAAGACCAATTATTCATTAAAACCATTCATTAAAATAAACTTAAAAATACCAATATTTCTACGGACACGGCATTGGTAAAAGTAATGCTTAAAAATATAGTTTATATGTTTTAAGATTTGAGTGAGCGAAGCGACCGAGGAAAAACTTCTGTATTTTTATAGCGTAAATGACATTTAAGAGTGAAAAAGCAATGATAGTAGGACATTTTCAAGAAAAAGTAGGGAAATGTAGGAACAGTTACACAAGGAAAAGTAGGGCCTATCTGAAAGCCTGATTTTAAATCAATTTTCTATCAAAATTAGCATGATAAAAGTTGTAACAATAAAACCACCAAAACAGAATAACTTTTGAAAACTGAGAAATTAAGTGGCCTGATAAGAGTTTAATTTATAAAAACCGAGTGAGCGAGGAAATTTTAATGAAGTTATAGGGACAATTAAAACATGACACACCTGCTGGGAAGCCAAAGTTAATGGCGACCCCCCCCCCCTTCTAGCCACATGGAAATGCATATGACTCCCCTACTTTTTAGCCCCCAGTCTTTTAAGTGCCCTTCAACTAAAAAGTGGGGAAAAAGTAGCGATAAAAATTTGGAAGGAGTAGTGAAAAAGTAGGGATTATTGGTGTAAAAAGTAGGGATAGCAGGGCTTTTCCAAGTACAAAATTTATCACAATGAGTAGTTAGAAATAAATTCCACACTAAATAAGCAGGATAATAGCTGTGAAAATAGTACAAGCTAAACAGAGAGCCCTTTTCGGTGAAACTAAAAAAATGATGTCTTGCAGCATGCTCCCTGAAAAAAATCATTAGTTAATCTATTAAATCCGAGCGAGCGAGGAAAACATTCTGGAATGTTTACGAGTAAATGACATTTTAGAGTGAAAAATGAGGGATAGTAGGGCATTTTTAAGAAAAAGTAGGAGCAAATCAAAAAGTAGGTCCCACTTGTAAGTCTCCCCCCTCCCCCCTTACTGAAAAAAAAGACATTTTTGCAGATGAACGAAAACGGACTGAGTACAGATAGAATAGACACATTTTTTGAGACAATTTATCAATAGATTATGAGGCAACTCACCAACACTTTATGAGACAATTCACTGAGAAACTTTGAGTCAACTCACAGACACCTCATCATTTTCTGAGACAATTTAATTCACAGACACTTTAATGATTTTTAATTCTAAATCTAAATAAATTTTGTTGGGGAATTGTCTCAGAAAATGTTGTTGAATTGTTCCGAAATCTATGTTTTTTGAGTTGTTTTCTCTATAAATTCTCTTGATTTCCCCGAGTCACACTGTAATGGTAACAGGTCGTTTTGGCCCCGCCTGAGACATTTTGACATGGATTGTTTCAGCCTGAGTTGTGAAAGGGCCCTTTTTACATTTCAGCCTGTTTTATTCACAAAACTTAACACCTGCCCATCTGTCCATTTTTACACATATAATAATGCATACATTATCACTTTCAGACTTTGGCCAAAACAACCAAAGACCGAAATGACTCACTCTGAAAATTGGCCGAAATGACCCACCTACCAAGTCCGAAACGACCAACCCCCTAAATTTGGACCTACTTTTTTCTTTCACAGTTTTGAGATCAGAATCATAGAATGTGAGCATAACAGGAACCCCAGGGGGTTTTCTGATATTTTCACACATACGTAGGCTCGGGCTATTTTTGGGGGTTAAAAATTCTGAATTTCAATATTTTTTGGGGTTTTCAGAAAAATTAATATTTTTGGGGGGTATGAAGATTTTGTGGATATTTTTGGGGGGTCATCACAAAATTGGGCTAGTTTTTGGGTCATTTCTATGCATTTTAGGGTCTTTTTTTAAGGTCAAGGTACAGAATTGAGATATTTTTTGGGTTGCTAAAATTTCAAATATTTTTTGGGGTGCTTGAAATTCCTGATATTTTTTTGGGGTGGGTCCGTGCCTACATATGAGGAAAAAATTAGAGTACCCCCCCCCCCCCCCCCCTGGGACAGGAACCACATGATTAATTCCTGTATCTTTTTCTCGAGTTTTGGGGACTTTTCTGTTTCAATCTCTATTTCAGATGCCATTTTGTATGGAATTTTCGCTAAATTATGTCTCTTAGCTTTATAAATTGTAGAATAACCTTATGATAATCAATCAATTACAAAGGATGGGAGCAATTTTAAAGAACAAACTCACAAGTCAATATTTTATAAGTACATGTATAGGCTTTAACAAATGCATTGATATTTTTTTGGATTTTTTAGCATTATTCATTATACATTAAAATCTGATTATTCACTATTCATTAATCTTTTCTACTATTCATTAAAATTAATAGGATTATTCATTATTTTTAGGCCCTCATTATTCACTATTCATTATTTTTTTGGCTCATAATTCACTATTCATTATAAAAAAGGCCATTATTCACTAATCATTATACCCCATCTAGACCCTCTTTGATGAAATCTGTCTGAGTTTCTTCGTGTGATTGGCTCTCTTGTGCGAGTACTTGCAGGCGTAAGATAGGCTGAGGCTGGTATATCAACTAGGTCTTGGATTACTTTAAATAGTAAGGTCACTTGTATTTTGACTCTCCTTGATTCTAGTGATTCCCAATCCAGATCCTGAAGCATGTCTGTTACACTACTTGTGTTGTGGTAGCGGTTGGTAGCATACCTTGCTGCCCGTCTATGCACCATCTCGACTTTCCGTTTGCCTGCCGCTGTATATGGGCTCCATACTGATGCACAATACTCTAGGCTGGTTCGAACAAGTGTCCTCCAAGCAGCAGCCTTAGTATCACTGTTGTTTATGCGTAGGTTCCTTCGCAGAAATCCCAGCATGCTGTTGGCTTTTTTGGTAGTTCTGTCTATGTGGCTGTTCCATGATAAGTTATTGGACAAGTCCACTCCTAGGTATTTGGCAGTGTTGACAGCTTCCAGGTCTTGGCCGTAAGTGGACGTCAGCGGATTTCTTGCCCTTGTAACTTGGAGGGTGTTGCACTTGTCGGAGTGGAATAACATACCCCACTTCCGTTCCAAGTCTGTGAGTTTGAAGAGGTCATTCTGGAGAGCTTGACAGTCTTGGAGGGTTTTCACATTCCTATAAGCAATGCAGTCGTCAGCAAATAGTCGTGTCTTGGATTCTACACAGGCCGGTAAGTCATTTATGAATAGTAGGAAGAGCAATGGGCCTAGCACTGTGCCTTGAGGCACTCCACTGATGACAGATACTTTATCTGAAGTTGCTCCATCTACTACCACTTGCTGATTCCTTGATGACAGAAATGACTGTATACATTTGAAGGTTGTGCCTTGGATTCCATAATGGCGGAGCTTGATCAGTAGGCGTTGATGAGGAACGCGATCGGAAGCTTTCGAGAAATCTAGGATGATCATATCTGTTTGTTTGTTCTTGTCGAGGCTTTCAGCAATTTCGTTGCATAGGGTTACTAGCTGTGTCTCACAACTTCGTCGGGCTCTAAAGCCATGCTGACAATCTGTCAGGGTCTTGTGGTGCTCTAGATGCTTTAATGTGCTGCTGACGATGATGTGCTCTTGAAGTTTACAGCATAGGCTTGTTAGAAAGACTGGTCTGTAATTGCTGGCCTTGAATCTGTCACCCTTTTTGAAGATGGCTGTGACATTTGCTGAACGCCAATCCACAGGAACTTCTCCATCTGCCAATGTCCTTCGAAAAATTTCTGTGAGGATAGGAGCCAATTCTTCTGCCAAGTCTTTTAGAAAACGTGCAGGGATCATGTCTGGACCTGATGCTTTGTTGGGGTTGATTTTCTTGAGTAGCTTCAGAACTCCCTCTCTGCTGATATCTATGTCTGGTATAGGTGGATATGGCTGTCCTTCAGGCTGCGGAATGTTCGCCTCATCTTCCCAGGTAAATGTAGATTCATATTGCCTGTTAAGTATGTTTGATTTGTCTAGTGGATCAGCATGCATCTTCCATTTTTCTTTGAGTGGTGCAACTCCACTGTTGTCTTTCCGTAGGGCTTTAATATAAGACCAGAATCGTTTCTGTTTCCCAGGGCGTTGTTCACCATTTTCATCTCCTTCTTCTATTAGGTATTCTACATACTGCCAGTAAGCCTGGTGCTTAGTCGCGAATTAATGAAAGATCATTACGGCAGGGAGTGCTAATTTTAAATTTGGATAATAATTGTTTTGTCTATCTGGGTATTGACCACAGAAGGAGACAGACCTTCTACTTATATAGGTGTACTGCCCGTAGCCGAAGCATCACGGGCACGGAAGTGACTCCATCAAAATTATACAATTAAAATCGGTGTAGGCCTCATGTGTGTCTACGCTGCACTTCTCTGTAGTCGGGACAGGAACTCGTCTACAGAAGGGAGCAGTACTCGGCTAATGGGCTGGATTGTCGGACTGTTCGGACGTTTTTTTGTACTCTTCAAAATTCTAAATTATCAGTACAATGGGGCTTATAATTCCCTTTTACTGGTTTTAATGGGATATGCGCTTTAGATGTTATCTGTAAACTGCCTCTTATTTAGGAAGGATAATTATATCCGTATTTTTGTAAAATGCCTTAGCAAAAAATATTTTGTGAAGCCACGTGGGCCAACCGCCATGTTGTTGTCGAATGTTCCAACATCCGGGTTTAGTCCCTGGCCAGATGAACAGGAAGTGACTGAATATTCCTCAGTCCTGAGGATAGAGATACAGTTAGTTAGATGCTTTGGCTGTTTGTCGGGCCCACCGGGGTTTACCTGTTGGATTTCTTTTGCTCCGGTATTCAGTTTAATTTACTGTTGAGTCCTTATCCTTGCTTTATCTCCTTGTTATATCTTGATTTATATGTTTTAGGAGATGATGCATTGATAAGTTAGGGGTCTTTCATGCAAACCAAATATCTATGTGTCTTGATCCACATCTGAATTAAGGGTGAGGTTGGCGCCGTTAAACCGGTTTAAGCCCTCCAGTAAAGTATTTTATTGACCGTTCCAAGGCGGTTCTTCTTTTGTGGATCCTTTGTGTTTTTGTTCTGTCTTGTGTTTGCTGTGTTTTGTGCGCGTCTGTTTATATGTGCTTTGTGGTCACCTGCTGGGAAAGGGCTGACCTCTTGGCTCTCGTTTGTGGTGTCTTCTGTGAGTTTGTCACTTTCCCATTGGTGTCCTGGGTCGGGTGTGGTGCTTGATTGTATCGATTCCTGATCTTTGCACCATTACTTACTTTTATCATCATAAACATGATTTCAATTACTCTACTGGTCAAGCGCAGCTAGACAGGGCCATAAAAAAGCCATTAATCTGCCATGCAGGTGCAGGGGTCTCTCTGGTTCCAGTTCATATATTCAGATATCTATTGAATCAGTTTTAGACAGAACTCATTTCACTTTCCATGTGCATTTCGTTACTCGCACAAACACTTTCAGTCCTATGCAAAGCCCCTACTTTTACCAAAATTCTCTGAGAGTGTCTAACAGTTCACCAAATCAGCCTATCTAATCAATTTGTCATGCTTGCTTCAGACCACAATTATTTCCAGGAGAAAATGTCTAAGTGGGCAGTTTATGGCCAGTTATACAATATGGGTCATGTCATGAGAAAAGGTATGAACAAAAAAAGCTCTGACTAGTCTGCACATCCATACAGTACGATCATACCTTGGAAATTCTATTATGGAAATACTCTGGAAAGTTTTAGCTAATTTAAACGTCTGCTACACACAAAATGTAGACAATTTAGCCATTCTCTGAAACTGAGCAAGCTGGCCTGCCTGTTTGCAAACAGCTTTTCTCGCGTCAAGGCCCATCATGATGCCACTTTAGTGGTGTTTTGATGAAGTTTCTTACTGAATAGCCCCAATCTGATACTCTGTTCAGACTACAAATGCTCTGGCTGACCAGAGTCTTCACTTGGCACTTTGAATAATAAATGTACGGTTCAAATCATGAAACCAGTATGTCCAGTGTTTTTGCAAGTGGGACTTTTGTCAGGCGCGTTCAAAAATTACGTTGCAAACCGCTTGGACCAAGATCAGGTCCCTGCAGCAAAACCTGGGGACCTAATTTGGACTCAATCTGTTTGGCATTCTTCGAAAAAGTTAACTATTTCGAAATCAACAGACCAGTAAATTGTTCGGCATGACTGAAAAAAGTTTGGACAAAAGGCATGAAAAGAAAAAAAAATAATAATGTAATTATTATCAATGACACAAGTTTTAACCCTTTTTCTGCTTTGACAGGGTACAAGAAAAAACCAGAATTTGGATATTGTGGTTGTACATTTGTATTAAGGGTACCTCTGAAATATTAAAAAACAACCTTATGCATTAATATTATTAAAACTTGTTACAAATATACACATATTTGACATTAACTTGCACATTGCATAGTGGGAGAGCAGTGGCTCAGTGGTAGAGTGCTTGACTCGAGACCGAGGGGCCGCGGGTTCGAGCCTCAACGGCGTCACTGCATTGTGGTCCTTGAGCAAGACACATTTATCCTAGCTTAGTACTGGTTCAACCCAGGAAGATCCGTTCCTGTTTAACTGAAAGATTGTTGATGGAACCAAACAAATAAACAAAACAAAAGCACATTGCATAGGAATGGCAATTAATCTCCTAGTGGCATCTGCTGATCTATTAACTTTGGGGACCATTTTTCACTTCAAATTATTAAAGTTTCCTAAGGCTCCGTTTTGTGACCTTGCCATGCTGGATAAGATATGGATAGTCTAAACTGCCACCAGATGAACATAGAGAATTTTAAGCCAATATAGATTCATTTTAGCTAACTTAGATTTTGTTACTCAATATTAATATAGTTTTTTTTTTTTCAAAACAGGACTTTTATTAATTCTTGTATCCCAATTTTACAAAACAATACTTAAATTTGTCTCATGTCAATCTCCAGGTCACTATCAACGCTTATATCATAAATATGGTGTATGAAATGGGTCAAAAAATGTCGGCTAAAATTATAATAACACCAACCATAAATATTATCACTCTCGCCATAATAAGATTAAGTCGAACTATAATTAATTTAAGTCCAACCGAAATTAATTTCAGTCTAACTTAAAACAATAATTACTAAATGACTAAAAATCAATCTTTTGAGTCGCACCATAATTATTTTACATTAGACTAAAATTGATTTTACGTTGCACTAAAATTAATTTTGGTAGAAATAAAATTAGTTTTAGTTCGACATAAAATAAGTACGTGAGATTGAAAATCAATTATGATGGGATCCTGCAAAATTCCAGTATAGGTCTACTTTTTCCAAAAAAAAAATGCTGTGGACGGTGGTGTGAGAGAGAGAGAGATGCAAAGAGTTAGCAAGTACATTGCTGCTCTGTCAGGGATAAAACATCGAGTTTGGCATATGAATATAGCAGATCCAGAGGAAGGGGGGGGGGGGGGGCGGGGCATGGGTTACACCTCGGAGGGTGAGTCAACGTCCTAGACCACGAGAAGGTAGCGTCACGTCATAGAGCGCGGTATCGTTCTTCTTCTCTATATACAAGGGTGAGGGGCCTCTCATTTATTTCCGGGTGTTTTTTTTTACGAAGTTCAGAACGAGATCCAGTCTTTAATGGTGTAGCGCGTCGCAGCGCTCGGTTTATCCCCTTCCCCGGGTGGACCCTTTTTTTCAGCACGGTCCTTTCACATCATTTTCCGCGTAGCCATCTCTAACATCCAGCAAGTGCTGATACCATTTGTCGGGATCCGACACGTACGGAATCCACTTCTGCTGTTGGTAATCGTAAACGAGTCTAGTGCCCATCTCTTTTGATCGATTTCCTCCTTCGTGCTCGAGTTATTCTTATGCTCTATTCATACGAACGGGCAAGAGTCTAGTTCACTATCCTCAAGCACCTCGATTAATTGCTCAGCAGCCTCTCTGGCTTCGCGCCGTAGTTGTCTACATCTCATCCGAAACAACAGTTCATCAAACAAAGCAATACACATAAAAGTAATGGCGAACATATTTACGCCTACACAATTCTTAATCCCTTTTCTTAGTTACCAGTTTTGATAGTCATTCGGATTACACTCCGAACACCGTAATGCCCCTAACTGATTCATGTGATCACTTTGCACATAACAGGGTACGACCCCGTCTAGTTCGAGTAAGGCCCTTCCAATTTCTGTTAAGAGTTCTTTGACGGCAATGTATTCTAGGGGTCTCAGGTATAATCCCTTTTTCGTAGGTATCACCTCTTCTTGCGGCTTCCAATACTGCCTTATATCCATACATGCACTGCTCTCGGTGATTGTACAATAGATGTTCCCTCCAAGATGACTCTTATAGTTTTGTTTCTCTGTCCTCGCTTGATCCGCGTATTCTAAGTAATCCACCCAATTCTTCCATCGCATCAAGGTTAAGCTGATACCTTTTTTGGTCGGTTTGTCATCTTTCCATTCTCTCAGGTCAACACGCAGTTTTCCTTTCCATTCTGTGACCTCGATAAAGCGATCGTTTCCGAGACTGAATCTGCATCTAGACATGTTTACTGTTTGACTGTCAGAATAGATATGACTAGATTGCTGCAAAGCGCCTTATATAGTGAGAGGTCTCTTCTGATTGGTCAATTATCCACTTTTTCCGGTTAGGGGCCTCTCATTTATCGAACGAACACGGATCTGGAGGAATCTATATTGAGGATTTCCGGGAAGGTAGCGTATAGGATCAAGGTGGCGCTTTCCGGTAAGGGCATGGCAAACTTCATTTCTAGTCAGCAGTGACCTTGTCTCTTGACATTGAATGAGTAGTAAGGATCGATCTCCAACGCGTATAAGCAATAGCCTTTAACATAGTCATTTCGTTTAACGTTTATATCTTTCCGAAAGCACGTCAGCGTTCTGTAACAGTCCATGTACTGATCGGCTTCGTAATTGGGTCGTAAAGGCTGAGAGGGATATGATTGTCCATCAACGTAGAAGCCCACCGAACTGCAATCGTAATCTCGAAAGTAGTAAGGACTTTTCTTGTAGTCTCCCATGTAGGAGGCACTAGCCACTAGTCCTACGATCAATTGACAGGGAACCAAACCTTGAAAGATATCATCGGCGCTGAAACTGTTTGTCCAGATGGGATCGATGTTGTCTTGATTTCCGAACGTAAATATGGATAGATGGCTGGCTGTATTTTTAACATTTTCTTGTTCGACACTATAAGTCCTTCGTCTAATCGTTGTACACACAGTTTGAAAGAAGCGTCTACAATTTGGACCTTTTCTGCGGGTGACAAACTGTCTGACATGAGTCTGAACGCGTCAAGACTAGGCCACAGCTTGATACCGATGCCAACGCCATTTAATAGCAACCTGGGTTGTTGAAATACGTCGATGAGCAAAGGCCCTTCTAAGTCTACGATTTTTCCACCTAATGTAGCCGTACATCTCGCAAACAGGCCACTGTTTGATCCAGTTTTCGCGTCACTAGTGTCTTGTCCGTTATCTTTGTAAAATAGTTGACTGGTAAGTATCCCCGTTTGATCAATCTCATTGGTTTTAAGGATGGTATCCATATAAGCTTTGTAAGGGTAATTGTTACCGGAGTGAGACAGGGGAGTCTGCTGAAAGGTCACGTCCACTTGACGGAATATGCTGTGTAAGGGCGCATTCACCAATCCGACGACCGCGTCCTTGTTCAAGGGGGTTCCATCACCATCCGTCAGTCGAAGCTTTACGTTTAAAACACTATTCTTTAGAATGACATAGGCCGACGACTGCGCCGTAATGGTAAAGTTGATGGCGGACGTGTCATTGATTTGATTGGTCGGTTTATATTCGATCCATTCTTTCGATTTTAGGGAGGAGTCTCTGGGTGCTTCTACAAATAAAGCTAACTGTTCTCTATACCAGTCGCTCATCTTAGAGTTTGGTCTTCCGGTCTTCGTCTATATTTCCTTTTAAGTGATGGAGGGGGTATGGCCTCCTTCTTACGCTTTCCGTCCTTCTTACGATCTCTTTTTATTTCCGACTTAGCCATCTCTGTGGCCTGTGCTACCGGTGACACCAAATTGAACACCGGCCTTTGCGTTTCCATTTTGCTTTCTAAAGATTTCATTTCTTTCAACTCTCTGTATTTCCGTCCACTACCCACAATATAATGACCATGACTGTCGCGTTCCGCGTAGCCATCTCTAACATCCAGCAAGTGCTGATACCATTTGTCGGGATCCGAGACGTACGGAATCCACTTCTGCTGCTGGTAATCGTAAACAAGGCTAGTACCCATTTTTTTTGAAATGTAAGACGCAATGCAGGTTGTTCGAGTTAAAGTCCACCGAGTTCAGATTTTCGTCTTTTAATTCGATTCTTATACTATCTAGAGTTGACACTTTTACTGACACGTAAATGGGTCTCACGTAGGACTCGGACTTTGTTTTTTTTGTATCTGGGTCCGATCTCTATATTTCTAAGTAACTCGATCAGTGAACCTCGTACGTAGGACTCTTCCACTATGTCAGAACACAGATATAATCGGGAACTTCTGGGTTTAAAATCGCAGTCGAGAGTTATATTGATTAATCCGCACATCCACTTTCCTTCCAGTATGTAGCGTTTAGGAAATTGAATCCAAAACTCGGACGGAGAGTTCTTCTTACGTATGCCGGAAGAATCTCTGCTATTCAGGTACAGATAAAAGTCATTCATCTTTAATTCGCTACATCCCCTTACATTCTTACTATGTCAACTACAATGATTTTAATAAGATAAATCGTTTTAAGCATCACTGGAATTAGCAAATGATGACGATTTAGAAGACGTTTCTTCCGTTCAAAACTTATTCGTCGGGATGACAAGGTCTCTAGTATGCCCTTTGACCTTTGTTGAGTCTCTTTCTAAAGGATTAATGCGTCCACTCAATAGACTTGTTGCAACAACGGAAATCGCTCTTACTTGACGTCGAGTGATATTACATAACATGGTTTTATGACCTGTAAGAGTCGTTTCTCTCAGAATTACCAATAGTTGATTAAGGGGTACACCTGTGACCGCTCCATATCGCTGCCTTTTTCCCAATACTCATCCTTACCTCTTACTGTTATAGAATACAAAATCAAAAATAGTCTCTCGCAATGCGTATTCGAACCACTGACCCTCTCATTAACGGTCAGATGCTCATTGGGCAAGCCATCCTTTTAAATTGAAACTATTATAATACAAACGCAAGCCATCCTTTTAAAACGACACTTTTACAATCGTTTCAGCTACGTCCTTAAAGTGCAAAAAGCAGCTTTCTCATCAGGCTAATTATCAGACAGACATCGATCTATCCATCCATCCATCCATCCATCCATACATACATACATACATACATACATACATACATACATACATACATACATACATACATACATACATACATACATACATACATACATACAAACATACACACACATACATACACACACACATACACACATACATACATACATACACACACACACACACACACACACACACACACACACACACACACACACACACATACATACATACATACATACATACATACATACATACATACATACATACATACATACATACATACATACATACATACAGGGAGCGCAGTGGCTCAGTGGTAGACAGGTCATCTCGAAAACTGACATTTTTCTACACCATCGAATTTCCCCCAGCTTAAGTCAGACCAGACCGTCCCAGGCCCTATGAGCACATTTATTTAATAACAAGAGTTTAATCTTATTTCTTAATAGACACCATTTTTTCAGGAGCCAACCAAGCAACGCAATAAGCGCGGTAAGGTTCCAACAAAAAACTGCTGCGGTATCGAGTTAAGCAATATTCACCTACATCCATACTTTTTCTATGGAACCTCTACCTACAACCACCAACATTAACATTACCAATTCAACCAACAACGCTAAGCACACCTATATGGCTCATATATAAACTACATCCATAATTTTTCTATGTCGACAATGCATTTTCGTGGGCGAGTCTTCCCTTTAAAACCTTGAAAACATTTAAGTATTATACATACCAGACATACATACAGGGAGCGCAGTGGCTCAGTGGTAGAGTGTTTGACTGGAGACCGAGGGGCCTCGGGTTTGAGCCTCACCGGCATCACTGCGTTGTGTCCTTGAGCAAGACACATTAATCCTAGCTTAGCCAGGAAGCCCCGTTTAACTGAAAGATCGTTGATGGGAGGTAAAGAATCAAATCAAACCAGCAAACAAAATACATACAGGAGAAGGGGGTAACACTTATACACGTATCTATGAGGCAGCATTACTATGAGAATGAAAAATGAGATTCTGATTGGTAGAGAGACTTCGCTTGACTCAATAGTCGCCTATCCAGGCCAAACCAGACTACCCCAGACCCGACTAGATCCTTTAATACATTCCAAACTGCAGAAAAACAAATAGGCCACCTGATCACATTTTTCTACACCATCAAATTTCCCCCAGCTTAAGTCAGACCAGACCGTCCCAGGCCCTATGAGCACATTTAGTTAATAACAAGAGTTTAATCTTATTTCTTAATAGACACCATTTTTTCAGGAGCCAACCAAGCAACGCAATAAGCGCGGTAAGGTTCCAACGAAAAACTGCTGCGGTATCGAGTTAAGCAATATTCACCTACATCCATACTTTTTCTATGGAACCTCTACCTACAACAACCAACATTAACATTACCAATTCAACCAACAACGCTAAGCACACCTATATGGCTCATATATAAACTACATCCATAATTTTTCTATGTCGACAATGCATTTTCGTGGGCGAGTCTTCCCTTTAAAACCATGAAAACATTTAAGTATTATACATACCAGACATACATACAGGGAGCGCAGTGGCTCAGTGGTAGAGTGTTTGACTGGAGACCGAGGGGCCTCGGGTTCGAGCCTCACCGGCGTCACTGCGTTGTGTCCTTGAGCAAGACACATTAATCCTAGCTTAGCCAGGAAGCCCCGTTTAACTGAAAGATCGTTGATGGGAGGTAAAGAATCAAATCAAACCAGCAAACAAAATACATACAGGAGAAGGGGGTAACACTTATACACGTATCTATGAGGCAGCATTACTATGAGAATAAAAAATGAGATTCTGATTGGTAGAGAGACTTCGCTTGACTCAATAGTCGCCTATCCAGGCCAAACCAGACTACCCCAGACCCGACTAGATCCTTTAATACATTCCAAACTGCAGAAAAAAAAATAGGCCACCTGATCACGTATTCAGACACCCACTTATTTACCCTGGCACTCGCGCACTCACCCCCTCAAATTGTCTTCTGAATAACCATATGAAACATGGATTGTAAACCAAGCCGTTTTGTAAAAGCTCGGTTTCTCTGGACATTTTTAGACAGCTTATCTGATGGCGGAACTATGACAGGACTGATTAGTAATAATGCCATTTTAATTATGGCCTTTGATACGCATCAATATAATTAACTGCTGTTTCTTTGATCGCTTATCGATTTTACAATTCAGGAGTATGCCCACGGAAAACCTACCTTTTCAATGCTGTTCAACATCGAATTTACTGATCAGAGTGCGGTATTCAAGCAGATGAGCCTGTCCATCTGACCAGACGTGTTATGTTATGTACTAGGAAAGGCGATTTGACCCTTTTCAAAGGTCTAAGGCATATAAATACTTCTTATTCGGTCGTCTGCTGAGTTCGCCTATGTGAGATGGCAGGGTGAGACGTCTACATTTACCTGAGAACTCATGCACAAAGTACGGAAATAGATGAAGTGACTAGATCCATCCATCCATCCATCCATCCATCCATCCATCCATCCATCCATACATACATACATACATACATACATACATACATACATACATACATACATACATACAGGGAACACACATACTAGGCACTGATATTTTATATTTTACGCCCAGATCTGAGCGTTTTTTCTGGGTTTTCACTTTTTTTATTGATGAGGCGTTTTTTGTTTTTTTTTTAATTTTAAATATATTTATAAATTTACGTGTTATGTACACGGAAATGCCGAAACGACAGTGATATGATGCCGTTCAATACAGAAAACAACTTTGATCTTATTTGTGGGGCGTTTAGCAAAACCAAGAAGCCCCACACTAAATTGAAAGTGTTTTATATGAACATATTTACCGTCTTTTTCCCTATAAGAAAAATCAGGTAATTTAAGTGCCATATTAATAAACTTTTTCATGACATTCTCACAATGAAATTTTGAGAGGGTGTCACCCCTCCCAAATAAATGCCTCTCTCTAATGCGGTTTAAATACGTGACACCCATATTTTGTTTCTAAGCACGAAGGATTCTCTTTTTATACTGACTTATCATACTGAAATTTTGGAAATCAGGCGCCCTTAATTAATCTCTCTAATGAAGCGATAAGACCAAAGACATTGATAATTAATATTAATGGTACATATCTGGAACCTAATTATTAATATAAATATCTAGAACCTATGCAATTTAACTCATTTCCGATTTGGAAGCAAATTACAACAATGGTTTTTGAATCTTTCTTTAGCCTGGCAAATTCAACATGTTTCAGCATTTTAATTCGCATGAGCGAAATATTGTTTATACTCATACATTCGGGACAAGACGTGTTCTGTTTTCAGGAAATTGACTTTACTATTAAATATGGAAATAATGTCTTGAAAAATATCAACAAGAATCTTTTCAATCATTGAATATGGAGCAGTTTAATGAGATTGTTTTCTCAAAACGCAAAAAGTCCTCATTTACACGAGCGAGAAGAAATGCATTAAATATGGAGCTGGCAGCAATTTTAATTCAAGAAATTGTTACTCAACTCACAAAATATATAGGAAAGAGAATGACGTCCTTTAAAAAAATACACATACTTTTACATGATGAATGGAACGCCGAGTGTTTCGGTAGGACACGTTTTGTCGAAGGGGTACCAGTGCATATAGATTTGTACAATGGAAACCATTCATCTATAGACCAGTTGGTTTCTACGTTTTTCCACGAATTGGCCCATTCTTTAACCCATCTCAACGTGCGACATGGGCACCAGTGGGTGGAGACGACAGCACTGTTATTTGCGTTGGTAGAGAAGATATTGGACAGACCATCTGGTACTAATGTGTGCTGGGTTCCTTATCAATTTGGACTGAATTGCGTTCGTTTGCCTAACGATTGTGATATTTTCGTATTTTAACATTGTTGTATCAATTTTATTAACAATAAATGTTTATGTGTTATTTATATATAGTTTTAGATTAATGTACAAACCCTTAATATTAATTAAGCAGCTTGTTTCTGGAAGCCAGCTGATCTGGATCTAAGCGATAGACATTTAACAGTTAAAAAATTATACCACCCTTACCAACTTTAGCACGAAATAGATGTAGGTGGTATAAAATAGTTATACCACCAAGAAGCCAGCTGATCTGGATCTAAGCGATAGACATTTAACAGTTAAAACATTATACCACCCTTACCAACTTTAGCACGAAATAGATGTAGGTGGTATAAAATAGTTATACCATGTTTTGTCCTCCTGTACGTATGATACTTGTTTAACATTTATGAGCATGATAAATACAACATCTGAAAGTAAAAAAATGTATTTTTCAGTATTATAGTTGAAATTTCATGCTGAACGTCTCCTGATAAGCCTCGTTAACTAGCACTGATTATGAAACGGGCAATATAATTGATATTAAAGGATTTTTCTCTGGGATAATCATTTTAGATAGTTGGGGGGTCCCCCTGGGGTCAAATACAATGAGTCTCGCTGATAGAACGTTAGATCAAAGACAATGGCACAAAGTACAGACGTAGATGTAAGACCAGTATAATTAAACGTTAAATTGGTAATCTTAATTAGTAAAGCTAAAAGGATTCTTAATCGCTGTACGCTTCCATTTTTAAAAGGTCTATGTATCACAAAAATTATTCCTACCAAATCTCTTCTGGTTTTGGTCAGTATAGAAGCACATATACGGTATTGACTCAGTGACAGCAAGGTTCATTGGATCCGCGCAGGCTGATCAGCGCTTTTGCTGTCCGCTCATTACAAAGCAAATTTTCATTTTAGCTAGTCTCTGAAGCTGAACAGACTAGTTTGAGTCACCCAAACTCACAGGATAAATTTTCTCGTGGCATCCATAATTTGTGTTTGCGAGCAGCGATGATTCTCGCTAGCCTGGGCATGAGTGGAATTTGTGTAGAAATGATGGATTTACTGGGGGTTCTGTTCAATAAGTTTCCCACATTATTCGCATATGCTTAGTCATTATGCGCAATTATTTTGTCACATGACCACTCAAATGGAATAAACCTTGGTTTTAGCTTTGTCTCACCTAGGGTGTACTGACATGGGTTTGCAGCAAAATTTGCTTCACTCCCGAACTACACTTATCAAATTAATACACTTTAAATGCATGCGTCAAATATATGTTTTGTATATTATGTATTGTTGTGAAATAAAATTTCTGTTCTGTATGTTAATGTATCTAACGCGTGCGATCAGCAAAAGCTCAGATCAGCCTGCGCAGTCTGATCAGAGCCATGCTAGTCGCTTACGTATTCTACTGACTGAACATCATTTGGAGCGTCTAAGCTGAAAAGGAGGCTGGGCTTGTCAAAACACCACGTGTCACGGCTCACAGCATTTTTGTGCTAGCAGCTAAGGGGAAAGTACTCCTATTTCAATACGAAAAGTAGCGGTAGTGAATTAACACCCTTGATTTGATCACTGAGGACCAATCAAAACCGGGTATCCGTTTCTAATAGAGTAGGGACTATATTTTCTTATTAAAAACGAGTCTCACTTTACTCTGAAACATTGTTGCGTTAAGAGCCCAAGCTACACCATGCTAATTATTTCAAATCATATAAATAAACATTTAGATATAAATAACCGAGACGCTTCAATCTTTGTCAGTAAAGAGATTATGTATCAGTGCGTGGAAGAATGTCTCAAAGAACCCGATACCCTGACGAAATGTGGACAGCGATATAAAGTGACGAAGTCATTCAACATGCCCATAGGACTTCCTAACAAACACGAGATTAAGGTCGTGTTTAAGCGAACGAAACACGTCACTTTTGTGATAACGGCCTACCCCATCTAAAAGACTGTTTATTGGTGGAATTGAATCGATGATGTAATAATTACAAATGAAACATTAACCTACATACCTCACACATGAGTGCAGTAGTATGTAGGATGCCATGGGTACACGAGTACTTATCATAGGCCTTTATAACGATGTTACTAAAAATAGTATCGTTATTAAACGGACCAATCAAAAGACGGTACTGTTACTAAATGGACCAATCAAAAGACAGCACTGTTACTAAAAATAGAACTGTTATTAAACGGAGAAATCAAAAGACAGCACTGTTACTAAAAATAGAACTGTAACTAAATGGACCAATCAAAAGACAGCACTGTTACTAAAAATAGAATACGGTACTGTTATTAAACGGACCAATCAAAAGACAGCACTGTTACAAAAAAAATAGAAAGTGACACTGTTACTAAAAATAACGGACCAATCAGAAGAATACTTGAAGAGAGACAAGTATATAAGAAGGAGTGAGAAGAGATTGTCTCATTCTTAACATAGAATTTCAACAATCTACATCATGAACTCTGAGAATCTGTCGGAAGAAATCCAAGAAAGCGGTCGTCTACTGTTGGCAGACAGCCCCTGGGATCCTTTAGGGGACGAGCCTAGACCCCTGGAATATACCATGAGAAAGAAAGGGGAGAGAACCTACGCAAAAAATGTGGCCGTAGACACCACCTTTCAAGTCAAAGTTAACGATAGATACCGCGGCCAACGCCTCAGAGACATACGACGAGGTCTTCACGGTATGTTCAAAGACATCCTCCAAGAGGCGCTCCGTGATCTGGCGGGCAACGATTTGGGACGTGTGGTGATTCATCAAGACGGGTTACACGACCCCATCGTGGTTCCCTTAAGACCTTGGGACCGTTTAAATGTCGACGTCGTGATGGAACATATAGAAAAGGTGCTGAACAGTCATCAAGAATTGTCCGTGAATGACAGTTTCGACATCGCGATAGGGGCAATAGACTTACCCAAAGGGAACGGGAGAAGACCCATTACCAGCCTCCAGGGAGACAAGAATTCAATAGAAATCAAGAAATCTCTCGTCACTATAGACAATAACGACCAATTGTGCATGGCGAGAGCCATCGGAGTGGGATGGGCCAAACTCAACTTATGTACCCAAGAAGAATGGAACGATTTGACCCGATACCAGAAGTCCAAGAGTAACTCGGAATTAACGTTAGAGCACCGAAAAGTACCCGAAAGTCACTTTATGAATCTGAGAAAGAAAAAGAGGAACGAACAAAAAGACCTGGCCGTGGCTATCAGCCGATTGGCCGGGGTACCTTTAGACCGACCCGCGAGTTTGAACGATATAGAGGCGTTTGAAGAAGTCCTGAACACCCGAGTGATGGTGGTGAGTGCTCGACTGGGCAACAAATTTATCACTAGTCCGAGCACCGACGAGCGACCCTGTATGTACATTTACTTGGTCGACGATTGTCATTTTCATACCATCTCCAACATAACCGGCTTCTTTTCGTCGAAATTCTTTTGTCCAACATGCCTGAAACACTATGACCACAAAGAGAGACACGAGTGCGAAGTGACCTGTATCGTGTGTAAAACAACAAACTGTCCCAAAACCGAGTCACCGGTCACGTGCGACCAGTGTCACATGACGTGTAGGTCGACAAAGTGTTACCAAGAACACAAGAAAGTACCCCTACACGAGAAGGGGGCAAAGAAGGGACAAGTTAGGGGACCTTCTGAATGCGATAAATGGTGGAAATGTCCGACGTGTTACAAAGTCATCAACACGACCAAAAGAGAGAAAAAAGACCATCGATGCGGAGAATACCTTTGTACGTCATGCGATAAATACGTACTGAGAGATCATCTTTGCTACCTGAGATCCATACCGGCCAAACAGGAATTTATTCCCAAGTTCATCTTTGCCGATTTCGAATGTAGCCAAGATGAGAGATCCGAGTGTACGGAGGGGTACACGCCACTGATGAATCCCGATTGTACGGAATGTCAACCAAGTAGGACGTGTACTCCCTGTTCGAAATGCCAACGATGTACGACGTCCTGGTGCGGAAAAGCCACCCACAAACCCAATTTCGTGGTGTCCCATACGGTCTGTTCTACATGTATAGATAAACCTGTGACGTCCGAATCCAGGTGTCAAGATTGCGGTACCCGTTGCTCCAGATGCGAAGACCTAGATGTCCCTTGTAGCGGAACAGCTTGCGGTTTGAGAGAGGTCGTCTTCCAAGGACAAGACACAGCTCGTACGTTCGGTAAATGGTTATTTTCGAGTCAACATAAATACTTTAAAACCGTCTGTCACAACATGAAAGGATACGACGGATACTTCCTATTGGAGTACTTGATAGACCAATCCATGAGACCGGACAAGATTATCTACAACGGGTCCAAAATCATGTACATGACGGTAGAAAAAGACCTCCACATCAAAGTCATAGACAGTCTGAATTTTCTACCCATGAAATTATCCAAGTTACCCAAAGCCTTTGGATTGAAAGAACTAAAGAAAGGTTGGTTCCCCCATTTCTTCAACACCCGGGAAAACCAGGAGTACCTCGGACCGTACCCGGATCCTAAATATTACGGATGTAACTTTATGGGAAACGAGGAAAGGGAGGAATGCCTAGCATGGCTCAAATCCAAAGAGAACTGCGTCTTCAATTTTAAGAAAGAAATGTTGGACTACTGTCGAAGTGACGTGGACATTCTACGTCAGGCCTGCCTCAAGTTTCGAGAACTGTTGATGTCCGCCACCGGCGATTGTAAGATGGACCAAGGAGGAAAACCTCAGTGGACTGGGGCGGTGGATCCCTTCGACTCTGTGACCATTGCCTCGGTGTGTATGAACGTATACAGAACCAAGTTTCTAGAAGAAGAGTGGAGGATCAAATTAGCGGAAGACAAGAATTGGTTGACGGCCAAGTACAAGGATGGCCGCATGAAAGTTTTACGGGGTGACCGGTGGGTGTCGGAGGGTGAGGTGGTCATAGGGGAGAAAGAATTCGTTCGTTCCTCTATCGCCAAGATTCCACCAGGCGGGTATAAGACGGACCAGTTCAGTAAATCGTCCATCCAGTACTTAGAATGGGTATCCAGAAGGGACAATATAAAAATACGTCACGCCCTGAATGTGGGAGAAATACGTCTCCCGGGAACCAGATACAGGTTGGACGGCTATTCCTACGAGACTAATACCGCTTTCGAATACCAAGGATGCGTCTATCACGGATGCCCCCGATGTTTTCCCGAGGACAGAGAAGAGAGGAAACACCCTCTGACGCAACAGTCCATGAGCGAACTCTACGCCCTAACCATGAAAAAGAAATCTTATATCGAAAGTCTAGGAATGAAATACGTGTGTATGTGGGAACACGAATTCAGAGAAACCTACCGAAACAACCCGGAACTTAGACACTACTTCCAGAATTTAGACATCACGGACAGATTGGATCCACGAGAGAGTTTCTTCGGCGGTAGGACCAACGCGAGTCAACTGTATTATAGGACGAAAGAAGATGAAAAGATAGAGTATGTGGACTTCACCTCCTTATACCCCTGGGTCAACAAGACCTGTCAGTACCCCGTAGGACACCCGGAGGTAATAACATCAGACTTCAAAGAAATCGACCAGTACTTCGGAATCACCAAAGTGCGAATATTACCTCCTCGTGGACTGTATCACCCCGTGTTACCCTATAAATTGAACGGAAAGTTAAAGTTCCCATTGTGTCAGACCTGCACCGAAAAAGAGAGTCTGTCTCTCTGCGGGTGTTCTGACGAAGATGGAACCATGACCTGGACTTGGTGTACTCCCGAACTTCAGACAGCGGTATGACTGGGATACCGAGTCCTCAAAATATACGAGGTATACCACTGGAAGGACACCACCCAATACGATGCAGAGACGAAAGAAGGAGGACTGTTCGCCTCTTATATCAATACGTTCCTGAAGTACAAGCAAGAGGCGAGTGGCCCTCCCGACTGGATCAAGACCCCCCAAGATGCCAAAGAGTATATCGATCGGTATTTCAAAAAAGAAGGGGTATCCCTCGACGGGGAGAAAATCAAAAAGAATCCGGGAATGTGGGCATTGGCCAAGCTCTGCCTAAACAGTTTCTGGGGGAAACTCGGGCAGCGACTGAACCTGAAACAGTCCCAATTCTTTCACGAGACTGAGGTGGATGCCTTTTTCCGAGTTCTTTCCGATCCTACCAAAGACGTCCAGGATTTTCACATTGCGGCCAATGATACCATTCAGGTAGAATAGACAGAAACGTTCTGTACTATGATACAGACTCGGTGATTTACGTGAGTAAGATGGGAGAGAACGATGTACCACTAGGAGACTACCTGGGAGAACTCACTAACGAACTAGAAACTGGAGAACATATAATAGAGTTTGTGTCTGGAGGACCAAAAAACTACGCCTACAAGACCAATAAGGGAAATGAAACGTGTAAAGTGAGAGGGTTCATCCTCAACTTCACTAATAGCCAACTTATAAACTTTGAATCTGTGAAGACCCTATTGATAGACCCCTCCGAAAAATCGACCATTACCGTCACCAATCCTCATAAAATATGTCATGATAAGGGAAAAAGAAAACTGTATAATAGAGAAGAAGAGAAAAACTATCGAATGGTGTACACAAAAAGACGACGACTGGACAATTACGATACGGAACCCTATGGATATTGAGGAAAAAAAAAAAAGAGACAATAATAAACTTCTAAGGTCTAAATGGCCATTCAATTTTTGTAACTATCAAATACATTTTTGTCATTGTTATTTCATTTTTTGTCCTTGTCAATTCATTTTTTGTCGTTGTTATTTCATTTTTTGTCCTTGTTAACTCATTTTTTGTCATTGTCAAATCATTTTTTGTCACTGTCAAATCGATTTTTGTCTATTTACACGTATTTTTCCGTAGACTTCGTTTCAATTTTTGTCACTGTCGAATCATTTTTTGTCATTGTCAATTTATTTTTTGTCATTGTTATTTCATTTTTTGTCCTTGTTAATTCATTTTTTGTCGTTGTTATTTCATTTTTTGTCGTTGTTGAATCGGTGTTTTGTACTTGTAAGAATGCTTGAATGTTTAAATTTGTAATAAAGATGACAAACTGGAAAGAGTATCTGTCTTCTTTGTATTTTAATCCCAAGTTACCATCCAGTTACTTAGGGCCGGAAAAGCTATATCAACTGGTCCCAAGCCAAATTTAAAATAGGTAGACACCGTATACGTAAATGGCTACAAGATCAAGAGGCTTATTCTCTAACCAGAGGTGCCAGACGCAAATATATCAGGTCCCACGTCATAGTAGCTGGCATAGATAGCCAAAGGGATGTGGATCTCATGGACATGGTTGACATAGCCAAGCTGAATGACGGGGTCAAGTACGTCCTGGTTGCCATAGATATTTTCTCTCAATTCGCTCACTGTCGTCAGATTAAAAGTAAAAAGGGTGAAGATGTTCTAGGAGCCCTCAAGCTGATATTATCTGGAACGCGAAAACCGAACGCTATGAGAACGGATCGAGGACAGGAATTTCGTAGCAAAGTTGTCAATGCCTATTTAAAGAGTCAAAATATTCATCACTTTTACGCCTTGAACACGGAAACTAAGGCCAATTACGCCGAAAGACTCATCAAGACTTTAAAACATAAGCTGTTTAGATATATGCTAAAAAACAGAACTCAACATTACATCGATGTCCTACAAGATATAGTACACAGTTACAATCATACCGTACACCGAAGTCTGGGTAAACCCCCTGCGTCTATCACCGAAGCGAACGAAGGGGAAAGTAGACTACAGCAATATTTATTTAGACCAGGTACCTCTAAACAAGGTAAAACGAAGAAAAACAAGAAGTACAAGTATAAGATTTACCAGACAGTGCGCTTGTCCCACGTGAGGAGCGTGTTTGACAGAGAGTATTCCCAAAAGTGGACCGGGGAACTGTTCAAGACTGACACTCGGTTTAGAAGAGAGGGCGTACCCCTTTATACCATACTGGACTGGGATGGTGAGAGAGTCGACGGTACATTTTACGAACCCGAATTACAACCCGTGACTATCGACCCTAAAACGGAATACCGGGTGGAAAAGATACGAAAGAGACGCGTACGTAACAAACGGAAAGAAGTCCTGGTGCGTTGGTTGCATTGGCCCAAGAAATACGATAGCTGGATACCGGAAGCAGACGTGAAAGACTATAATTAGTCACGTGACTAGGACACTTATAAATACGTTAACAATTCCCGTTGCAACTCACTCCACCATGAAAATTACCAACGTTGTATGTAGCGCTCATTTGAACTGTACGGTAGACTTGATATTGTTGTGCCAGCGTTTGAGGAATTGCCAATATGAGCCGAGGTCATTTCCCAGCCTTATATGGCAACATAGGAACATTGGCGGCAATTGTTTAGTGTTTGCCAATGGCGTCATCAATTCTAATGGAAAAGCATCTAGCTTCCGTGAGGGTCGACAGAGACTTTGTAGATATGCCAGGCTGTTGCAAAAATATGGATGCCCAGTGTACCTCACAGATGCCAAGATCATCACGGTCTCGGCCAGCCATACCTTAAGTGGTGGATTAGACTAATATAGGTTAGCTGGAGATAGAAGCCTTCTCTACGAACCGGAAATATTTCCAGCGCTAAACTTCAAAATAGAGGGAGTCAACTTTTGCTGTTTTCATACCGGTAAGGTGGTCATCACTGGTATAAAGACCACGACTCAAATCGATGACGCGGTCTACCCCACCCTGATCGAATTGGAACTCTACGTACGTGAGAAGTGATCTAAAGTAGTAAGAATCGCAGTTTGCAGGATCACCCAAAAAGATGAACGATATCGAAACCAATACGAGGGAAAACTTTCCTTATCCTAAATCAGACAGCCAGACTCGATCATCGGAGGAAAGGTGGCACTTACTAGGGACTAGAGTGCCTAAAGCCGAAATCGTGTACTTTTCTCAAATGCTCATCGTGTACGTCATTATCATCACGTCAATCACCAACTTATCCCTACAGAATGGCTCGACGGAACTTTGGATCAGTCTACTGAGTAGTTGCATAGGTTATGCCCTTCCGAACCCTAAGCTAAAAAAATGAAGTGCACCTTGCCTTTTGAACCCTGCTCCAGCATTTGCGTCAGTGGACAGACGGGAAGCGGAAAAACCAGATGGGTTTACCGATTCTTGACTCACATTCGGAACATGTATAGTAGAGATCCGCCTTGCCAGATTCTCTATTGTTACGGAATTTACCAAACCTTATTCGACGAGATGGAACGGACCTTAAAGAACTTTAGGAGTAAACAAGGATTACCTTCTTCCGAAGAGTTAGAAGAGTTCACCGCGGACCGCCGTCACAAATTGATCGTGATCGACAATCTCATGCATAGAGTGGTAGAGGACAAAGAGATGGAATTATTGTTTACGCAGGGAACCCACCACAAATGCGTCAGCGTCATTTTAATTACCCAGAATTTATATCCCAGAGGGAAACACGCCAGGACCATAGCTTTAAATACGTGGTACTTGGTGTTGATGAAGAATTTGAGAGACGTTTCCCAAGTAGGTATACTTGGTCGACAGCTATACCGGAGCCATGTTAAAGGGTTCATAAAAGCCTACGAAGATGCTCTTGGTTCCAAACAGGGTTATTTGATAGTGGATACGAGTTCTCACGGGGACGACCAATACCGTTTGAGGAGTAGAGTGTTTCCCGGGCAAGATCCCTTGGTGTATCGACTGACGTAAGAAGGAGACCCTAATGCGTAAGAATGACCATAATTAGACTCCTCAAAGAACACAGACATATTCTAAAATTATTCGGACAGACCGACTCTGCCCAGAGAAAAGCCCTGTTAAGAACGATTACGGCAGGTCAGATCAAAGCATTGAGCGAAATCGCGCACAATATTATCAAATTTAGAATCGTGTTGACGCCTTTGGAAAAAGTACTCCTGAGACGCTCCAGACGCCAACTGTACATCTTGGGTGATAGGATGCTGGGTTACCAAAGAAAGGTGGAGGCCCTTGGCGGTAAACAAAAATTTATTCGTACGCTTCTAAAGATAACGTTGGCCCATTTGAAATCGGAGCTAGAATAATGGAAAAGCTAGTCCTAGTCCCTTACGAGAAGTACCAGAGGCTATTGGATGGCAAAACAATGGAGAAGAAAACGCCGAACCCGCCCAAAAGGCGTGAAAGGACCGTGCTGAAAAAAGGGTCCACCCGGGGAACGGGATAAACCGAGCGCTGCGACGCGCTACACCATTAAAGACTGGATCTCGTTCTGAACTTCGTAAAAAAACCACCCGGAAATCCTCAATATAGACTCCTCCAGATCTGTGTTCGTTCGATACATGAGAGGCCCCTCACCCTTGTATATAGAGAAGAAGAATGACACCGCGCTCTAGGACGTGACGCTACCTTCTCGTGGTCTAGGGCGTTGACTCACCCTCCGAGGTGTAACCGAACGCGTCACAGGGGCCGCCATCTTGTATCTGACTTCGTGGGGCCGCCATCTTGGATCTGAAGTCGTGGGGGCCGCCATCTTGGATCTGAAGTCATGGGGGCCGCCATCTTGGACCGGAAGTCATGGGGGCCGCCATCTTGGATCTGACGTCGTGACGTCATTGACCCTATAGTGGGGCCTATACTACTCCCATGTGTGTGATATTTCCTGTTTTCGCTTTCTCATATTGACCTCGACGCGGCAAAAATTGTTTTCAGGGTTCCCGACAAAGCGAGACTCAACCAGTCTCCTCAGCTAAAGAGACTACCTAGAAAATTTAAATTTTGCTCGTTGCAAATTAAGATACGATATTTTCAAAAGAGTGAATAACAAAGGTGCTGATCAGACTGCTCGAATGCGCAAGTTGGTCTGCGCTCTGGCTGTTCACAATCACTGAAGTCAGATTTTCTCGCGTCGAGGCCAAATTACGTAGTAATAGGCAACGCTAAGGGTGCTACAAAAGATCTAGACTGTAACTTTCACTCTGATTCAAAATACCTTGGAGTCACCATAAGCAGCAACCTTTCCTGGAGTAAGCATGTAAATAACATCTCTAAAAAAGCAAACTCCACCATGGCCTTCCTCAGACGCAACATCAGACCAGCTTCCCAACAAGCAAAGAGTACTGCCTACAAGACCTTCGTACGACCGACTCTCGAATACGCCTCAACGGTCTGGTCTCCACACACAGACACTGACTCAAACCAGCTAGAGATGGCACAGAGAAGAGCTGCCAGATTTGTCAAGAGTGACTACAGCCGTAAAAGCAGTGTTACAGCCATGCGCCAGGACCTAGGTTGGGACACCTTACTGCAACGCAGAGACCAAGCCCGCCTGTCTATGATGTACCGGATAGCTCACCAACAGGTAGACATCCCCGCCGAACGGTACCTGACACCTCTTGACAACAGAACCAGAGGCCATAATGCACGATTCAGACAGATCCCAACTTCATTCACCGGTTACCAACAAAGTTTCTTCCCCAGAACGATCGTACTGTGGAATCAACTCCCGCAAGAAGCAGTGAGCCAGTCAACGCTGGAGGCCTTCCAGATCCAGCTGGCCACCCTCACACCTTAAACCAGCCACAGATGTTTTTAACCTATTGATTTTAACAGACCTATTTTACTTGTACATACAGAACCAGCTTTTAGCCGTGGCGCATGAGCAAATTCCACACAATTGCGAGAAAACTCAGTTCTGAGGGATGCAATTACTGAAGATGATGATGATGAAACGAATTTGCAGGTCTGTGCACATGCGCATGCTCACCTTCATTGACCGGAAGTATGACAACAGCGAAGGCTCTATCGGGCCTGCGAGTAAGTTAATAAAATAACATATGCTGGCTCATATTTTCGCAGGCTCGCCTGAGCTTTCTTTGATCATTTGGCAATATGCTGGCTCATATACTTGCTAGTTATCGTACGAGCAGTGGGTGTTTTGTCGTGCCATCGCTTTTGCACAGACTTGCATAAACATACATTGCAAAATTTATGAGAAGTTAGGATTCGGGCTTGTCTGTGAATATTAGCATTCGTTGCTCGACAATGCTTTAAGTTAAAGTACAGGTATGAGCGCTTCTTCGGGTATGCGCATTTGGTTTTCATTCAAAAGTCGCCTGCACACAATAATGCAGAAGCCTTATTATCCCAATATGCCCCCTCACTTCTTGGGTTACTGGTTAATTTTGTACGTTGAAAAAGCCTTGCAGTAATATAATTGGTGTATCAAACAATTTGGATCCAGATCGACTTATCCGGCCTGATGCAGGTTAAAACATTCTAATAAATGGGCCTGTAGCGCAGTTGGTAGCTAGTCGGACTGCAGATCCAGCGGTCATGAGTTTGATCCCGCCCCAGTCCCATAAATCCTAAAATAGTTTCGGGAATACCAACAGTTTGGATCCAGGCCGGATCCAACATATCGTCGGGCCTAATCTGGGCCCAGTCTGTTTGCAAAGGTTATGAATTGACGGCAGTTAAAGAGGGTTTGTGGCTTTCTTTCTAGACTAAGCATTGAATAGGATTCTCTGAGTCTTCGCTACTTGAATATGTGCTAATAGATTACCAAAACTGTATGTTCTTTGCTTCCAAGGTATTTTTTCATTCTTTTTGTCGTCTGCTGTTATTATTAATCAACTTTAAAAAAAACGGTCTTTCCAGAATACAATCTGAATGTCTAACAGTTTGGATCTAGATCAGGTCCAGGCCTGATCTAGATCCAAACTGTTTGCAAAGGTTATCAGCAGACAACAGTAAATGAGAGTTTATCAGAAGTAAATGGCTATTAAAAGAAAAGTAAGTGCTACCTTGATTCCTTTCATACACTTCGGTTTGTGTCTTAAATTGTGATTTTGTCTTGTTTTCAAGAAATGAAGAATATGAAAGGAATCAAGGTAGCACTTACTTTTCTTTTAAAAGAATATACAGTTTTGGTATTCTATTAGCACATATTCAAGTAGCGAAGACTCAGAGAATCCTATTCAATGCTTAGTCTAGAAAGAAAGCCACAAACCCTCTTTAACTGCCGTCAATTCATAACCTTTGCAAACAGACTGGGCCCAGATTAGGCCCGACGATATGTTGGATCCGGCCTGGATCCAAACTGTTGGTATTCCCGAAACTATTTTAGGATTTATGGGACTGGGGCGGGATCAAACTCATGACCGCTGGATCTGCAGTCCGACTAGCTACCAACTGCGCTACAGGCCCATTTATTAGAATGTTTTAACCTGCATCAGGCCGGATAAGTCGATCTGGATCCAAATTGTTTGATACACCAATTATATTACTGCAAGGCTTTTTCAACGTACAAAATTAACCAGTAACCCAAGATGTGAGGGGGGCACATTGGGATAATAAGGCTTCTGCATTATTGTGTGTAGGCGACTTTTGAATGAAAACCAAATGCGCATACCCGAAGAAGCGCTCATACCTGTACTTTAACTTAAAGCATTGTCGAGCAACGAATGCTAATATTCACAGACAAGCCCGAATCCTCACTTCTCATAAATTTTGCAATGTATGTTTATGCAAGTCTGTGCAAAAGCGATGGCACGACAAAACACCCACTGCTCGTACGATAACTAGCAAATATATGAGCCAGCATATTGCCAAATGATCAAAGAAAGCTCAGGCGAGCCTGCGAAAATATGAGCCAGCATATGTTATTTTATTAACTTACTCGCAGGCCCGGTAGAGCCTTCGCTTTTGTCATACTTCCGGTCAATGAAGGTGAGCATGCGCATGTGCACAGACCTGCAAATTCGTTTCTAAGTGAAAATTACAGTCTAGATCTTTTGTAGCACCCTTAGCGTTGCCTATTACTACGTAATTTGGCCTCGACGCGAGAAAATCTGACCAGTGATTGTGAACAGCCAGAGCGCAGACCAACTTGCGCATTCGAGCAGTCTGATCAGCGCCTTTGTTATTCACTCTTTTGAAAGAATCGTATCTTAACTTGCAACGAGCAAAATTTCAATTTTCTAGGTAGTCTCTTTAGCTGAGGAGACTGGTTGAGTCTCGCTTTGTCGGGAACCCTGAAAACAGTTTTTGCCGCGTCGAGGTCAATATGAGAAAGCGAAAACAGGAAATATCACACACATGGGAGTCCAGAGGCCAGTCCTTTCCCCGCAGGTGATCACAAGGGCTGGAAGGAATACTACTAAAGACAACCATGAAACATAAATCCACAAATGTCATGACTATTCATCCAGAAAGTTTCGTCAGATGGGGCCAACTTTGATAATGTAAGAGGAAAGGAAGGATCACAATACTACTGTAAGCGGGTCATCATCGGCCCGCCAGCGAAACGCAGTTTAAATGGCGTTCAGCTGGCGTGCCGATGACAGTAGGTTTGTGATCATTAAGGGGACCCGGACCAGTATTGCTTACAAACTCTGTATATATTTGTGATTTTCCAGTGGGGGTCGGGACCCCATGCCCCGCCCCCCCTCCTCTGGATCTGCTATATTCATATGCCAAACTCGATGTTTTATCCCTGACAGAGCAGCAATGTACTTGCTAACTCTTTGCATCTCTCTCTCTCTCTCTCTCACACCACCGTCCACAGCATTTTTTTTTGGAAAAAGTAGACCTATACTGGAATTTTGCAGGATCCCATCATAATTGATTTTCAATCTCACGTACTTATTTTATGTCGAACTAAAACTAATTTTATCTCTACCAAAATTAATTTTAGTGCAACGTAAAATCAATTTTAGTCCAATGTAAAATAATTATGGTGCGACTCAAAAGATTGATTTTTAGTCATTTAGTAATTATTGTTTTAAGTTAGACTGAAATTAATTTCGGTTGGACTTAAATTAATTATAGTTCGACTTAATCTTATTATGGCGAGAGTGATAATATTTATGGTTGGTGTTATTATAATTTTAGCCGACATTTTTTGACCCATTTCATACACCATATTTATGATATAAGCGTTGATAGTGACCTGCAGATTGACATGAGACAAATTTAAGTATTGTTTTGTAAAATTGGGATACAAGAATTAATAAAAGTCCTGTTTTGAAAAAAAAAACTATATTGATATTGAGTAACAACATCTAAGTTAGCTAAAATGAATCTGTATTGGCTTAAAATTCTCTATGTTCATCTGGGTGCAGTTTAGACTATTCATATCTTATCCAGCATGGCAAGGTCACAAAACGGAGCCTTAGGAAACTTTAATAATTTGAAGTGAAAAATGGTCCCAAAGTTAATAGATCAGCAGATGCCACTAGGAGAATAATAGGGCTTATCCGGCAGTGCTTCCAGCTGGTGTATTAGATTACAAAATCAGCTGCTGCGGTACAAACTCTCCAGTTTGCTAGGTAAATCACAGTGTATTCTCTATAGAAATAGTCTGACCTTGATGTGTAATCATTGAATAAACTGTAAATTTTAAGGTTAATTAGTGAAGATGGGGTGTAATAATTTTCAGAGCAAGAATGTTAAAGATTTGCAGCAGTTTTTAAAAGAAAGAAAAGTAATATTTAGTGAACATTGATGAGTGTGTGCGAACTATGTTAACTTAACAACACTGAAATAGCCTAGAATCAGATAATTATAGATATCAAAAATGCCAACAGGTGACAATATCGATAAGTCACTTGACCATGGGTGGAAGAAATGTCCAGTCAGACAACAATAATTTTTGTTTAGAATTTATTTCTGCCATGTCTTCTACAGTGATAGTTGCTAAATAAACAGTTGTATGTGTGTTCACTTATCTATTTGATCGGTGAATAAGATTTTTGGTACTTTTCACAAAGGAAATCAGTGAAGGCTCAGAGGACAATGCACATTTACACAGTCTCGCTGGAGCCTGACTGCTCAATAACAATCAGATTAGATACATGTGGCAGTCTGACTGGCTGATTTATTTACTTATTTTATTTGTTTATTCATTTAATAAACATTTGGTGCCATATTGTGTCAGTTAATTCCCCCTATCTATTTTGCGTTCTTAGGTAGCACAACATGGGCCAAGATCAGATTGCTTCCTGAAGTGCGCATTGATGTATGCAGCAGACGTATATAGCAGACAACATTTGAGGATAAAAAAGTAAATTCAGAAAATGCATTAAGGGTTTAAATATTAAAATGCTTAACATTATTTGAGCACATTATTTGAGAGTGGGAAAATATATTGCACTTTCACCCTAAAAATGGGTCAAAATATGTAATTTTATCAATTAACCTTAAACTAACCCCATGTCAGCTAGTGTATATTGGCTCTGCAGCTGGAAAAAATTGTACCGCTGGCAAGATTGTTTACCTTTTTCACATGGCTTATCAGCTCTAGCCGGAGTGGGCCTATTGCCATTCCTATGCAATGTGCTTTTGTTTTGTTTGTTTGTTTGATTTGATTCTTCACGTTCCATCAACAATCTTTCAGTTAAACAGGAACGGGTCTTCCTGGGTTGAACCAGTACTAAGCTAGGATAAATGTGTCTTGCTCAAGGACCACAACGCAGTGACGCCGTTGAGGCTTGAACCCGCGGCCCCTCGGTCTCGAGTCAAGCACTCTACCACTGAGCCACTGCTCTCCCACTATGCAATGTGCATGTTAATGTCAAATATGTGTATATTTGTAACAAGTTTTAATAATATTAATGCATAAGGTTGTTTTTTAATATTTCAGAGGTACCCTTAATATAAATGTACAACCACAATATCCAAATTCTGGTTTTTGTTGTACCCTGTCAAAGCAGAAAAAGGGTTAAAACTTGTGTCATTGATAATAATTACATTATTATTATTTTTTCTTTTCACGCTCTTTGTCCAAACTTTTTTCAGTCATGCCGAACAATTTACTGGTCTGTTGATTTCGAAATAGTTAACTTTTTCGAAGAATGCCAAACATATTGAGTCCAAATTAGGTCCCCAGGTTTTGCTGCAGGGACCTGATCTTGGTCCAAGCGGTTAGCAACGTAATTTTTGAACGCGCCTGACAAAAGTCCCACTTGCAAAAACACTGGACATACTGGTTTCATGATTTGAACCGTACATTTATTATTCAAAGTGCCAAGTGAAGACTCTGGTCAGCCAGAGCATTTGTAGTCTGAACAGAGTATCAGATTGGGGCTATTCAGTAAGAAACTTCATCAAAACACCACTAAAGTGGCATCATGATGGGCCTTGACGCGAGAAAAGCTGTTTGCAAACAGGCAGGCCAGCTTGCTCAGTTTCAGAGAATGGCTAAATTGTCTACATTTTGTGTGTAGCAGACGTTTAAATTATCTAAAACTTTCCAGAGTATTTCCATGATAGAATTTCCAAGGTATGATCGTACTGTATGGATGTGCAGACTAGTCTGAGCTTTTTTTGTTCATACCTTTTCTCATGACATGACCCATATTGTATAACTGGCCATAAATCTCCTGGAAATAATTGTGGTCTGAAGCAAGCATGACAAATTGATTAGATAGGCTGATTTGGTGAACTGTTATACATGTTTGGCCCTGCCAAGTGTATTGTTTGTTCAGACCCTTATAATGATCATATGCTAAAATGTAATACTTGCACATTAAAAGTACACTACCACTGTTCTGGGCTTCCAAACTATGAAATTGCTAAATACTTGGGCCACAAATCAAGGAAATATGTTTGCGAAAAATGTACAGTTGTTATCCCTAAATACAGGAATTTATTAGGCGATTCTGAAAAGCCTATCAAAGGTAGTCATTTTCCTGTCTCTATCAGCGCTCAACATTTTGGCGAACATGGCTTGCAGCATGATTCCTTGATTAGTAATATAAGGTCGGTGGTGTCTAAAGAAATGAAAGCATTTCAGTCAGAAGTTCTAGTAAAGTTTGAGTCAAAGTTTGTAAGTGCCGTTGAAAGTGTAATGAAAGACAGCTCTAAAGTTACAGATGAACTACTGAACATTAGCGGTCGCATAACTGCCACAAACAGCAGCATTCAGAACCTCAGGAAGACATATGAACAGTCAATCTCTAATCTCAAATCGCCCAATAAAAACTCCCCAGAATTATCGTCTCCACAAATCCCAGCAGATGATAAGCTAAAAGATGAGAATAAAGCTCTTAAGGATCAGGTTAGCTCTCTGAAACATGACAAAATGATGTGTGAAGAAAACTTAAAAGCTAAGTATGAGTCCAAAATGGAGTCACTAAGAATCTCTATTGAAGGGAAGGACAAGGAGATAAGTCATCTAAAGGATGATGCTGACTTCAAATCGTCTGCCATAGACAAGCTCTTCTTGGAAAAGGAATCACTAAATGACAAACTGTTAGGGAGTGAAAGAGCTCTAAATGAGGCAAGAGATGAAATATTGTCGCTAAAGGTTCATATCGTTGGCATAAGTAAAGATGAGAATGACCAGTCTATATCTGACTGGTCTACAGTTCCAGGTAAAGAAAAGAAACAGAAGCCAACCGTCATGTTAATTGGAACTTCCAACATTAAAGAAATCGAACCAGCAAGGCTAAGCTCTAACATTAACATAGAAAAGCATATTTCCTATACATTTGCCAAAGCAGAGAAAGTAATCGATGACTCTGAGAGTAAACCTGATGCAGTTGCTTTTCACGTGCTCACTAATGAGTTGAAGTCAAATTCTTCAATGGAATGCGTCCATAAGCTTCAGAACCTCATCAAACTCACCAAAGAGAAAATGCCTTCGACAAAGATCATTATTTCACAAGCTACTAACCGCAGTGACAATGAAAACCTAAATCTTAAAGTTAACACTGCCAACTCTTTAATAAATGAGCTTGGTCATGAGGAAAACAGTGTTTTTTCCATTTGTGACAATAGTAGTCTGGGTTTGAATGGGCTTGTGAAGGATAAATTTGTGCGTGATGATGGCTATCACCTATCTTTCGATGGTGTCAAAGTACTGGCTTCTAATTTGCAGAAATCACTGGAACAGGTTCTGAACATCCCATCTTTTAATAATGGTCAAAAAAAAAACCTTTTAAAAAGAGATGGCAAACCCGAAACAGAAACAATCGTCAAAAAGACTAAACCTATCAATTTCCTGTTGGAATGTTGATGGTCTAGTTACGAAGGATCACAACAAATTTTGTGACAATGACTTTCTGAAAAAGATATGTCATTATGATATTATAGGGTTAGTTGAAACCCACTGTATCGAGTCATTGAAATCTCCATTACCAACCCATAAAATATACCATAATCATAGAACTCAAGATCCAAGATCTAAACGTAATTTTGGGGGCATTAGCATGTTGGTTAACAAATCAATATCAAATGGCATAACTACTTTACCATATGAAAACTCTAGTTTTATATGGCTAAAGCTAAGTAAGTCATTTTTTAAATTGCAGAATGACGTGTATATTTGTTTTCTACATATACCTCTCAAAAACTCAACTTTTACTCAAAAAAATGGGGATGATTTTGAAGTTTTAGTAAATAGTGCTAGGAAATACTCATCGGTTGGTGATTTATTGGTAATAGGAGATTTCAATGCTCGTACTGGTAGGGCTGCTGATTTTATCACTAGTGATAGTGATGCTGATTATGCAACTTATGACACTCAATACTCACTTGATTTGAAATGTGGCATAAGGAATAGTGAAGATGAGATAATTTGCAGCAGGGGCCGAGGGCTGCTTGACTTATGTTTCCAGAGTAAAATGCGCATTTTAAATGGAAGGATGCTAGGAGACCTCAGTGGTAAATTTACATCACATTGTAGCCTTGGTAGTAGTGTAATTGACTACTGCATTTGTAGTAATAAACTTTTGAGTAAAATATTAAGTATGAAAGTTCATGACTTTGATAGGTCACTTTCCAATCACTGTATGCTGTCTTGTATCCTTTCTGTCAATTTTGTAGAGCATAGGCCTGAATTGGATAACCTTTATCCACTTCCGATAAAATATGCCTGGAATTCTTCTTCTATTGAAAAATTCCAAAATGCATTGCAGTCAGCCCCTGTAGCTGCAAAGGTATCTCACTTTCTATCAGAAAGTAGTCCTAGTTTTTGTAACTTGGAATGTGCTGTTCATGACTTAAATAATTTGGTTCATGAAGCTGCAAGTATATTTTTAAAGCTTAAGGCTAGAAATACAAGTAAGAAAAGGACATTTAAGCATAAAAAATGGTTTGACTTCACGTTAAAAGAAATAAAGGCCTCGCTTATTGTCTGCAGTAAAAAACTTGCTTTTAAGCCTTATGATAAGGAGCTGAGACAGAGGTGCTTCTGTCTTCATAGGAAATACATCAAAGCCAAACGAGCCAAGCGCAGAAATTACTTTAGCAATATAATGAAACAGCTTGAATCTATTTCAAGCAATAACCGGAAAGCTTTCTGGGATTTGATTAATAAACTAAAAGATGAGGGTATGGATAATTCTGATGGTCTGATAGAGTCGTCAACTTGGAAAGATTATTTCAAGAACCTCAATTCAATTGAACCTTCGAAAATTTCCTTAGCCAAGTCATTTCTTGAGCAATTTAAATCCATACGGATTCCAGAAAACTGTGTCTTAGACCAAGATTTTACATTAGTGCAGCTTGCCAGGAGTTAAAAAACAAGAAAAGTGGAGGTGCTGATGGGTTGTTAAATGAGATGCTAAAATATGGTCAATTTATTTTGCTTCCATGTTTTCAGCGTCTTTTTAACTATATCCTAAATTCTGGTAAATACCCAAAGCTATGGTCACATGGTCTTATTTTGCCTATTTATAAGTCTGGTAATGCCCACGATCCTTGTAATTATAGAGGCATTGCTATAACAAGTTGTCTGGCAAAGCTATTCAATAGACTTATGAATAAAAGATTAACAAGTTTCTTAACTGAAAATGGCATTATATGTGATGAGCAAATTGGCTTTCGCCATGGATCTCGAACAAGTGATCATATCTTTAAACTAAAAACTTTGATAAGCAAATATTTGCACAACTCCAAAAAACTCTATGTAAGCTTCATTGACCTAAGGAAAGCTTTTGATAGTGTACTGCATCCTGCTTTATTTATAAAGCTTGTGTCTTGTGGTTTAGGAGGTAATTTCCTATCTGTTTTGAGGGCTATGTACTCTCAAATTGATCTTCAGGTCATCTGTAATTCTCGTGGTTTAACGGAAGTATTTCCGTCTCAGCTCGGTGTTTTCCAGGGAGACAACCTTAGTCCAAACCTGTTTAATATATTTGTGAATGACTTGACTAACTGTTTTGATGAAACATGCATGCCAGTTTTACTAGGCGAACACAGAATTAACTGCTTATTATATGCCGATGATCTTATTATTTTATCAGAGTCAGCATCGGGTCTACAGAATTGTCTTAATGTTGTCGGTAAATTTTGCTCTACATGGGGTCTCGATATAAATTATAATAAATCAAAAGTCATGGTTTTCAGTAAATCAAGTAAACTTTTTGATTTCCCTTTTACCTTAAACAACATTGCATTAGAATGTGTCAGAGAATACAAATATTTGGGTATTATCTTTAGCTTAAATGGCTCATTTACAAAAGCTTTAAATGACTTGTATCACAGGGGTCAAAAAGCCTTTTTTAAGCTAACTAGTTTGTTTAAACATGCTAAATGCAGTGCTGAGCAATTTCTTTTCTTGTTTGACCATACAGTGAAGCCTGTTTTGATGTACGGTACCGAAGTGGTCGGGTTCTTTAATAGTAATAAGTTATGTAAGTCGAAGGAGAAAACATTGCATGATATGTACGTTAGTTCACCCTTAGAAAAATTGAATATTCATATGTGTAAATATGTACTAGGAGTTGGCAAGAGGACCTCTAATATTGCAACATACGGTGAGCTCGGCCGGTATCCTTTGTATATAGATACAGTATTGGCCATTATTAAGTACTGGCTGCACATTAATAAAGATGCTGAATCTGATAAATTAATAAAAGATGCATTGCAGGACAATCACGTCATGTTTCAAAATAAGAAAGACTGTTGGTTAAGCTGTGTATACATGATATTGAAAGAGTGTAACCTCTTAAGATTTTTAAATAATCCTCAAGCTATGACAAGACGGCACTTAACTGATCTCAAAAAGTCATTGCAGTCAAAATTTGTTAAAAACTGGTCTGTAGAGCTGCATAAAAGTGAAAAGTTGAGAACATACAGAAAATTTAAATCAATATTCATGTTTGAAAAGTATCTAACACATGTTTCCAATGATTCAGATCGCAGCAATTTGGCTCGTTTTAGAACCAGCTGTCATAAATTACTTATTGAGTATGGTAGATATACTACCCCAAAAACTCCTATTGCAGAGAGGCTTTGCAAACAATGTGTAATGAATGCAGTTGAAGACAAGAGTCATTTTTTATTGGTGTGTCCAAAGTATGCTAATCATAGAATTAAGATCACTAATCATTTAAACAACAATACAAATTTTGCATCTTAGTCTTATATGTCTAAATTCCAATGGCTTTTGAGTAATGAAGACGAATCTGTATGTAAAGATATTGCTAGTTTTGTCACAATATGTTTTTCCCTTAGGAATTGATGATTTTGCTTTTACTGCTTTGCTGACTGTAAAGCAAATATTTGCCCTTCATGTATCGTAGAATAATTATTATATATATTGATAAAAAGGAATTTGGTTGTCTCCAATGGATTACAAGACTAATCTAGTCTTGCAAATTAGTTTTTCATTCTTTTTTCTCTTTCTTGTTCATTGTCTTTACTCTATTGTATTTCTGATATCCTTTATGGATTTTCTAATAAATAAATTGTATCTTGTATCTTGTAATCAATTTTTGGCCTTATATTTTTTTAGTGAGTAGGGGATTTTCCGAGCACGTGCGACATTTGGGGTTCTTGCTGAGAACAGTGTTGTTCTATGACGCATACGCTGAGGCTCCTGTGTAAATTTAGTCGAGCTGATGATGCAGTGTACCCCAACAGCCTCAAAGCGGCTTGTTTCGGTTTGTCTGTTCCGAGACAGCTCGCCGTGGTTCTTTTCTCCGGGCACTTCGGCTTCTTTCCACAAGGTAAAAACAGACTCCCACTGTTATGCTGGCATGACCTCTTCGTGTCCAGTGTACGGTTTGGAAACTCATTAAACCCCACTAGTTTTTTGGGAGTTTTTTGACCGTACAATGGTCTTAGGGTGTCAGAATGCTAGCTGCGGTGGGCCTCGCCCAGGCTTTGGGAGTTGAGCCTTCTCAGGCTGGATCCCTGATACAACAACAACAAAAGTACCAGGTCGGGCGGGAGGGCATTTTATTGCAACATGGAATAGTTCGGGGGTGGGGATGAATTCGTATGACTGGTATCTACCGTATTGGGCACCTTGTGCTGACCTGGTAATTTTCGAATTGTAAGCAGGGGTCAAGTACTTGTCTTTTTCAATAGACACAGCACCACAATGAATCTTGTGAAAGAGCACTCTCGCGAGACCTGACGATACCTCATCTAGATCTCTCGCATTTTGCGCTTTGAATTAAAAAACAAACAACTTTTTGTGGCTTTCCTGGGTATAAACCAGTTCATCCGGGTTGGTTTATGAATTATGGGTAGCTAGCGATATCAAACAAGTCCCCTTCAATTCTCGGCGGGTGTATGGCCGTTCAATCCCAGTGCGCACCGATCAAAAGGCGACAGGTTAGTACGTGCTAGAGTGCTTTCTGTCTGCGACAATGGTGAAAGAGAAACAAAGAAGACCAATCCCTACCGCTAGCATTTCGCCGCCGTTCACCTGCTGCCGTCCTCTGAACTTTCTCAATTTGATGAATCTGAAATTTAATTTGAGCAAGGGCTCAAAATGTGTGTTGCACGGCCTCGGATCATATAGACACTGATTACGGACAACTCGGTCCAAAAACAACTCGGCCCAAGTTTATAAGACAACTCGGCCCAAGTTTATAAGACAACTCGGGCCAACTTGATCCATAAGACAATACTGCCCATATATTTATTTTATAACAAAGTACAGACAACTTGCGCCAAAATAATCTGTGCATGTGCATGTATGATTCTATCATACTGTCTGTACATTAGCATACATGTACATGTATGTTCCTATAAGCCTGCCTATTTGCACATGGGCATGTATGTTTCTATAGGTCTGTCTATCCGTATGATTCTATCCTTTGACCCAGTAATGTTCCGAGTTCTATCATTATCTTTGTACACATCCTCGGTAACCCAGGCGTGACCCATTCCGTACCCACTGCATTCATTCATAATGCAGTGGGTACGGAATGGGTCACACCTGGGTTACCGTGGATGCATTGTACATTGTCATGTGTGTTTCTATTAGTCTGTCTATCCGTAAATGCACATAATCATATGTTTCTATCAGTCAGTCAGTCTGTCTGTCTGTGCATGCTCATGTAAGTTTCTATTACAATGTAGTTTGTTTGTCTATACATGCACATGTATATTTCTATCCTTGGGTTTCTATCCGTCTGTCTGTCTGTACATGAGCATGTATGTTTCTATCAGTCTGTCTGTCTGATCAGAGAACATACTTGATTCTTAGGCTAACGTGAAGAGTAATAACATAGCACCTCTAAAGTGCTGAGTTGTCTTGTGCCGAATTTTGTGGGCTGATTTGGTTTTGAGCCGAGTTGTCCTGCACTCTATTCTATATGGTGTCTGTGTTTAAGCCAAACCACAGTTTTGTATGCAACTTTCTTAGTACTCTTAGATGCAAAAGCAAAGTTGCTTTGCAAGACATTTCTGAAATGTGCTGGCCCCAATCCATGTAATCAATGATGGTTATACCAAGGTATTTTGCTGACTGAACATTTTCCAAAGTTTTGTTGTGAAGGGAATAGTCAAAAAGTATGTGTTTGTGATGCTGATTCCGAGTCACTCTCATAGAGTGTCTTTCGGCCACATTGGAATTCATTTGCCAATCGGCTTCCCACTGTCCTAAGCTAGTGGGGATATATGTTCATATACAGGACACATGCAGTCGCCTGCAAGCAGAAGATGGGATGTTATCCGGCAAACCATTTAAGAATCAGACCCCTGGGGTACACTGGATAACACTAGGACTGGATCTGAGGCTTGGTCTTTTAAAACTACTTGTTGAGTGCGCCCAGAGTCATGAGTAGATCCACTTATGAATGAACCCTCTTATCTCATAATAATCTAAATTGTGTAACAGACTCCCGTGTGGAACCTTGTCAAAAGCCTTTGCCAAATCCATCATGATAAAACTTGTATGTTTGTATCCACGATTCACAGCCCCCTCCAGGTTGCTGATATCGTGCACAAACTGGACCAACTTGGTTTGGCAAGACCTCTGACCCTGAAAACCATGCTGACAGTCAGCAAGTATGCTATCTAAGACTAAACGTTTGTTGATGACGCTTACAAGAATATATTCTTTGGGTTTTAAACATACTACTATATCCTCAGGTCAAATAAAATTAGTTTCTGTATGTCTATCATGATTGTAACTGCCAGGGGCTGGTATCCCAGCATTATGGACTGCTCTGTGTTTCTTGCAGGATAAACATCAACTTGATTCCTAAAGTTGGGTATTTCACCTGGACTGGGGTTAATCTGTCAGTTAAAGTGCAAATCCCAAGCTCGGTGCACTTCGTCCCTGCAAGCTGAGATCATACATAGGTCCGAAAGATCAGTGCTATCTAGCTGAGGAGGTAAAGTCAGCGACATTGTATTACTCATTGGTTTGGCTATTTTAGATAAAAGAAGCAGCCAGGCTTTTTATACCAACAAACTGGCATGTATAAGGTAGCACTGATCACAGTCACATGTCAGTAAATGAAATGTGGGTCAAATTCAAAACAGGCTTTCTAGAGGCTGTAGAGAGGCCTATTCCAACAAAAAATGACCAAAACAAAGTACAGTCTGCCATGGATCGATACTACGACCAAACAGCTTATGAAAAGACGCCAGAAACTCTACCTTCATGCTCGAAAGTCAAATGATCCCGACGTGAACCATTATAAGCCGTTCAGGGCACAGGCTCAGAAGGTAGAGAGAGATGCCTACTGGAAACACGTTTCCAATATTTTAACGTTTGAGAGCGACCCCTAAGATTCCGATTCAAATAAAAGTGGAAAACTAAGAAGTTTTGGTCATTAATATCAAATCATTGAAGAAAGACACGTTTGGGATCACATCACTTAGGGAAAACGGAATTCTGAAAACCGACACTATTTAAAGAAAAAGCCGATATTTGCACCGACAATTCCAATCTGCCTTCATGCCTGAGGGAAATTCTGACCTTGCTTCAAAAGGGGACTAGTCCATTCTCCTCCATGGGGGAAATAACAGTTGACCTGAAAGGGGTCGCTAAACTGTTGGATGGACTTAATGTGCATAAAGCACCTGGCCCAGATGGACTCAATGCCAGAGTGCTCAAAGAGTGTAGCCACAAATTTTACCCATCATAGCACTTATCTATATTGAATCTTAAGCTCAGCTAATGTTCCAGATGATTGGCGACACACAAATGTATCCCCTGTCTATAAGAAAGGAAAAAATATGAATGTGAGCTACAGACCGGTGTTGCTAACCTGCATCTGTTGCAAAACCCTAGAGCATATATTGGAGAGCAACATCAACAAGCACTTAGCCTTAGATAGCATACTTGCTGACTGTCAGCATGGGTTCCGAAGTCAGAGGTCTTGTGAAACCCAGCTTGTGCAGTTTGTGAACGATATCATCAGCAACCTGGATGGTGGGATGAATCGGGGGCACAGGCAGACAGATTTGATCATCATGGATTTCGCAAAGGCCTTCGACAATGTCCCACATATGAGGCTATTACATAAACTCGATTACCATGGGATAAGATGGTCCACCCATAAATGGATCAGCTCATGGCTCTCTGGGCGCAGTCAACAAGTAGTCTTAGGCGGTCAAGCCACAGATCCAGTCCCTGTTTTATCCAGTTCACCCCAGGGTTCGGTCTTAGGACCGATCCTTTTGCTAATTTTCATAAATTACTTTCAGGATAAAATCAAGTTTTCGGCTTGACTGTTCGCGGACGAGTGTGTCCTGTATAGGACCAATTATTTATTGCAAGACTGTCTCATTTTGCAGGAAGATCTTGACAGCTTTGGGCTCTGCAAGGCCGAGTGGCAAATGAAGTTCAATGTTGCCAAATGTCACTCTATGAGAGTGACTCGCATTACTCACACAAACAAATCATTCATGACTATACTCTGCATCAGCAAACTTTAGAAAACGTTCAGTCCGCAAAGATCTTGTTATGAAGTCTGCAAATATCTTATATACAGAGAACATGGATTGGGGTCAACATATCTCTGATATTTCGTCCAAAGCAATTAAGACTTTAGGTTTCCTCGGCAGGAACTTGGCTTTCGCACCTAGTAGCACTAAGGAGGTTGCATACAAAACTTTGGTACGCCCTAAACTGGAGTATGCAATACCTATTTGGAGCACATATTGTAAAACTCAGATTCAACGAGTGAAGAAGGTACAGAGGACGCTGCAGGAAGTGGCGCAACACTAGTAGTGTTGGCGAGATGCTCGATGAGCGGCAATGGCCAACTCTGGAGGCCCAGCGGGATCAATCCTCTCTGCTTTCCTTCCACAAGATTCATTGTGGGATTATTGATAAAGACAAGTACTTGGACCTGTTTCAATCACGTGTGTTTAATACTGCAGCGTTCAAGTTTATTTATACTGAAAGACTTTAGATACGCATCAGGGACTTCCCTTTATATCTTTCAAAAGACAGCTGAATGTAAACTTCATTTGCTTCGATGATGTCATCATAAGTTGGCTGAAGAAGCGAATACTTTAGTTTTAATTGTACAACTAACCTGGATGACATACACTGCCTGGAATAAATTTAGTCACTGAAACATTTCTTAAGCAACAGAGTTTCTTAAACAAAGAATGAAAGGTCCTAAGATACCAACGTATAAACGTCAAATAAGCAAACAAATGCATCGCAGACCTGCCAATCAATATGATAGTGATTCCTCAATGACTAATGAAGTCCATGACACACATTTGATGTTTCTCGGATTTCTTGATATAAAGAAGTTTGGTTGGTTGGCTTGATGTTTTATGGAATCTTTCACGGATAACATTTTGTCACATGAAACTGCTGACCCCTATCTCAAACAGTTAACTGCTTTAAATTCATTTTGATTGAACAAGATGTTCATGTGTTACTAACAACCACATTGAAAATATGTGCCCACCTGGGAATCGACTCGGTGCCTCTGGCTTAGTAGCCCAACACGCTAAGTACTAGGCCACATCAGGTCATGCGCCCCTTGAAATATATGTACATGTAGAAGAAACAATCCTAGTCTCAGCAACGTTCGTATTTGTAACCAGGGTTAAAACTTGGAAACTGTTTACATAGTTTGATTTCGCTTAATCTATTTATCTGTATTTGGTACAAAGACAATCACTTCTGATAAAAGGTCAAAAGATATTTCAGACAAATCTTAGTTACTTTATTTTGTTAAGAAATTGTCGGAACATCGATCTGACAAGAGGATCTGAAAACTGTATCGAGCCAAATTCGTAAATGGTCAAAAGACAGGACCCAGACAACTTTCCGTTTCCTGACGCAGGAATGGTGCGCATGTGAATTAGCCGCACATGTCTTTAAGCGGACTCCAACACTAATTACATTTTGAACAAATCAGGTTTGCCAATATCACTGGCATATGACTGGACTTTGAATTGGTACAGTAGTTAACTCTATAGAGACAGGTTTTATTTCTGTTTTGAGTACTTATAAGAACAGTCTAACAGAGCATCTACAGCAGATGATCTCCTATGGCATAATACAATGAGCAGCTGCATCACAAACCAAGATGGCCTGTGTGAGCAAAGATGACTCTGAACAGCCTGTGTGTAAGTCTTCTTTGTGTCCACATCAAGAAATCGTGTGGCATCTAACACCCTATATGCTGTTGTCTGGGACGTAAATAATCAAATCAATCAAACAATTCCCTATATGCACATGGAACACTATGTTTTCATGGCTGATATAAATTGGTTGATCGGTGAATAGGCTGGTTGTCATGCTATTGCTCATATGACGCATGGCTAGTTACATTGCAATAATTACTGTCGTTTATAGCTATGGTTCCCTCTTCCCTTGCACACAGCATCAAGACTATGACTCAATGATGACACTGGCATAAACTTCCATCACATGATCTGTCGACTGATGTCCGATTCTGGTCTTTTGCAGTGCCCTCATAGGCTCAACTGATCCTTTCCTAAAGCGTTGGTTGTCTGTGCGTTATGAGCCAATTTCTTAGTTTCATCTGAGTTATTTTACTTGATTCGATTGTTTCGTTCAGTAAGCCCAACTTTTAACAAAAAACTAGGGCGAAGGTGTGACCAGTGAAACATCTAAAGTCCCCAGGTGACTGGCTGCTGCTATTATATTGATTTTGCTCCTCTTTTTGTGTGTGGTTTCATGTTTAGCCCAGGTTTTGCCATGTAGTGTTTTATGGTATTTCTAGTTTGCTAATGATGACTGGTTGCTCTGCGTGTGTGTACTTGCTTGCATATCGCACCCTAACACAAATAATCAGTGCTTGCACTAGTGGACGTTTTGGGCGTTTTTACGTCTGGAATTGGCTTCTGTACGCCGAAAATCCGAAGGTCGGACGTACTCTGACTTCCCCATAAAATCTTGTACGCCCGTCGGCAATAGCCGTGACGTATATATCGGTATTGAGAATTTGGCCATTTGATCTCGCCGCCTTCTTCAGAAAGTCAAGTGTGCGTAACGGCAGTTATACTTGATAAAGAATTCATTCAGTAATTGACCAATGAACGCTCAGGACAACATCAGACCGCCCACTGCCTGCTGTGTCGATTTAGTTGACAGGTGTTGAATAATTATTGCGACGTCCATATGAGTAATATTTTAGAGAAAAAGATCTGTGTCGGGAAACCCTTCCGTTTTCTTCTGTCCAAACTTTTGTTGCATTTTGTTCCAAATATTATTCCAATATTTGTTTAAATTTTGGTTTGAAAAACGAGAGAACAATGTTTTTATACAAAATTTTACATTTCTGCAGTAGACATGATGTTTTTGTATCGGAATCAAATGCTAAAATCTGAGAAAAATCAGAAACTATCAATCTCCGTACTTACCCCACCCACTAGGCCCGCATTACGAAGAAAATAACGAGACAGTTGCATTTAGGAACATGAGTTTTAAATATCATAACCAACACAATTTTAAGCAATAAAGGCAAGGTCTTTTAACATCATAAAGAGCTAGCAAATTTAGCTTAAATATTTTTGTGAGTTATTTAAAATTTGTAGATTGTTTTAACAAGTTGAGCTTTTAAAAGAACTATGTCTAGGCCTTGAGTCAAAGCAGGTATTTTTGAGCGGTAAATAAATTCTATCCATATAACAGCGCAAGAAAGATTTCTTTAGATCATAAGGGAAATCTTGCCATGCCTGCCTGTTCTCTCTGTCTTACCAATCACTTTTTACAGCACCCCCTCCCCCCCAAAAAAAATATGCTGAATTTTTTCATATACCAATTGACAGCCCAATTTTTATGGGAATGCTCTGCCATATTTGTAATCGAATTTGTAAGACTGTCATCTATTTTTGTCCAGGACCCAAAAATTGTGGGCCCAGATCAAACTTCTAATAGAATAAACTGATCAGTGTTCAAAATCTTGATCCTTAAGGCATTGGATGCTAGACAGATTGCTGAAACACTTATCTTTGAACAAGAAAAATGAAACCCATTGCTAAGGAATAGTCAATTAATGACCCTTCTCTTTTAGGGGAAGTCTGATATGGGTCCACAATGTTTTAGTTCATACCTGTTTGCAAACTTTGAATCATTGAATAGATATCAGAAGGACACAATAAAATATATTTAATCAGTTTCAACTATTACATTGTTTAACAGAGTTGAACATAAACATGTTTAAAAATAAACACACAAAAAACCTGTGAACATGAAACTAAGCATTGCAAACAACATCATGTTTAAAAAAGAGTAGCATTTTTGGCACCGCACGGCGCACCCATAGTTTGACTTCCACAAATTAGGCCTGAGACTTCCAAATCTCAAAGGGTGGAAGTCATGACTTCCTGTTTTAAAAAGTTAGTGCAAGCACTGAATAATGGATTTATTTTTCTTGCTCACCATTGAAGTCCGCATTTTTATTTTAAAATAAGCTTCCAATTAAAGGTTCCTGAATATGCTGAGATGCAATATTACATGATGACGTCACTTTGACATAGCAATGGTGTCACTTGACGACCATTATGTTAACTCCAATATAACCAATGACCAGCCCACACGAGAAAGCCTGGGTAACATGGGTAAGATAAGAATTTCTATCCCAGACTAAAACCTCAGATATTCTTATTTGTGCTGCAAGAAAATACATTATAACGGTATCTGTATCTGAAGAGTTTGGATATATTAACAAGCTGCCCAATGAGCCTATACCGCTCAGCTAGGCTGTTGACTTCATGGTTCAGAGATTTTTCTTTAAAAATGAGTCTTTTGGGAAGAAATGGCCCTTTGTGGTGGCTAATTTGTAGGCCAGGGGCAAGGTTGGCAGTATTTACACAGGGGACCACTATGAATCGCTACATACTGAACATTGAAAATAAGGGCCTCATGGTTTTAGAGAATATTTTAAAAAATGTTACCCCTGTATAAGTCTTTGGAAGCTAATGGACTCTGGGGCTGGCTAATCAGGGGCAAAGTTTGCAGGATTTAAGTAGGGGCTCGCTAGACATTGCTACATACTAAATATATAAACTGTGGGCTTTATGGTTTTTCCATAAGCGAATGACCAATGAATTAGCCAATTTGGACCCCAGGGGCATGTTTGGAAGAAGTGATGCAGGTGACGACTAGACATTGTTAAATACTAATATAAGCTGTATGCCTCATAGTTTAAGAGAGGAAGAAATTTTTCCCCATTATAAGTCTATGAAAGCTAATGACCCCAAGAACATGGCTAATTTGGACCATAGGGGAATTTTGAATGGTTTATGTAGGGGACCACTTGACCTTGCTACATATAAAATATGTAAGCTGTGGGTCTCATGGTTTTAAAGATGTTTTAAGTATTTCCCATTATAAGTCTATGGGTGTTACTGACCACAGGGACATGGCCAGTTTGGACCCCAGGGGCTTGATTAGCACAATTTATTTAGGGGACAACTAGACATAAGCTGTGGGCCTCATGGTTTCAAAGATCTTTATTGTTCTTTCCAATTATAAGTCTATAGGAGTTTTAAGTTTCCATGGCATCCCGAGTTACAATCCAATCAGACCAAGACCTTATGCAGCCTATCCCAATACCTGATAATACTTATGAAATTTGATCAGAATTGGGCAACTGACATAAGTGGTATACTTCTTTGAAATTGAGAATGGGCTATGACTACTACAGACGCTGGACAATTGGCATACAAATACCTTACTTTAGCCGTTGGCACAGGTGAGCTAAAATTGTGACAATCATACAGTTTTTATGAGTAAGTATCTGTAAATTGCACCAAGGTTTGAAGGATGAATTGGTAACCCGAGATGTGATGGTAGCCTTTATGTCTGTAGCTGGTCTTGATTAACTCAACATAAGATACATGCTCAATGTATATCTATATAGAGAATATTAGGCGAGTGTCTGTTGATATCAAGTTTACCAGGCAAGGCTTTGAAAATGCTTGTTGACATTGTGAAGCTTGCCGAGCGATTCAACATGTGTTCTCAAAGCGGAGCCTGGTAAACTTGATATCAAAAGATGCCAACCTGGTATTCTATTTATCAGTTTACCCATTGTTCCACTCTTCAAACTAGCGAGTATGACGTAATTTCCGATTTTTGTATTGATTCAGCATCAGCGACCTCATTCAAAAAATTCAACGTCATCATGACCTGATAAAGGCACATGCGTGAGATAGACAACGTTTATCAGGCAACATGCAACAATGCATTTAATATGAGAGGTAACTGACAATAAGTTATCTAGTACTTTGCAAAGTGACAAGATGCAGAATGGCATACAGCAAAATGATGAAGATATTGTTAAACTGCTCAGATTAATCATAAATATCTGCATTTTGCTTTTTGTAGCCAGGCATGTCTGTATGTGTCTATCATGTCTGTTCGTGTCTATTTGTTGAGTTGAGACATCTAAAATAAGATCATACTGATGAAAACACAAAGAGTTAAGACCTTATCAAATCAAAATTCTGCTTTGCTGGTATAGTGCAAATCACAACTGCATTTGAAAAAACTCAGACCCAGTATACACTGACTGGTAACTGACATACATGTAAATTTATATATTGGAAATACGTTGTCGAGGCTGAGCCTTTAAAACTGACGTATGTTGAAGATTAAATAGTCATATCTCCATTATTTCTCTGCATATCTGTGATTTTTTTCCAAAAAGCCCTGGTTCAATATACTATCTTTAAGACTGTGTTAATATATTTATTGAAAGTTTATCTGTCTTATGAACATCAGCAAGAAACCACGGTACCATTTTTAGCTATTTTCTGCACTTTTAGCCAAAGAATGGGAAGAAATCAACTTAAAAAGATAATAAAAATTCAACTTTATTTACTGTAAATTGTAATATTTCAACTTTGCATACCAGAAATAACTTCGTATAATCTCGGGTATGTTCAGAATCAATTTTATAGGCTGTAGTACTTTGAAATTGCGCTAAAACAAAGCCTCTACAACATAACTTTGTATTTGCGTCAGTGACCAGTCCATTTATACTGGGTCCAAGGGAAAACACATGTTGCAAAAAAAAACGACATTCTCTTGATTTTGCGGGTCACTAACTTAAGCTTAACACCTCATGAAAATCACCTGCTGGAAGATGATTAGCTGCATCCTAATAAAGACATTGATCTAAAACCAACTGCTAGAAGGTGAACAAACAAGAAATGTTCAAACAAAAGTTTTGGATCAATATTTCTTTTTCTACAAACATATCAGCAACAAGAGCATGCAAAAACATAGCAAACATTTGTACATATATATACTCTGTCAAATCATGATTCCAAATCATTTAAACAGTTAATTGAATTAAATTCATTATGAAATTTTTTTGCCTGTGCACATCGTTTTTGCCCCTTTAACACAGGTTAGCATGCTGTGAAGTTGCCCTTTTTAGGTGTTACACCCTGCCTCCTTTTTCAGGCTGTGGGAAACACTACTATTAAAATTGACAAACCACTAGTGAATTACATATTTTGGTAACATTATGAAATGACACACACACAATCTCAAGTATATATGGCAAAATCTTGACATTTTCACGCCAAAATTGTGGTTACAAAATCATTTTAGAGTCATGTGACTAATAGAAATTAACATACGTGCTGCTGTATTAATGAATTAAAATCCTTACGAAAAAGTGATACAAATCATATTCAAAGCCTTACATTGTATCTCTTTTTCTCAGCTGTTTTAATAATTTAAATAATACATGAACACTTATGTAAGATCCTCTATCATTACAATTTTACAAAATCAAACAATTTGTTTGATTTGATTCTTTACGTCCCATCAACAATCTTTCAGTTAAACAGGGATGGGTCTTCCTGGGTTGAACCAGTACTAAGCTAGAATAAATGTATCTTGCTCAAGGACCACAACGCAGTGACCCCTGTGAGGCTCGAACCTGCTGCCCCTCTGTCTCCAGTCAAGCACTCTACCAATGAGCCACTGCGCTCCCACAAAAATCAAACAAGTCACAGCAAAATATGTTCCAGACCTCCGGATAAGAGGGGGTGATTACCAACTAATTTTCTTTAATTCTCAACCAAAACATATGTTAAGGATAGTGAAAAGAGTCATCTCAATGAGAAGGTTCTCTTAACCCTTCACATACAAGTTTTTGTCCGTTTGATTTGATTCTTTACGTCCCATCAACAATCTTTCAGCTATAAAGGGACATGTCTTCCTTGGTAGAACTAGTACTAAACTAGAATTAATGTTCTTGCTCAAGGACACATTGCAGTGACCCCAGTGAGACTCGAACCCGCAGCCCTTCGGTCTCGAGTCAAGCACTCTACCACTAAGCCACTGTGCTCCCTTAGTATACAAGTGACTCCTAAATTAGAACTTTGGGAAATAGTGAAGAGCCAGATAATGTGCCGCATAATTTCATCAGGATCTTCACTGTTTGCAAGGATAAAAAACAATCTTCAGGGGTTTAAGTACATCTTAATTTAGACATTTATAACCTGTGACCCCTTGATATGTACAATGAACCTTCCCAGGCTCATTGTTTTGAACCAGAGGGAAGAATTCAGTAGTATTTTAAGGATTAAGCACTGAAAAAAAATGTTTCAACTGGTGGGTAAAAAATAATCTCAATTTTATTTTGTTTTATTTGATTCTTTATGTCCCATCAACAATCTTTCAGATATGTAGGGACGGTCTTCCTGGGTTTAACCAGTACTAAGCTAAGATTAATGTGTCTTGCTCAAGGACACACCGCAGTGACGCCGGTGATTCTCGAACCAGCAGCCCCTCTGTCTCGAGTCAAGCACTCTACCACTGAGCCACTGCGCCCCTTATCTCAATTTTAAGCTCAAAAGTTTGTTTTTATAGTTCTAGAACCATATGAACCAGCACACAAGATTTTGGTACATATCACTTTTTTGAGCAATGAAGGCTCAGGAGAGCCTAGGCAAATGCAAAGACTCACCAGAGCATACATTGCTTGAATTCAAAAAGTTTGGCTGTTGATGAAGACACAAACCAAAATTTAGACCCTAGCCCTGCTAGACATGTCAGTATAGTCATTTGAGCCTTGACATGTGATTTAAACAATGTGATATTTTGACAAGTGTAGACTCAGACGAGCCTCCTATCAAGCTTAGAAACTCCAAACGATGTTCAGTCAGTAGCTCAAGACTCATAGAATATTCAAGCCACTAGCAAGGGCTCTGATCAGACTGTGCCTATGCACAGGCTGATCTGAGGCTTTGCTGGTCGCACATACCACATTGTTGGAAATCTCCTGTCGCGGCTAAAATTTTATCTTTCAAATTGCCTACTAGTGTTGTCTGATGATAACCGTTGCCAACAGTCTGAATCCAGATCAGGCCGGACAAAATGTCGGGCCTGATTTGGATCAAAACTGTTGGACAGTCTGATGGTATTCCCGAAAGAATTTTTGGAAGAAGTTGATTTTGGAAAAAATCAGATGACACAAAAACAAACATGTAAAAATTACCCAGGAGGCAGAGTTAAATGAGGCTTTTGTACATTATGTGATAAGTATGGCCTATTTCTATATTGTTACAAAACATTTGAAAAATACCAAAAGGTCTGAAACAGTTTTTTATGCTTGAACCAGCACCCATGATATAATGCTTCTAGTAACTTCAAGGAATTTCCTAACAGTTGCACAGTTAATCTAAATCTGAACCTTAATACTGTCACTCCATTCTGTACTAGTTTATTCCCTTTTGAAGAGAAGCTTTGGTTTAGCCCTTTGTATATGGGAACGAACCCCTAAATGGGTACGCCGGAAAACAGTGAAGACCCAGATGAAATGCTGCATAAAGCTGCATTTCATCTGGGTCTGCACTGTTTGCTAACTTTAAAACAACCTTCAAGGACAAATCAAAATTTCGACCCATGACTCCTTAAAATATAAATTTGACAATTCTATACTTATCGTATCAAAATGTATAGGATAATCCATTGGAATACATGCGAAAGTGGTTAATTGAGCCACCACAAGAGATTTTGGTATTTATCGCCCATATGCCAAAGCTTTCTTAACCCATTCAAGTCTAGCGTCCTTTTTGTGGGACATAAGCAAACAGTGAAGAGACCAGATCAGATGCCGCAGAACGCAACATCTGATCAGGGTCTCCACTGTTTGCTTATAGATTGTTCTATCAAGATTAGAATAAAAATGAAAAATACCACCCAAAAACACTTAAAACAGAAATGGATTGGCCCAATTGATAATAGCGGGAATATCCATTTGTCTTAAATGGGTTAAACGCCTATGCTGACATATCCAGTGAGGTTCAAGGTCTAAATTTTAATCTGAATCTTCATCGTTATCCATACTTCCTGTATGTGAGCAGCAAAAGCTCTATTGAGTCTGTACAGACCTTTAGGCTCACCTGAACCTTCATTGCTAAATGATGCAAAAAAAAACTCCAAACAAAATCTCATTTAATTGTTCAAATATCGATTCCCATTATGCTCTATACATTAAAATTTCTTCCTCCGCTGTAAATAGAGAGAAGTGAAACAGATTAGAGAGACTTCTTCTCTAAGTCTTCCTACGCTTCAGCCCTGGATCAGTCCAGTATATCACTATCATGACTTTGACTGCCACAGTCCTTAAGCTACTTAGAGCAGTTTGGTTTGGAGTTTAAGCCCCTGTTCGGTCACATGCTCATGAGAGAAATTTTCCAAAATCAGGAATTTTAAAAATTCAAATCTACAAACTTGCAGTATATCTACAAAATTGTCAATTGACTGCCTTAGATAAACTGAAGAAAAAAAAAAGAGAAGTTATAATAATCTGCCTCATTCTGACTTTCTGCAGCCTCAAAATCCTGAATTCAGGAAAAAATTTGAAAAACTTTCACCCATGCATGCTTTCCTACAGATTTATTTACCCTCCAAAGGGCTGATTCAGTAAAGTATATATGGGCTTCGACGCGACAAAACCTATCTTTGGGATTTCCGACAAAGCGAGACTGAAACCAGTCTCCTCACCTACAAAGACTAGCTATAAAATTAAAAAATTCGCTTGTAACATGTTCAGACATGATACTTTCCAATGTGAATAATGAAAGTGCTTATCAGACTGCATAGATGTGCTAGGACAGGTTTCTCACGTAGAGGCCCATATATGTATAAGTTATTACACACACAGAAATGCATGTTCTAACTTGACCATTGGAGGTCTCCAAATTCTTCCTAAATAATCTCGCAGTCTAAGCATATAGGCTTTCTTCAACTTTCAGACAACTTAGGATGAATGAGTAAGGAAATGAAATATTCAATGTTATTGATAATATACATGGTCTCCTTAATTCTCTCTGCGTATGAGGCATTCTGAAACTTTCAGATAGCTAGCAATGGTAGTCAACATCACTGGTGATATATGGAGTTTCCTTAATTGTTGAATTCTCTTAAGGCCCCTCCCTGCCTTTATCATTATTTTTTTTTAACTTTCGGACAACTAAGCATTATGAATTTGGAAAATGAAATATCAAACATGCGCGGATCCAGAAAGTTTTGTCAGAGGGGGTCCTAATTTTCTAATGTTTTTTTCTAGTTGATGAGAGGATAGAGGATCCAAATACCGCTACAAAAGGGCCATCATAGGCCCGCCAGCGAAACGCCATTTAAATGGCGTTTCGTTGGCTGACCTATGATGGCCCAAAATAAAATGCAGGCTTGGTAGATTTGTGATTTTTCAGGGGATCTGGACCAGTATTGCAAGGAAACCCTATATGTTTGTGATTTTTCAGGGGGGGCCAGACCCACTGTCCCCCCCCCCCCCCTCTGGATCCGCCCATGTCAAAGACATTATGTAGGTATAAAGGACTTGTGATTTCTCTCCTAGCAGTTCCCTGACCCTATCTTTTAACCATTTTTGAGCACCCAAAAGATATGCTTACACTAATGGGTAAGAAAATAGTCACCATTTTACGCTCAACAAATGTCTTTTTCTAGATTCTGGACCTATATTAATATTAAATTCTCCAAGGTTTAGACAGCTAGAATCATAAGTTAATGAAATGAGCTGTGACATGAGATTTCCAACAATGTGGTATGTGCGACCAGCAAGCCTCAGATCAGCCTGCGCATACGCGCAGTCTGATCAGAGCCTTTGCTAGTCGCTTGAGTATTCTATGATTGTTTAGCTACTGTCTGAACATCATTTGGAATTTCTAGGCTTAAAAAGAGGCTGCTCGGGCTCATCTGAGTCTACACATATCAAAATACCACATTGTTGGAAATCACATGTCACGGCTGAAATATTCAAGGCCACAATGGTGATCCCCAAGGTCTCTCTAATGTTCTCCAAGCAGCTCCTTAACTTTGGCCTTCATTAGATTCTCAGCTTCTAAGTTGTAAAGATGCATCTGTTCTAAAACCTGAAATTATGAAAATATCAGACTGAATTAGATCTATCGAATTTAAAATCTCTATAGCCAAAAAAGCACTTCATTCATATCTGCATGCGTCTACTGTGCTAATGGTGTCTTTTGTCATCTGCTGACAGTTTGGACTCAAATAAGGCCCGACAAAATATCTGGCCTGACCTGGGTTCAAACTGTTTGTCACTCTGATGGGAGGAGGCGAGGGGCTTAGCCAAATCTTTGCCAAAGATTCTGCTTTTGTCAAAACAAAAAAAATGTCTAGCTAAAGGGGCCTTTACACTATAATAAATTGACGGGACGTTCATTCAATGTATGCAAAAATATGAAAAAATCTCGAATACGCAGACATTCTCTGAAAAATCCGACCAACGTGATCATCAAGAATGGACATGACAACCTGAAAGCAAATTTGAAATGACCCCAGAACATGTTCATAAAGTTAGAGCAACGACCAACTAAGGAACACCAGCAAATGAGAAATGATCTGGAAATGTGTAAGGACAGAATATGTGCTTGCATCTTGCTGCATTCTCGACTCTATTTAACTTGATATGAAACATGACCATGTTCTGAAAAAGTTGAGTTTTTGTTAGGGGTGGTATCTGTGGGTAAAAATATTAGCTACCATGTTGCTTCATGGGTAATTCCCTTTAATTTGATATGCAACATGACCATGTTCTGAAAAAGTTGAATTTTGACATACCCCCCCCCCCTCCCCCAGGGTTGGGGGCGGGGATTCAGCAGACAAAATATTTGCTACCATGTTGCTGCATTCGTGATTCCATTTAATTTGATTTGCAAATGACCATATTCTGAAAAGGTTTAATTTTTGCCTCTGCCCACCCAGGGGGTCAGGAATGTTGTGGGAATGTTGCAGCATTCGCAATTCCATTTAATTTGATATGCAACTTGACCATGTTCTGAAAAAGTTTAATTTTCATTGGGGGGGGGGGGTCTGCTGGTAAAATAGCTACCATGTTGCAGCAATGGGTCATTCCTTTTAATATGATATGCAACATGACCATGTTCAGAAAAAGTTGAATTTTGACCCCAGGGTCTGCAGGCAAAATATTTGCAACCATGTAGCTGCATTGTGATTCTATTTCATTTGATATGCAACATGACCACATTCTGAAAAATTTGAATTTGGCCTCTGCCCCACCCCCTAAGTCCACCTAGGTTGTCCGACACAGGCCTTTGATCTAAAATCACACTTAATGTGTTTCATATTTATTGTACCTCTGTCTGCATGCGAAATTTCAGTAAAAATGTTGACAACTGACTGAGTTATTGCAAAATTTAAATATTTGGCCTTTGACCGGACCTAAGGGGTCAGGGGGTGGGGTAAAAATTCAATCACTGTCATGCTAATCTACAGGCACTAAGTAATCCTGGCCTATAGTGAGAAGTTGTCAGATATAATAGTTTTGGAGAAATGTGAAGTTTATTCTCCAAAAAAGACAATATTATAGCTTTTGCGTGTTCATAACGTAAGAGCAAAGTAAATATGTTCCTTTTTGGTGGTGTTTCAATTGAGTACATACCATTCTGTGCTGTTTCAAATAGAATGTACCTTTTTGCTGGTGTTTTTAAATAGATATGTACCATTTCAGTGGTGTCTCAAATACATACATACATACCAGTTTGGTGGTGTCTCAAATAAATACATACCATTTTGGTAAGTTTTTCTAATAAATCCCGTCCATGGTGGCTTTGATTTTCCTTCTTGTTGATCTTCTTGCTGTATTTACCATTAACACCATTCAGTTTCTCCTTTGTTTGCATATATAAAGTTTTAGCTGATTTTGCTAGTGTTTCTCTATGCTCTCGAGATATTCTGAAAAAACAACAACACATAAACCCTTTGTATTCTGATGGATTTTCCCAATTAGTATATACATTGTGTATTTTAAGGGATCTCAGAATTTTCTAAATTATGATTCATTTCTGTCCCTAAAGATGGTTTTAGTTTTAGCAAACAGTGCAGACTCTGATGAAATGCAGCATTAATAATGCTGCATTTCATCTGGATCTTCACTGTTTGCCAAAAGTACCCGTTTAGGGTTTTCCAGTATACAAAGGGTTCAAAAAAGAAGAGGGAAATCAACTGAGCCAGCTATATAATTTTTTCTTATAAAATAGGCATTCAGTGAAGGCTTGGTTGAGACTACCCATATGGCCACAAGGGATACTCCTGGCCCAAAATGATGATAGACCCTTAAAATAGAACACTGGCCAATTTCACATGTAAATTTCTATATCTTTATGGGCCATTTGAAACTTGAGCTGTCTAGTAAATTTGATTGGCAGACAGGAGGATCATTGATATGCACTTTCAGCGTTATACCAAGGCTGAGCTTATTGCGCTGTCTATGCATTATTATTGGTATGGCCCAACTTAAACCTCCCTCAAGGTTCACTTGCCCACCGGTGAAATTTCCATTGTTGGGCATGGGATTTCCACACACCGAGACCCCTGGATCAGCATTCAGACTAAAGGCAGAGGGCAATAATTGTCCATGGTGAGAAGTTGAAAGATACAATGTTCAGCGGGGAGAATTTCAAGACAAATTTATTACACAAAACCACAGGAGCTTGACGTTGACATGTTTTCTTTACTTGTATACCCTCTACGTAGTAGAGGGAAGGACGGTCACTTCGCTGATGCACAAATTGTTTCTGGGTGAATTACACCGTTATTATTCAGGTTACAATCTCGTGCGTATACCATTCAATAAACAATTGCATGCTCTATCCTCGGCCCTATATCTGAAGTTTGCCACATTCACGGTTTTATTGTCGTTTCGTTTTTTCGGTGAAATCTGATTTTAGCCGTGTGATGCGTGCACGGCCATCTTTGTTGTTTTGTTCTCTTCTATTGCGCAAGTATCACAGTAACTGTATAGTGTCATCTGATTGGTCGAGATGATTAGAACATTCTGTCATCATGTATTGACCAATCAGATGACACTATACATTTGCTCCGATACTTGCACAATAGAAGAGAGCAAAAGAACAAAGATGGCCGTGCACGCATCACACGGCTAAAATCAGATTTCACAGAAAAAACAAAATGACAATAAAACCGTGAATGTGGAAAACTTCTGATATAGGGCGGAGGATAGAGCATGCAATTGTTTATTCAAATGGTATACGCACGAGATTGTAACCTGAATAATAACGGTGTAATTCACCCAGAAACAATATGTGCAGCAGCGGAGTGACCGTCCTTCCCTTTACTACGTAAAGGGTATACAAGTACAGAAAACATATTAACGTCAAGCTCCTGTGCACAAAACTGTCAATATAGCTTTTTGTAATATAATTGTCCAGGGTAGAAGCTATTCATGCAGGTATTTATGAGTTGTATTCTCACAGTCCTGACCATAAAGGTTATGGACAAACAAACCGATGGATGGACACCACCAAAACTACAAACATCTTGTGTTTGTCATACATACCAGGCCTCAAGATAAGAGTGCGTAAGTAAAAAATATTTTTCTTATTTCTCAACCAAAACATATGTTGTAGGTTCTCATAGGAACCCTCTCAATGAGACGGTTCTTTTGAGCACACACAACACGATAAACAAAATATTTACAGTTTTACGCTCAAAAAGTTTCCTTATCTTGACCTATACATACTTTGGTATAGGAACATAGATTGTATGGGTTCCCTCCTGCTGTGGATTGATATTCATCCCAGAGCTTCTCAGCGCCTCAACCACAGAACCTATATACTGAAAAATCAAAACAATCCTATTCACTCTTTGCATACTGGGTATTTTTTCATGATATTTTTAGGTCTGCTGACTTTTTTCAAAAAATCTTTCAGGAACACTAACAGTGTGTCAAACATTTTGGATCCAGATTGTAAAAAGAAGTTATTCTAAAACACCTATATATGCTTTATATGCTATATATGCCTGTATATATCCTGCTGTTGGCATATTAACATTTGAGCTGGATAAATTTCATGCCCAGTTGAGCATGAAAAAAGGTTTTATAATTGTGAGCCCAGTTCAGATCTGTATTAAATATATTGAGGTAATTGTAATTTCTGTAGAATACCCACAAAGTTTGTGTTGAGACCAATAACACATAATATTCTATAGAATCAGGCCCCCAAATAAGAGTGTGTAACAGAAAATTATTTTTCTTATTTTTCAACTAAAACATATGTTTTGGGTACTCAAAAGAACCATCTCAATGAGACCGTTCTTTAGAGCACACAAAACATATGTTTAAACTGATGGGTAAGAAAATAATTGCAATTTTACGCTAAAAATATTTGCTTAACTGGCCCTATGAGAATCAACCTTGATTAACTCTTTCCTTGATAGCAGCAACTTTTGTCCTCTTCTGATAAACTGTATGAACAGTTTGGACCCAGATCAAGACCGACTTGATGGCAGTCTTGATCTAGATCCAAACTGCTTAACACTCTGACAGTGTTCCTGAAAGAATTTTTTGAAAAGATTAATATTGAAAAAAGTCGGGGGATGACAACAAAAGCATGAAAAATTACCCAGCATACAAAGAGTAAAATGTGGAATGTGATAGTAATAAAGACATGGCACCTAAGTTTTGTGTCTTAACATGAGGTTTTATGTCAATGTCAACAATTCTTCAGTTATGCCAGGATGTTTAAAAGGTTGAACAAGTATTAAGTAGAGGATAAAATGCCTTGGTCAAAAACATAACACAGAGCCTCAGGTGAGGCTTGTCTTTAACACTTTGTCAGTTTGAATGCTACATTTTTTCAAAATAGAGTCTTCCATCTGATGATCAGCACTAATCCATTCTATTTATAAAGGTGCTAAGTAATATGTTAAACTAGAGGCCCAAGTGGGACCAGAATCGCTCACCTGGATGAGAATTATCTATGACATGCTATATATCAATTTTGAATCTTCATGTTGCCAAAATGACTCCCACTAAGTTTCAGTTCAATCCAACATATGGTTCGAGAGAAAATCAAGATGACTGCCATGATGTCTATCTTTGATATCTGAATGGAGTGACATTTAGCAAATCTCAGGACTTAAGTTAAGAATGTGTAACGAAAAACTATTTTTTTTATTTCTCAACCAAAACATATGCTGTGAGTACTCAAAAGAACCATCTCAATGAGACGGTTCTTTTGAGCACCCAAAACACATGTTAAAACTGAGCGGTAAAAAAATATTAACAATTTCACGATCCAAAGTTTTGCATTTCTAAACCTGAAATCTGCACCTCGATGTTGCCCAGTTTCAGTTCAACCCAACTACGGTTTTGAAGATGTCGTTTGAAGAATATCACAATTGCTGCCATGGCCGTCATCTTAGATAATGGAGCGGAACCACTTTATCAATTCTGAGTCTCCATGTTGCATAGGTGCCTCCCACCTAAGTTTTGGATTAATCCAAAATATGGTTTGGGAGAAGATATCAAAGGAAGAAATCCAAGAAGGCTGCAACAGTGTCTATCTTGGATATTGGAACTGAATAATTTTAGCAATTCTGAATGTCCATATAGACCTGATGAATCCAGCCCCCCAGATAAGAGCGTGTATTGGAAAATTATTTTCTTTATTTCTCATCCAAAACATATGTTGTGGGTACTCAAAAGAACCGTCTCAGTGAGACAGTCCTGTGCACCCATAACACATGTTTAAATCAATAGGTAAGGAAATAACTAAAATTTTATGCAAATAAAATTTCCTTATCTGGACCTATGTGACGCCATGCAAGTTTGGTTCAATGTGACAAATGGTTTTGGAGAAAATTTGGTTTGAAGAAGTTCAATATAGCTCTTACCATGACAATTTTGGATATCAGAACAGAACAATTTTAACAATTCAGAATCTCCAAATGTTGCCCAGATGCCTCTGTATAAGTTTTGGTTCAATCTGACATAATTGAGCCGTGACACGAGTTTTCCAACAATGTGGTATGTGTGACCAGCAAAGTGTCCGATCAGCCTGCGCATACGTCCAGTCTGATCAGAGCCTTTGCTAGTAGCTTGAATTTTCTATGAGTGTTAGGCTACTGACTGAACATCATTTGGAATTTCTACGCTTAAAAGGAGGCTGCAAAGGCTCGTCAGAGTCTACACATGTCAAAATGCCACATTGTTGGAAATCACATGTAAAAGCGCAATTATGATTTGAGAGATCACATCATTTGAAGAATTTCAAGATGGCTTCCATCTTGGATTAGTGTTTCCCCTAGGCCCTTTTAGAATGGCGCTGCGCCATGCCCTTTTCTTGTAGCGCCATGTCCCTTTTCCCGTGCGCCATGCCTTTTTTCTGACCGATCGCAGCCTTTTCTATAAAACAACAGTCCATTTTCTAGTATGAAAAGTCCGTTTTCCTTTGTTACTACCGTAATCCGAGATATTTTCAGCAAACAGGTGACCTGATTACGTAAGATTATGTAAGAAATTTGTTGACTGTCTGGACAGTGCACATGCCTTTGACAGTGTCATCAAACAGATTTACCGATAGATTTTCACAATGGACACACTGATAGATGTAATTCTTCTTTGTTAAATTAATTTTGCGGAACTTAATTCAAACTTTGTGAGAACGTCTGTTTTTTTTGTAAATTAAATACTATATTATATTATATGTAATAAAATTATATATTAATAGATCTACCTTTTTAATAAAGTTCGTTTTTTATTTTGTTGAAAAAGAAATATTTCTGCACCAGTTAATTTTTTTTTATCAACTTACCTCCCTTGAAATTATTGCATTTATTTCCCTTTGAACATAACATCATATTGAGGCCTCCTAGGGGTTTGGGGGGAAATAAAATGCTAGAATTTGCGAGGAACAGGGTCAGGGAACATCAGTGACCTATATAAGAGTGACTAGAAACTCCAATGAAATACCAATACTCAACTAAAATAACACTGTCGTGTATCTTACACAGGTAAATGAGGGAAACTCGATATCATTTATCTACACGATTGGCTTTTACCGCTGTTTTGGAATACACAGCGTAATTTTTCTGTTGTTTACCTAAACTTTTAACACCATTATAAACACCTAAATTATATAATAACAATAATTATGAATCATTGGGCATCTTAGTTTATGAATATTGATAAATCGAGACACAGATATAGCCATGTTTGAAGCTTTATTTGCCAGAGTGAAAGAGGTATTTTTGAAGCCATTTTTGCCAATTTCCGCAACTTTCTTAAATCGGCCGATACTTACACGGTCATAACTCATTCGGATTAGTTTTTACAATGCAGAAACATAGCTTTTAGCAATATTTCATATATGTTTTTTCGATTGTAATTAACAATATTTACCAATAAGCGATATTTACGACGAAGTACGCTCTTTAAAGTAGCCCAATGGGAAACGATCGCTCACCATGGAGCCAGCATAATGTTTGGAGACACCATAATTTACGATGCTCAAAGGCAGATAACTCTGAACTTGAAACGGTGACCAGGAATTAATTCAAAAACATAAGATATTATGCCGGTTCTAGTTATCTGCAAGTATTAAAAAGATCTGAATAAAAATTGCATTGGAAACCTGGTGAAAGTGTAGTTTTCAGATTCTCAAAAGGCAGCTAACTCCGTAGTAAGTTATGGGATCTGACCGAAATTCAAACTCATCCATACTTTTATGTATGTCCTGGTAACCTACAGGGATGAAGAAAATCAACTGAAAAATGAAGGTGCTAGAGTGGTCACAACATTATACAACGTTATATTTTAGATGCTCAAGGGCAGCTAAGTTGAGCTAACTCTGTAGCTGGTGGATGGGTTTGGCGGATAATCAAACTCATTCAAACTTTTAAGGAAGTCCTTGTTACCTACAAATGAGGAAGATCCATTCAAAGATGAAGGTGCTAGAGTGGTCACTACAGATCTCCCATTGTAAGTCTATGCAGATTTTTTATGATGCTCAAGGAGAGTTAACTCCACAGTCTTAAGTTGGTTCTACTTTAAATTAAAGTCATCCAAGCTTTTATGGTTGTCCTTGTTACCTGAAAGAATGAAGAAGATCCAATAAAAAATGAAGGCGCTAGAGTGGTCACAACATTATCAATCATTTTTTAAGATGCTCAAGGGCAGCTAACTCCATAATAGGTGATGGGATCTTGACTGAATTTAAACTCATCCAAGCTTTTATAGTTGTCTTTCTTATCTGCAAGAATGAATATGATCTATTATAAAATGAAAGCACTAGAGTGGTCACAACAATTCTCCCATTATAAGGCTATGGGGATTTTTTAAGATGCTCAATGGCAGCTAACTCTTCAGTCGCAGGTCTGATCTGGCCAAATTTTGAACCCATCTAAGCTTTTCTAGTTGACCTTGTTACCTGCAAGAAAGAATAAGATCCAATTAAAAATGAAGGCGCTATAGTGGTCACAACATTATCCATCAATTTTTAAGATGATCAAGGAGAGCTAACTCCATAATAGGTGATGGGATCTTGACGAAATTCAAACTCATTCAAGCTTTTATAGTTGTCCTTCTTATCTGCAAGAATAAAGAAGATCCATTCAAAATTGAAAGCACTAGAGTGGTCACAACTTTTCTCTCATTATTAGTCTATGGGGATTTTTCCAGATTTTCAAGGGCAGCTAACTCATAAGTCATTGGTCGGATCATGCAAAATTTCAAACTCATCCAATCTTTTATGAATGTCCTTTTTAGATGAAAGAATAAAGAAGATCCAATTAAAAATGTAGACGCTAGAGCTGTCACAACATTATCCGTCATTTTTTTTAAGATGCTCAAGGGGAGCTAACTCCAAAATAGGCGATGGGATCTTAAAGAAATTCAAACTCATCCAAGCTGTAATAGTTGTTCTTATTGTCTGCAAGAATGAGGAAGATCCATTCAAAATTGAAAGCACTAGAGTGGTCACAACATTTTTCCAATTATAAGTCTATGGGGATTTTTCCAAACGCTCAAGGGCAGGTAACTCATAAGTACCTGGTCCGATCCTACTGAATTTCGAACCCATCCGAGATATTATGGGTTTCCTTGTTGCCTGCAAGAATGAAGAAGATCCAATCAAAAATGAAGGAGCTAGAGTGGTCACAACATTATTCATTAATTTTTCAGACGCTCAAGGGCAGCTAACTCCGAAGCAGTGATGGAAAGGGACGGATCCTGCCGAATTTGGAACGCATTTGAGATTTTATGGTTGTTCTTGTTATCTGCAAGAATAAAGAAGAACAAATCAAAAATGAAGGAGCTAGAGTGGTCACAAGATTTTCCCAATTATAACCCTATGGGAGCTATCTGTTGCCATGGTAACCAGAGTTCTGATCCAATCTTACCCAAAACCTTATGCAATCAATCCCCTACCCAAATCATGCTTCTGATGAAATTGGATTATGATTGGGCAGCTGGTTTCAGAGATATTCATGTTTGAAAGTGTGAACGGATGCACGGACGCCGGCTCGAGTCCCATACTATAAGCTCACCCTGAGCCTTCAGCTCTGGTGAGCTACAAATGAAGGAGCTAGAGTGGTCACAACATTATTCATTAATTTTCTGACGCTCAAGGGCAGCTAACTCAGAAGTCAGTGATGGAATCTTGTCGAAATTCAAACTCATCCAAGCTTTAATAGTTGTCCTTCTTGTATGCAAGAATGAGGAAGATCTATTCAAAATTGAAAGCACTAGAGTGGTCACAACATTTCTCCCATTATAAGTCTATGGGGATTTTTCCAAACACTCAAGGGCAGGTAACTCATAAGTCCCTGGTCGGAACCTGCTGAATTTCAAACACGTCGGAGATATTATGGGTTTACTTGTTGCCTGCAAGAATTAAGAAGATCCAATCCAAAATGAAGGAGCTAGAGTGGTCACAACATTATTCATTAATTTTTCTGACGCTCAAGGGCAGCTAACTCCTAAGTCAGTGAAGGAATCTTGCCAAAATTCAGAATCATCCGAGCTTTTATGGTTGGTCTTGTTATCTGCAAGAATGAAGAAGATCCATCCAAAAATGAAGGTACTTGAGTGGTCACAACATTTCTCCCATTATAAGTCTATGGGGATTTTCCAGAGGCTCAAGGGCAGCTAACTCATAAGTCCCTGGTTGGATCCTGCCTAATTTCGAACCCATCCGAGATTTTATGGTTGTCCTTGTTACCTGCAAGAATAAAGAAGAACAAATCAAAAATGAAGGAGCTAGAGTGGTCACAAGATTTTCCCCATTATAACCCTATGGGAGCTATCTGTTGCCATGGAAACCAGAGTTCTGATCCAATCTTACCCAAAACCTAATGCAGTCAATCCCCCACCTCAATAATGCTCCTGTTGAAATTTGATTATGATTGGCCTGCTGGTTTCAGAGATATTCATGTTTGAAAGTGTGGACGGACGGACAGACCCACGGACGGAGGGACGGCGGCTCAAGTCCCATACTATAAGCTCACCCTGAGCCTTCGGCTCTGGTGAGCTAAAAAGGACATCTTTTTTGGAGGATCAAAGGAAAGAATGCTGGATTTTTTTATTCTATAAGTAAACAGGGAACAAAAGTATTTTTTTTTGGGGGGGGGGGGGGGGTGGTAGGAGGAGGAGGGGACAAAGACAGAGTTCTGAAGGGCATAAAAACAAATTGGTATAAACAGAGAACATAGGAAAACTAGTGGGGAGGAGGGGGGACAAGCCAATTTATTTCAGGGGAACTAGAGAACAGACTACCAGCTTATTGTAGTAAACATTCAAAGTAGGATTGCATGCAAAAATTAGCCTAAGCAACCACACTTATCGCAAAGTTAATGTGCCCTTTTTGATCGCTCAGCGCGCGCTTAAAGCGCCCCTTTTTTATAAAGTTACCGTGCCCTTTTTTGTTCCTGGGGTAAACACTATGGATATCAGGAGGACGGTCTTACCTGTGGCATGGTTGCCAGATTAATAACTAGTAATGACGGGTTCTTCTGCACAATCTGAGCTAATTGGTTCAAAGGAAAAGTTCCATCTCCTGTGTCAATCATCAAATTGTCAAATGATCCTGAAAAAAAAAAACGTAAGATATCACAGACCTTTTTGAAAAAAGTAATTCTGTGGAAGTAGATTTTAAATTTGGCCCCAAGATTGTAAAACTTTTTTCATGTTCAACTAACTGAGCATGAATTTCATCCTACTCATAAATGTTAAAAATGCCAGCAATGAAACAGCACAACAAATAGATGTTTAAATAGATGGCTAAAAAGTTCACTCAAAAAGTTTGTGTTATTAAGTGCTTTAACTCTTTGCAAGCTGAGTAATTTTGCAAGTTTTTTGTTGTTTAATTTTTTTTCAAAAAAATAACTGTTTTGAAAAATTATTTCATGAACACCATCAGAGTATTAAACAGCTTGGAACTTTGGATCAAGATCATGCCCGAAGATTTGTCCGACCTAATCTGAGTCCAAACTTTGCAAACTTATGTCATCAACAGACATCAAAAGTTGCCACGGGCAAGGAAACAGTTTTAAGTGTAATCAATTCACAACTCCAGATAAGAGTGTGTAATGGAAAATTGTTTTTGTTATTTCTCTATCAAAACATATGTTGTGGGTACTCAAAAGAACCGTCTCAATGAGACGGTTCTTTTGAGCACCCAAAACACATGTTTAAACTCATAGGTAAGAAAATATTTAGAATTTTACTCTAAAAAATCCTTACCTGGACCAATGATATTACCTGTAGATGATCTGAGAGCAAGATTGTGTATATATTCATGCTTCAGATTCTCCACTATTGCATGATATTCCTCCTTCAATTGATTTGAATCTATAATCCCATGGATATCTTCCTCCGACACATCAAGCTTTGCTGCCTTAAGTTTTACCTCTAAAAAACAAAACTGACTGCATATATTTTGGCCTCGATGCAACAAACCCTGTCTTTGGTGTTTCTAACACCAGGAGACTCCAACTAGTCTCCTCAGCTACAGAGACTACATAGAACTTTAAAAATTTGCTTGTAGCAAGTTTAGATATGATCCTTTCCAATAAGTGAAAAACAAAGGTGCTGATCAGACTGCGCAGATATGCAGGCTGGTCTGCGCCTTTGTTGTTCCCAAAACCCCGAAGACAGATTTTCTCGCGTCAAGGCCCATTTTAAACTCTATAACAGAACAAATACAACCAGTAGTAACAAATAGGGAGCACAGTGGCTCAGTGGTATAGTGCTTGACTCGAGACCGAAGGGCTGCGGGTTAGAGCCTCACCGGCGTCACTGCATTGTGGTCCTTGAGCAAGACACATTTATCCTAGCTTAGTCCTGGTTCAACCCAGGAAGACCCTTCCCTATATAACTGAAAGATTGTTGATGGGAAATAAAGAATCAAATCAAACAAAAGTAGTAACACATCACAGTACAGTCCTGCCAGCCAAGAGTGACAGTGGCATCATGTTTTGTTTACAAAGACAGATAGGATTCATACACAAGTGATCTATCGATTCACATCAATTCGGAGGATTAGTGTACAAGTTAATGTTTAACGGGTAGCATTGAACTATATACTTAGCGATTGTAAACTGTCACCATTGGCCGGCACGGCACTAGATGATCTTAAATTTGGAACAGAAGTTACTTGCCCCATGACAAAGAGCCCAGACTGAGATCAGACTGCTTCTAGTGAAGCATTCTGATCAGGGTCTTCCCTGTTAGTTTTTCTGGCATGTATTTTGTGAACCCCAGTCCAGCTGATAACCTACACTTTATTTGAGAACATAAAGAGAAAAGTGTTCGAAATATTAGAATGACTACCATATATATCAACAAGCTATCAGAAATGCCAAACCAGTCCATGTAACAGTGATGGCAAACTTTGCAAATAAATACATGAACAACTGATACAAGAATCTTTTGACTTTTCCCTCTTGGTGAAACAAACTAGATGGCCTGAAGTCACTCATGTGAATTTCACTCATCCCTTAATAGAAATGAAATCAATTCCTTAGCATCTACTATTCCACACAAATGGGTTAACATTATAGCTTCTTGCCCCTTAATTGAGGACCATAACATAAAAGTACTAAACTCTTAGCTGTAGGTGCAATTTGTGGTCCCTTTATATCAATCCACAGAGCTATCCCCACGTTTAAGTTTGAACAATCTTAGTGGTGAACCTCTAGATGATACTACAACTGAATTTATTTAACTGGCTGAGAAAAAGCGACAAATGCTCTGAAAGCCTCACATTTTATCTCTTTTCTATTCCCCAAAGACCCCAACTCATAATACCTGTAGCAACAAAGCAAGTGCCAAAGTGCCCAAGAAGGGGCTTCATTTTTAGAACCACTATATTGCCAAACTATGGCACAAATGGCAAATGACCCTATAGATTTACATGGATTTTAGAATAAGACGTTTATTGACTTATGCCAGGACATTAGTTTAGAGTGCGTATCGAAAAACTAATTTTCTTCTTTCTCAACCAAAACATATGTTGTGGGTACTCAAAAGAACTGTCTCAATGAGACGGTTCTTTTGAGCACCCAAAACATGTTAAAACTGAACGGTGACCTATATCAAAGTGACTGGACATTTAATTTTTCAGCCATATAGGTATGTCGTGGCATGTGTCACGTGACTTACACCTGGTGTGCCTTTCATCGTACACACAAAATGGCGACACAGCTTGAGAAACCGCTGCATTTATAGATATCTTGAAGAGCATACTTTGTTGTAAATATTGCTTATTGGTACACCATTTTAATAACAATCGAAAAAACATATATGAAATATTGCTAAATGCTATGTTTCTGCAATGTTAAAATTAATCCTATTGAGTTATGACCGTGTAAATATCGGCTGATTTTATGAAAGTTGCTGAAATCGTCAAAAATGGCTTCAACAATATCTCTTTCACTGCGACGAAAAAAGCTTCAAACATGGCTATGTCTGTGTCTCGATTTATCAATATTCATTAACTAAGATGTCATATGATTCATAATTATTGTTATTATACTATTTCATTGTTTTTGAAGGTGTTAAAAGTTTTGGTAAACAATAGAGAAATTACACTGTGTATATTCCAAAACTGCGGTAAAAGCAAATTGTGTAGATAAATGGTATCGATTTACCTGTGTGAAATGCCCGACAGAGTTATTTGAGTTGAGTATTGGTATCTCATTGGAGTTTCTAGTCACTCTTATATAGGTCACTGAACTGATGGATAAGGAAATATTTATAATCTTACACTCAAAAATTTTGTTTATCTAAACCTGTAAATGCAGATTAAGATCTTTTTGATTGGGAAATGTAAAAAGATATTTCAAAAGTGTTTTTTTACAAAGGTTTATTTTTCCAGGCCAAATTAATATTGGTTGGTTGGTTGGTTTTGTTGCTTTACGTCCCAAGTCAACACTTATGGTCATTGCGGGACGGTCAGTTCACCTAACCACACTTTTTTCCTGGGCAGGCTTGAACAAGCGGTTAACCAGTAATTCGTGCACAACCTTTCGCTTGTAACTGACAACAACCCTTCTTGAATAAATCAGCGGAAGGGAGGAGAATCACCGTAGAAATAATTTCATGATCAATCTCCACGAAAGTATGGGACCGGACCGGAATCGAACTCGCGACCCCTGGATATGCAGCCAGACACACATCTGTAGCCAGACACGTTACCGACTGCGCTACGCGGCCCGGCCCAAATTAATATAATCAAATTATTCATTAACCTTGATAACAGGTTTATATAAACAAAAATTTTCAGCATAAAATCGTTAATATTTTCTTACCCATAATTTTTGGCATATGTTTTGGGTGCTCAAAAGAACCGTCTCATTGAGACAGTTCTTTTGAGCACCCACAATATATGTTTTAGTTGAGAAATAAAATAACTCTTTTTCTGTTACACACTCGTAACTAAAGTCCTGCTTGATCTTTATTTGGAGCACTGTCATATACACCTACCTTTTTCTTTCTTTTGACCTTTGGACTTTTTGGTTGCGTAAGTTCTGAAAACTGACCATGATGGTAGAGCCGGTGCACACAACAACTGTTGTTCAATACGTTTAACGCTACAATTAAGGTGTCTTGTGATATCAGTGTGTCGAAGGACAGTTCTCAAACACACGGTAGATCTGACAAAGTGCCTCACCAGAGCCATCCTATCTGAAATGAATACCGGTAGTGGGAAATCAAATTTTGATAACCATATCTGACCTAGATTACCTAATATTAAAACACATGAATTTTTTTTTTTCAAAATTCTATACGATATCCTCTTTTGGAAACAGTGTAGACCAGATCTGTTGCCTTCTATCGATAGAAGCCAACAGATCAGGATATCCTCTTTTGGAAACAGTGTAGATCCGGATCTGTTGCCTTCTATCAATAGAAGCCAATAGAACAGGATATCCTCTTTTGGAAACAGTGTAGATCCAGATCTGTTGCCTTCTATCGATAGAAGCCAACAGATCAGGATATCCTCTTTTGGAAACAGTGTAGATCCAGATCTGTTGCCTTCTATCAATAGAAGCCAACAGAACAGGATACACACTGTTTCATCTATACATATACCAGGGGATAAAGCTAGGTTGCAACTACCGGTGAAAAATTTGCCCTAAGGGCCGAAAATTTGCCCAAAGAGCGGCCTAAAAAGACTACCTTTTTTACAATTTTCATCAATCACCACACAAAGGCAAGCTATGGTGACAATATACTGCCACTGCATCTCATTTCTCCTGCCATTAAATGGCAATAGTATGTGTTATGACTAATTTGCTTTTAACTATGACAGAAAATGCCGTAATTTTGCACTTCTCCCATTCTACCCACTCCTCTAATATTACTGAAGGGAGAATTCTCCCTACTGTCAGGGCCTAGCTTAAACCCTGTATACATGTACAATGAATCTGTAATGGTAATGAAACAAGATACAGGCCTTCAGATTTATGGTGGGCCCGGGTCATTGTTCCATGATTTCCAAATATGGCCCATCACTTTCCAAGGCAGTGGGCCCAGTGAACCCATCCTTTTTAGTTGTGAAAAATTCTCACTTTAATAAAAATATTCATCTTACAGCAAGTCTACGAACTCCAAAAAACAGAATGTACATGTAGGTAGTCAATACGGTAAAACATGTCTTAAGCAGCCACTCAAAAAGACAAAACAAAGATCTTAATAACAAATGGTAGCTTAATGAAGGTCGTTGAGCGGCCGCTTAAGACGGGTTTTACTGTATAATCAGCAGTCAATATACAAATATGCATACAAGTGTCTGAGTCAGTTTGTAGCTAAAGTAAACTACCCAAATGTCAACTGTGGTTAGTTTGATATGCTCGGGCCCATCATTTCAGAAAATGACCCACCATTTTTTGCTCCATGGGTCACTTCGGCCCACCAATATTGAAAAAAATCTGAAGCCCTGAAGATAGCAAGCAGTCTGAAGGAGAGCTAAATCCCCCCCCCCCCCCTGCTTAATCCCATGATCTTGACTTTCAGTGAGCGACACTGAGTGTAGCTAGCGACACTGAGTGTAGCTGAGTCATATGTTCTGCAAACCGTTTCACTGAGAGGAACATTTGCATGAAGAAGTGGGACATAACCCCCCCCAAACCCCCCAGCACAGATAATGACTTTGAACCAAAAAAGCTACGGAAAGCACCAGAATGCGTTAATTTCACCTCTTATCATCACAATTATGTTTATGAATGACTGATTCTAATACATGTAATAAAATGAATTGCAAAATGTCCAGAAAATTGTGTGCTCTTTGTTGTTATTTCATATAACGAGGCTTATTATACTCGCTTTTTTCTTTAGAAACAAGTTGCCTAATTGGCGACGATCGCTCACCTGGGAGCCAGCATAATGTTTGGAGATACCATAAATGATGATGCTCAAAGGCAGATAACTCTGAACTTGAAACAGTGACCAGGAACTAATTAAAAAACATAAGATATTATGCCAGTCCTGGTTATCTGCAAGTTTTAAAAAGAACTGAAATGGTGAAAGTGTATTTTCAGATGCTCAAGGGCAGCTAACTCTGTTGTCAATGATGGGTTCTGACCACTCCAATCTTTAATGTATGTCCTGATAACCTACAAGGATGAAAATAATAAAATGAAAAATGAAAGCGCAAGAGTGGTCACAACATTATACAGCTATATTTTAGACCCTCAAGTGCAGCTAACTCTGTAATTGGTGGTTGGTTGTAGCGGATAATCTAACTCATTGAAGCTTTTATGGGTGTCATTGTTACCTGCAAGAATGAGGAAGATCCATTCAAAAATGATTATGAGGGTGCTAGAGTGGTCACAAAAGATCTCCAATTGTAAGTCCATTAGAGCTGCAATGATTCACTGAAATCGTATCGTGTCGCAATACTTGTTCTGACGATACGCGTATTGTATCGTGAGGTCATTTCACAATACGCTAACGCTACAGCACTTAGTGTTACATATCAGAAATGAATTTTAAAAACACATGCTTTTGTACAAAAGGAATGTTACCATTTTCCCTTTTATTTTTTCTGCTTTAATGAGTAAACCCTTTTCCATGTTAAACTCTTGATATATCCTGTTTTAAAACAGTGTAGAACAAGATCAGCTGACTTCTGAGAATCCCAATATACACAGTTTTTGGCTCTGCTTGTAAATAAATGCTAATGATTGGAGTTTGGAATATTTTAAATGAATTTGATAACTCTGGGGAATAATGTAGTGCATAAAAAACTGACAAGGGCTAATTTTGAGTATTTACTTCTCCTAATTTCATAGATCTATGATATTTCTAAGGTTCTCAAGTTGTCAAAAAAATATCGCGATGCATATCGTATCGTGAGGCAAATATCGTGATGCGTATCGTATCGTGAGGTAACTGTATCGTTGCAGCCCTAAAGTCCATGCAGATTTTATACTATGAACACTCAAGGGCAGTTAACTCAACAGTCTGAGGTTAGTTCTTCTTAATGTTCAAACTCATCCAAGTTTTATGATTGTCCTTGTAACATGAAAAAATGAAGATGATCCAATCAAAAATGAAGGCGCTAGAGTAGTCACAACATTATCAATCACTTTTTAAGATGATCAAGGGGAGCTAACTCTATAATAGATGATGGGATCTTGAGGATATTCAATCTCATTCAAACTTTTATAGTTGTCCTTCATATCTGCAAGAATAAAGAAGATCCATTCAAAATTGAAAGCACTAGAGTGGTCACAACATTTCTCCCATTATAAGTCTATGGGGATTTTTCCCAACCCTCAAGGCTAGCTAACTCATGTCCTTGGTCGGATCCTGCAGAATTTCAAACTCATCCAAGCTTTTATGTTTGTCCTTGTTAGATGAAAGAATGAAGAAGATCCAATCAAAAATGTAGACGCTAGAGCGTTCACAACATTATCCATCAAATTTTAGGATGCCCAAGGGGAGCTTACTCCAAAATAGGTGATGGGATCTTGACGAAATTCAAACTCATCCAAGCTTTAATAGTTGTTCTTCATATCTGCAAGAATAAAGAAGATCCATTCAAAATTGAAAGCACTAGAGTGGTCACAACATTTCTCCCATTATAAGTCTATGGGGATTTTTCCCAACCCTGAAGGGCAGCTAACTCATGTCCTTGGTTGGATCCTGCAGAATTTCAAACTCATCCAAGCTTTTATGTTTGTCCTTGTTAGATGAAAGAATGAAGAAGATCAAATCAAAACTGTAGACGCTAGAGCGGTCACAACATTATCAAATTTTAGGATGCCCAAGGGGAGCTAACTCCAAAATAGGTGATGGGATATTGACGAAATTCAAACTCATCCAAGCTTTAATAGTTTTTCTTATTGTATGCAAGAATGAAGAAGATCCATTCAAAATTGAAAGCATTAGAGAAGTCACAATATTTCTCCCATTATAAGTCTATGGGGATTTTTTCAGACGCTCAAGGGCAGGTAACTCATAAGTCCCTTGTCAGATCCTACTGAATTTGGAACCCATCCAAGATACTATGGGTTACCTTGTTGCCTGCAAGAATGAAGAAGATCCAATCAAAGATGAAGGAGCTTGAGTGGTCACAACATTATTCATTAATTTTTCTTACGCTCAAGGGGAGCTAACTCCGAAGTCAGTGATGGAATCTTACCCAAATTCAAACTCATCGGAGCTTTTATGGTTGGTCTGTTATCTGCAAGAATGAAGAAGATCCATCCAAAAATGAAGGTACTAGAGTGGTCACAACATTTCTCCCATTATAAGTCTATGGGGTATTTTCCAGACGCTTCATAAGTGCCTGGTCCAATCTTGCCGAATTTCGAACCCATTCAAGATATGGTTGGTTGGTTTTGTTGCTTTACGTCCCAAGTCAACAGCTATGGTCATTGCGGGACGGTCAGTTCACCTAACCACACTTTTTCCTGGGCAGGCTTGAACAAGCGGTTAACCAGTAATTCGTGCACATACTTTCGCTTGTAACTGACAACAACCCTTCTTGAATGAATCAGCGGAAGGGAGGAGAATGACCGTAGAAATCATTTCATGATCAATCTCCACGAAAGTATGGGACCGGATCGGGATCGAACTCGTGACCCCTGGATATGCAGTCAGACACGCATCTGTAGCCAGACACGTTACCGACTGCGCTACGCGGCCCGGTAACCATTCAAGATATGATGGTTGTTCTCGTTACCTGCAAGAATAAAGAAGAGCCAGTCAAAAATGAAGGAGCTAGAGTGGTCACAAGATTTTCCCCATTATAACCCTATGAGAGCTATCTGCTGCCATGGAAACCAGAGTTCTGATCTGATCTAGCCCAAAACCTAATAGTCAATCCCCCACCCCAATGATGCTCCTGATGAAATTTGATTATGATTGGCCAGCTGGTCTCAGAGATATTAATGTTTGAAAGTGTGGACGGACGCTCGCTCGAGTCCCATACTATAAGTTCACCCTGAGCCTTCAGCTCTGGTGAGCTAAAACAAGTAGCCCAATGGGCAAAGATCGCTCACCATGGAGCCAGCATAATGTTTGGAGACACCATAATTTACAATGCTCAAAGGCAGATAACTCTGAACTTGAAACAGTGACCAGAAATGAAGTCAAAAACATAAGATATTATGCCGGTTCTAGTTATCTGCAAGTATTAAAAAGATCTAAATAAAAATTGCATTGGAAACCTGGTGAAAGTGTAGTTTTCAGATACTCAAGGGCAGCTAACTCAGTAGTCAGTTATGGGATCTGACCGAAATTCAAACTCATCCATACTTTTATGTATGTCCAGGTAACCTACAGGGATGAAGAAAATCAAATGAAAAATGAAGGTGCTAGAGTGGTCACAACATTATATTTTAGATGCTCAAGGGCAGCTAACTCTGTAGCTGGTGGATGGGTGTGGCGGAAAATCAAACTCATTCAAACTTTTATGGAAGTCTTTGTTACCTACAAATGAGGAAGATCTATTCAAAAATGAAGGTGCTAGAGTGGTCACAACAGATCTCCCATTGTAAGTCTATTCAGTCTTAAGTTGGTTCTACTTTAAATTAAAATCATCCAAGCTTTTTATGGTTGTCCTTGTTACCTGCAAGAATGAAGAAGATCCAATCAAAAATGAATGAGCTAGAGTGGTCATAACAGTATTCATTAATTTTTAAGATGCTCAAGGGGAGCTAACTCCAAAATAAAAATATGTGATGGGATCTTGACGAAATTCAAACTCATCCAAGCTTAAATAGATGCCCTTATTGTATGCAAAAATGAAGAAGATCCATTCAAAATTGAAAGCACTACAGTGGTTGCAATATTTCTCCCATTGTAAGTCTAAAGAAATTTTTCCAAACGCCCAAGGGCAGGTAACTCATAAGCCCCTGGTCGGATCCTGCTGAATTTCGAACCCATCCGAGATATTATGGGTTTACTTGTTGCCTGCAAGAATGAAGAAGATCCAATCAAAAGTGAAGGAGCTAGAGTGATCACAACATTATTCATTAATTTTTAAGATGCTCAAGGGGAGCTAACTCCAAAATGTGTAATGGGATCTTGACGAAATTCAAACTCATCCAAGCTTTAACAGTTGTTCTTATTGTATGCAAGAATCAGGAAGATCCATTCAAAATTGAAAGAACTAGAGTGGTCACAACATTTCTCCCATTATAAGTCTATGGGGATTTTTCCAATCGCCCAAGGGCAGATAACTCATAAGTCCCTCGTCCGATCCTGCTGAATTTCGAACCCATCCGAGATATTATGGGTTTACTTGTTGCCTGCAAGAATGAAGAAGATCAAATCAAAAATTAAGGAGCTAGAGTGGTCACAACATTATTCATTAATTTTTCTGACGCTCAAGGGCAGCTAACTCCGAAGTCAGTGATGGAATCTTGGCGGAATTCAAACTCATCCAAGCTTTAATAGTTGTCCTTATTGTATGCAAGAATCTGGAAGATCCATTCAAAATTGAAAGCACTAGAGTGGTCACAATATTTCTCCCATTATAAGTCTATGGGGATTTTTCCAAACCCTCAAGGGCAGGTAACTTATAAGTCCCTGGTCGGATCCTGCTGAATTTCGAACCCATCCAAGATATTATGGGTTTACTTGTTGCCAGAAAGAATGAAGAAGATCAAATCAAAAATTAAGGAGCTAGAGTGGTCACAACATTATTCATTAATTTTTCTGATGCTCAAGGGCAGCTAACTCTGAAGTCAGTGATGGAATCTTGCCGAAATTCAAAACCATCCAAGCTTTTATAATTGGTCTTGTTATCTGCAAGAATGAAGAAGATCCATCCAACAATGAAGGTACTAGAGTGGTCACAACATTTTTCCCCGTTATAAGTCTATGGGGATTTTTCCAGACGCTCAAGGGCAGCTAACTCATAAGTCCCTGGTTGGATCCTTCGGAATTTCGAACCCATTCGAGATTTTATGGTTGTCCTTGTTACCTGCAAGATTAAAGAAGAACAAATCAAAAATGAAGGAGCTAGAGTGGTCACAAGATTTTCTCCATTATAACCCTATGGGAGCTATCTGTTGCCATGGAAACCAGAGTTCTGATCAGATCTAGCCGAAAACCTAATGCAGTTAATCCCTCACCCCAATGATGCTTCTGATGAAATTTGATTATGATTGGCTGGCTGGTCTCAGAGATATTAATGTTTGAAAGTGTGCACGGACGCCGGCTCGAGTCCCATACTATAAGCTCACCCTGAGCCTTCGGCTCTGGTGAGCTAAAAAGGGTATATCAATTTCATGTCAAAGTCGATCACCCCATCCCTCGGTCCGTGCGTCGTTCCGTCACGTTTCTTGTAAATGTATCTCCTCCTAAACCACAAGAGGTAGCAACTTCAAACTTTGTAGTTGAATAGGTCACATGATGTAGAGGGTAATGGGCAACATTTTGTGTGACATTGACCACAAGGTCAAATAATGTATTCTCTTGTAAATGTATCTCCTCCTAAAAGGTTAGACATAGCAACTTCAAACTCTGTAGCTGAATAGGTCACATGATGTAGAGGGGACTGGGCAACATTTTGTGTGACCTTGACCCCAATGTCAAGGTCAAATATTGAATTTTCTTGTAAATGCTTCTCCTCCTAAAGCTTTTGACGAAGTAACTTCAAACTCTGTAGGTGCATAGGTCACATATGTAGAGGGCACTGGGCAACATTTTGTGTCAAGGTCAAAGATCAAATAATGTATTTTCTTGTAAATGTATCTCCTCCTAAACGGTTTGACGGAGCAACTTCAAACTTTGTAGCTGGATAGGTCACATGATGTAGATGGTACTGGGCAACATTTGTCAAGGTCAAATATTGAATTTTCTTGTAAATGCTTCTCCTCCTAAAGCTTTTGAGGTAGTAACTTCAAACCCTGTAGGTGCATAGGTCACATGATGTAGAGGGCACTAGGCAACATTTTGTGTCAAGATCAAAGATCAATTAATGTATCTTCTTGTAAATGTATCTCCTCCTAAACGGTTTGACGGAGCAACTTCAAACTTTGTAGCTGAATAGGTCACATGATGTAGATGGTACTGGGCAACATTTGTCAAGGTCACATATTGAATTTTCTTGTAAATGCTTCTCCTCCTAAAGCTTTTGAGGTAGTAACTTCAAACCCTGTAGGTGCATAGGTCACATGATGTAGAGGGCACTAGGCAACATTTTGTGTCAAGATCAAAGATCAATTAATGTATCTTCTTGTAAATGTATCTCCTCCTAAACGGTTTGACGGAGCAACTTCAAACTTTGTAGCTGAATAGGTCACATGATGTAGATGGTACTGGGCAACATTTGTAACTTCAAACCCTGTCGGTGCATAGGTCACATGATGTAGAGGGCATTGGGCAACATATTGTGTGACCTTTACCCAAAGGTCAAGGTCAAATAATGTATTTTCTTGTAAATGCACCTTCTTCTTAACCCGGGGGGGGGGGGGGGGGGGGGGGGGGGTATTCTCCATTTTTCTGCATACATAGGCTCGAGCCCAGCATCTACCCTTCACCCCCAAAAAAATATCAGGATTTTCAAGTACCCCCAAAAAATATTTGAAATCTTAGCAACCCAAAAAAATATCCCCATTCTGTACCATGACCTTAAAATGCATAGAAATGACCCATAAATATAGTCCAATTTTGTGATGACCTCAAAAAAATATCCACAAAATCTTCATACCCCAAAAAATATATATTTTTCTGAAAAACCCAAAAAATATTGACATTCAAAATTTTGAACCCAAAAAAATGACCCCAGCCTACGTATGTATGAAAATATCAGAGTACCCCCCCCCCCCCCTTAACCCTGGGATGTAGCAATATCAAACTTTGCTGGTGCATAGGTCACATGAGGTCGAGGGTACTCGGCAACACTTTGTGTGACCTTGGTCAAATAATGTATTTTCTTGTAAATGCATCTTCTCCTTAAGCATGGGATGCAGCAACATCAAACTTCGTTGACTAGAAGTATATATTAGGTAAATAAATTGGATGCTGGATTGTCATACTGTTCGGATGTGTGTTTTTTTTGTGCTCTTCAAAATTCTAAATTATCAGTAAAATGGGGCTTATATTTTATTCTCTTTTACTGGTTTTAATGGGATATGCGCTTTAGATGTTATCTGTAAACTGTCTCTTATTTAGGAAGGATAATTATATCGGTATTTTTGTAAAATGCCTTAGCGAAAAAATATTTTGTGAAGCCACGTGGGCCAACCGCCATGTTGTCGAATGTTCCAACATCTGGCTTTAGTGCCTGGCTGTCTATTTTATGTTTTTATCTGCGACTGGCATTCATTCTAGTACACTGAGTGTTATTGTAAAAGAAGTGGTTTCTCTACATCTTAGCGCTTTACTTGAATGTAATCAATCTTCAGACTTTTCTCTTTTCTTTAGTGGGTGTTTTTTTTCGAGCATGTGTGACATTTGGGGTTCTTGCTGAGAACAGTGTTGTTCTATGACGCATACGCTGAGGCTACTGCGTAAATTAATTCGCGCTGATGATGCAGTGTACCCCTCCAGCTTCAAAGCCGCTTTTTTTGGTTTGTCTGTACCGAGCCAGCTCGCCGTGGTTATTTTCTCAGGGCACTCAGGCCTCTTTCCACAAGGTAAAAACAGACTCCGACCGTTACGCTGGCATGACCTCTTCGGTGTACGGTTTGGAAACTCACATTAAACCCAACTAGTTTTTTGGGAGTTTTTTTGACTGTACAATGTTCTCAGGGTTTCAGAATGCTAGCTGTGGTGGGCCTCTCCCAGGCTTTGGGAGTTGAGTTTAGTCACATTAGGGGAAATACAACTACATACGAGGCCAACAGTACATTCGAGACCACCTGTGCCGAAGAGGCCGTGGATTGAGGATTGAGCCTTCTCAGGCTGGATCCCTGATACAACAACATTGGCATTTTCACAGCTGTAGCATAATGTCAATGACCTGTGATCAGGCCAAGTGTAGATTCTCTTACATGTAGATTAAGTGTCTAATTAGTAAAATTTCCAAAATTTATTTTTACTGGGTAATAATAATTAATAAACAAATAAGTCCGAATTAATGTTCAATACGGATATATTTCCCTTTTCGAAGAGGCTACTTATGACCAGGCTGGTCAAATAACAATCGCGCTCAAACATGTAACTATGAAATAGACTCTTAACTTAAAAGAGACAGATCTGAAATTAATTTAAGAAAACAACGATGTATTGCAGAAAACATGTAAACAACTTTGCAAGAAAATTACCATTTGTCCACTCACGTAAACGCTTGATGGGGTACAGCAATATACCGAAAGTATGTTCGCGAAACATATCCCATTCCAACACCCTATGTGTAGTATGCAACTTCCTTGCGAGAGTTGCTTAACGCGAGCGCTTTAATGTAGCGCTACGTAGCGCTTTCCTAGCTCTATGCAACGATTATGCCTCAAAAAGCGTTTTTTTGTAACAGTCCGTTGCGCAACGATAACATTCCTATTCAAGATATGCATACACATAAACCGCTTCGTAGCGCTCTGCTTATGCAACGGTTCGTTTCACATATCACTTTCCGCGAGACTGCTCAAGAATAGTTTTGTAGCGGTACGAAGCGCTTTATTGTAACATACCGTTGCATAGCAAAGTGCCACAAAGCGCTACAAAACGCCCGCGTTAAGCAACGCACCCCTGGTGTGCCATTGATGGGACCCCACCCTTCTATGATGCTCACTATGGGAAATCACCTAAACATACCTGGAACATATTCCTCTGTACTTGGACCGCAGACGAACTTCACTGGAATTCCTGTGCCTTATGTGTTATATTTCTTGGGTGCTGGGAGAAGGCATGGAGATAAACACTGTTCAAACTACATATATTTATTTAAGGTATAAGCTATTGGCATGGTAAACTGTACTGCTCTGCTGTTATCAGAGAGGCAGTGTGTATATATATGAATCAGTTACCGTATTAACCTAAGTGTATGATATGTGATACCAATATCATAACATCTCCCTGTTTTTAAAAGAAAATACATCTACACATACAACAATGCATGACTGAAATAATGTTGTGTAGAGTGTAAAAAAAATTCGGACTGGTGCCAGTCTATTTTTCTATAAAGTCTGTTCCCATGAATGAAATAATCTGCTGATTAGATATCAGGGGTGATCTGTTTATTTTCCTCAGAGTTAATCCACTTTTTATCAGCACAGTAATTTGTTTATAATATCCAGAATTTGTTTATCTGATTAATGAATGCTTTTACTGGGATAAATACAAAATAAACAAATTATAACTGTTAAACTGTTTGCATTACTCCAGATAAGTTCCAGTTTACTCTTTTTTCAGCATCAGCGTCAGTATTGTATATACTGTTTATAAATCTAGTTTCCTAGGAGGATGAACAACGCGCCCAGATCTGGTTCTAACAACTGGTGTTTCATTTTCTGGCCTTTCAACAATCTTTTGTGGTGATTTGCGTATAATTGGTTCTGATTCAAGTCGAATTTTCACCGGGGATTTTGGTGTTTGTTTGCTATTATTCTGAATAGTCTCAGGAGGTCGGGTCTCAAGGATTTGAGATTTTGGAGCATTATTTACAAAACTGGGCGTAAAATCTGGGGGGTCAGTCAATTAAAATGGTTTCTCATTTGACTTCAACAGATGACGTCGATCGATTACGTCTGCATGATCCGCCGTCCTGCGTCTCAACAATATATGATCTGTCATTTGTTTTCTTTCTGACGATAGCAGGTTTCCATAGTTTGCCTTGCCTGATCCTAACTCCTTCACCAGGATTTAGGGGTTTCATTGGTTTAGCTGATCTGTCATAGTAATGCTTTGATTTTGTTTGAGAAGTTTGCATTTTCTTTCTCAAAGCAGATTTGCTTGGCACACTCGGATCAAGCAGTTTTGCTGTCACAGGCAGTGTAGACTTTAATTGTCTAGAAAACAATAACTGTGCGGGTAATTTTCCACAGTCGACAGGGGTGTTTCTATATGCCAAAATTGCTAAATAAGGGTCTTTTTTTTATCGGTAAGAGCTTTGTTGAACAAATTCTTGATTGTTTGAATTGTTCTCTCTGCGGGGTTAGCTTGAGGATAAAGGGGGCTTGATGGTGTATGTCTGATGTCCCATTCCTTGCAAAAATCAGCAAATAGCGTACAACTGAATTGTGGTCCATTGTCAAAAATTAACGTCTCGCTAATGCCATGTCTAGAGAAATAACTTTTCAGCCTATTAATGACAGTCTGCGCTCGTGTGTCCCTGAGGCTGCTAACTTCAAAATATCTACTGTACAGGTCAACTAGTACTACATAGTCAACGTTATTCCAGTGGAATAGGTCTGTTGCCACGGTTTGCCATGGTCTTTCAGGAATCTTATAGGAATATAGTGGTTCCTTTTGGTTAGCATTTCTGTGCTCAAGACAAATAGCACAATCTAGTACTGTCGTCCGTATGTCTGTAGTCATATTTTGCCAAAATAGTACTTCTCGTGCTTGCTGCGTGCATTTCTCAATGCCTAGATGAGAAGCATGAATCTTTTCAAGCATTTCTTTGCGTCATTCTTTCGGAATAATGACCTTTGTACCCTTAAGTAGAATACCGTTAATGTATGTGATTTCATCTCTGTAATTCCAAAAGTCAAGTAGTTGTTTGTGACAGTCTGAGCGTGCGTCAGGCCATCCGTCTAGTACAGTCTGCTTTAGTTTTTGCATTTGTACGTCAGTCGCAGTAGCTGTTCTGAGCATGTCCATTTTCCTATCACTGATGGGAAGATTGGACATTACAGCATGGGCGTGATCATCCAGCCCTTCTGTAAGTTTGGGTATGTATCTGATAAGAATTTACGACTTAACGTGTCTGCAACAGGTATATCACGACCGCGGACGTACTGAATGTCAATGTCATACTTTGACAATTGCAATAGCATGCGCTGTAACCGGGGTGGACTGGAATGCAGACCTTTCTTTAGAATTTAAACTAAAGGTCGGTGATCGGTTTGCACAGTGATGCGCTTACCTAAGACTAACATATTCCAATGTTTGCAAGCAAATACAACTGCATAGAGCTCTTTGGTGATTTGAGCATAATTGACTTCGGTTGGAGTTAGCGATTTTGATGCAAAACATACAGGTTTGCCATCTTGCAACAATACACATTCAAGACCATACTTTGAAGCGTCAGTTTGGATTGTTATCGGCTTATTGTAGTCAAAGTATGCCAGTACAGGTTCCTTAGTAATACCATCTTTAATCTTATCAAAAGCATTTTGTTGGGCCTGCTCCCAGACAAAATCTACATCTTTCCTAAGTAATTGTCTCATGGGCTTTGTAAGTTCTGCCATATTGGGTGCGAATTTCTGTAAGTAGGTGATCATACCTAAAACAGTTTCCAGTTCCGCTTTTGAGGTAGGGGTTGGCATTTCTCTTAATACCTTCACCTTATTGCTGTCCATTTTTAGACCAGAGGACGTGAGGACATGTCCGTAGAAGGGAATTTGAGTCTGTCCTATGTCTGTCTTGTCAGCGTTCAACTTTATGCCCATTTGTCTACATCTTGACATCAGTTTGTCAACATTTCTGTCGTGTGTTTTTCTGTCACTACCGTAGACAACAATATCGTCAACTATTGTCTTAACTCCAGGTAGTCCTTCCAAGCATTTGTCCATTTTTGAAATAAATTTGTCCTGAGCCATTTTAAGACCAAAGGGTAGCCATGAGAAGCGATATCGTCCAAAGGGTGTTTGAAATGTAGTCAGAAGTGAAGATTTTTCTGTAAGAACGATGGACCAATAGCCTGATCTGGCATCGAATCTCGAAAAAATCTTTGCATCTGTCAAGTCAGGCAGTATGTCGTCAAGTGTTTTGTTTGGCTAGTGCGGTCTTTTGATCGCGTCATTTAGGTCTTTTGGATCCACTCAGATCCGTATGGAGCCATTGGGCTTTTCTACAGTTACTTAACTGTTCACCCAGTCTGTCGGCTTCATAACCTTTTTGATGACATGTTCCCTTGTCATACGCTCTAGTTCTGCCTTAAGCTTATTGCGTATTGCAATAGGTACACGACGTGGGGGATGTATAACAGGTACTGAGTCTGACTTAAGGTAAATTTCGCATTCACCAGGTAATTGGCCTATGCCGTCAAACACGTCACTGTATTTATCAAGTACAATTTCTTTGGTCAATGGACAAGTGTGTGATGCGTTTGAGTCGACAGCTAAAATGAGTTTGATCAATTCAAGTGACACACATGCATTTAAACCAATAATTGGAGTAGAGTTGGTTTCGACAACATAAAACTCCTCAGAAATGGTCTTATTATTGTAGGTACAGTCTAGCCTTATGTAACCGTCTACCTTAAGATTTCCACCGTCATATGCTGTCAGTCGCTTTGGCGTTTTCTGCAAAGGACATTTAATGCCTAGGGATTGGAATGTTGATCTGGGTAGGATATTGACTTGAGAGCCTGAATCAATTTTCATGCTTACAGTTTTGGACTTGGGGCCTAAATAAATTTTAGCAAAAGCTTGATTTTTGGATTTATCAAAATCAATAGAATCAATAAACAAATTCACACCAGGTGATAAATCCAGATCTGATCCATTTGACGCACTATTTATCACTTCATGTACATTCCGTTTGCTATCCCTTAATTTACTCCTACACACGGTAGCAAAATGATCAAATCTTAAACAGTAATTGCACTGCTGTCCTCTTGCCGGGCAAGTGTCTTTTTTGGAATGATTTCTCCCACAGTTCGTACACTTCTTGGCGACTGCTGGTCCAGGTAGCACTCGCTGTATTGGTTGTGTCATCGTTGGTCCCTGCTCTGCTCTTCCTCGAGGCTGACGTTTAGCTGACCGCTTGGACTTAACATAGTGGATTGACGCCTGGTTGTCAATCACCTTCAGCTGCTCCTGACTTAGTTCGTAGGTTCGTGGAATGTCCAGACATTTTTGAAGCGTCAAGTCTGAACTTTCGTTGATGAGCTTTTCTCTGATTTTTGAAGACTTCACTCCAAAAACAATGCTGTCACGAATCATCTCGTAGTGGATGGCTGCGTCGTACCCACAGTCGTTTAGTAACAATTTTAAACTAGTAACAAAGTGTTCAAACTTTTCACTATCTTCTTGTTCTCTGCACCTCAGCTTTTAGCGTGCACATATCTGGTTTGAGCAAGGTTTGCAGTAGCTCTCGAACCCTGTGTAGTAACTTTCTAGCTTCTTTTTGTCGTCGTCTTGAAGATTCCATGTAGAGAAAATCTGTCTTCCTTTCTCTCCAGCCCATATCATCAAATAGTTGCACTTGACCTCTTCTATTTTCGTTTGTAGAGGTCCTCCAAACATAAATTCGGAATGGGATTTGAAGGATTTGATCGCATTAGGTAAGTCCTTGGACTCCAAGTCCATTCTAGGGTTTTGTCCTTGTGAAGAATAAATTTCCATCTTCTTAGAATGAAAATTACTGCAACAAAGTTAAAACACCTCAAGAATGTTATCCAAATTACAATTCCTTTTTAGAGAATTATATCCTTTAAATTTCTGCACGAATATAGATGTAGGTTCAAAACTCTGACGCCATGTTATATTTCTTGGGTGCTGGGAGAAGGCATGGAGATTAACACTGTTCAAACTACATATATTTATTTGAGGTATAAGCTATTGGCATGGTAAACTGTACTGCTCTGCTGTTATCAGAGAGGCAGTGTGTATATATATGAATCAGTTACTGTATTAACCTAAGTGTATGGTATGTGATACCAATATCATAACATTATGCTGGACCTCAGTATGGCCTGTCTCAGCCGCCTATGATGCAACAGGCAGTTATCAATCCACCAACATGTTTGAATGGACCTGTTCAACACCCTACGGTACTTCACAATGGATTTCCCCAAGTGCCACATCCCAGCGGCTTACCTACAGTAACCAACCAACAGATGGTGTATGGAAGGCATAATGTTCACCATACAGGAACACCTATGGAAGCTCAACCTAATCTACAACAAATTCAAGTTCCACAACCTCTCTTTTCTGTCCCACCTCCAACTGTGCACAGAACATCACATGCGTCTGAATTCAGCAGGAGTGCGCAGCACCAGCCAAGCAACGTCACCAGACACAGAAACCCTACAATGAATAAACCTTGCAAGAACCACCAATACAGACAATATTCCTCGCCAGTGGACTTATCTGAAGCAAATGCGGGAAATGGAGATACTGTAAGTTGTGACAAACCACCCAGGAAGGAATCTGTGCAGATTGCGAACCGGAACTCAGAAGCAGGAGTCAAACTGTGTTGAGGAGTCTAGCTGCTTGGAGGAACTATCCGGGGCAGGTGGAGATACACCACAACTATCAAGTGAAACAACATCAAAACCTTTTACACACTCTGAAGTAGCCAATAACCAGGCAGATGAACAGAATGTGATGGGGTATGAAACCCCCTATCCCGAACCCCCCACCCCCGAACCCCTCACGGAAATTTCCGAATGATCTCACGCAACAACTGGAGCATGAATATTAATAAATTTGCTTTCAAAAGAAGCATGATATCATTATCTAAATATCCTGAAAGTTTTGTAAAAATTGAATTTGTGGATTTGAAGAAAATTAACAATTATTGTATTGCATGGGTATGAAACCCCCTACCGCAAGTGAATAAGAATACTGTATAGATTATCAAACGCAAGGCAATAAATGGTATCACAGGTGATCTTTCATAGATGATTTACAGAGACATTTATTTAAGCCAGCACTTTAAATTTTGGTACTTATCCCATAGGCGAACAGCAAATTGATGCTCTGGCGAACCTCTACATCTGCACAATCTTGCCGAACCCCTCGCGAAAATAACTGTCAGGTTAGTGTCACGTGCAATTGTACAGTGGAAGGACCTCGGACAGTCTTAATGAAGGATAGCCCATAAAAATTACCAGAGAAAAGTTTCAAAGAAAATAATATTTTTTCTATGAAAAAGATAGTAGGTTCAACCCTCGACTTATCCACAAAAGCCGTTTTCTCACTGGACAAGTACCAATTGAAAAATATGGGTTGAAATCTCCATTTTTGCTATTCAACATATAGAAAATAGAAAAAGGTTTACTGAGGTGCTTTCCCCCGTGACCAAACTAATCCTTTTGCATACAGTTGTAGTTTTACATTTCACACATCATATAAAAACGGCATGTTTGGTCACGGGGGGGGGGGGGGGGGGCGCTGTCAAAATGCTCAAAAACACTCTATTATAAAAACTTATTAGAAACTTATTTTGTAAAAACCTGTAGGTAAATATCAATTTGCAATGGCATATTTCAGGGCTTTAGTTATGAGTGCTTTCAAAGAAATTAATTGTCTCATTCCTCAACCAAAAATTATGATGTGGGTACTCAAAAGAACCGTCGCAATGAGACGGTTCTAAGAAGCACCAAAAGTATAGGTTAAATCTGATGTGTAAGAAAATATTACGAATTTACGCTAAAAAACTGTGATTATCTAGACTATGATTTATACAGTATACAGATATGATACACCTCAGTGCACAAGTCGAACTGGTTGAACTCGAAACATTACAGGTAATAGTCAAAAGTAATTGACAGCAAACTTCTTTAGACGAAACAATGAAATCTTCTCAGCCCGAATTTTATGCAAACGCATCACTTTCGTCTCAAGTTTTATGCCGCAAACATTATATTAACATGTATTTAGGTAAATACTCGACGAAACTTTGACTTTCTGTGAAATAGAGTTTGGTCACAAAAATACCACCACCCCCTAAACCTAAATGCATTATGCTAGCCACAGGCTGTCAAAATTTGGGCAGATTGAATAGGAAACTGTCCGAGGCCCTTTGAGATGCACGTTTCCAATACTTTCAAGAATAAGCTGACAGTAATATTAACGAAATACTCTTAATTTCTTAAAAGGTTTAGACAAATATTTTGCACAAAGGTTTTTCACAGTATCTCCTTATATAATACATGTATTTACAAATATCGTCGATTGGGCTAGCACAGTTATCGCATATATGCGCATTCACCTCCAAAAACGTAATCAGAAGAAGATTGTTTCTGAGTTTAGGTCTGAGTCCTTAGCCGCTAGTACATCCACACTTTGTCAATGTGTCTGCGAGCAGCGAAGGCTCTGGCGAGTCTGCGCATTGTGCTGACTCGACTGGGACTTCTTCATTTGTCAATTTGATAAAGTAACATCAAATTTTCATGCAATGACCCATTCAATGTTGCATGAAACGTTGTCAGCACAAACGTGATAATATACCAGGAAAGCCAATTGAATATGCCATACCCATGCTAGTCATTTTTGGCGGAAAATGCGTTTCACGTCGTGGGTTTCAATCTTTTCAGCAGTTTTTTCCGTGTGGGGTTCGGGGTTTGCTTAGACTGCACGGACATTATCTAAACTGTATTTTGGTGGAGACAACTTTGTGCGACATTTTCTCTATGCACTATGTTTTTAACATTATTTATCAGCTTAACGGAGAAGATAATGCCTCCATATTGACATTTTAAACCCTTACTTTGAAAGAATAGGACCAAAGCATATTAATTAACATAACACTACTGAGAAATTTCCGTGAGAGGTTCGGGGGTTCGGAAATTGGCGAGAGTGTGCAGAATCGCCAGATCCTTGACTGCTCTCAGATGGGATACGTGCCAAAATCAAAGTTCTAGCTAAAATAAATGTTTCAATTAGTAATTCATCATTAATTGCCGCTGCATTTCATATCTACACAGGTTTTCATATTCATTTGCGGTAGGGGGTTTCATACCCCTTCAATGCAATAAATGTTAATTTTCTTCCTAACCACTTTTTCAATTTGGACAAAACTTTCAGGATATTTTGATACTAATATATCACATCGTTTGAACAAACAATAATTTAATTGTGTACCCATGTTGTCGCGTGAAACTATTCGGTAATTTCCGTGAGGGGTTCGGGGGTGCGGGGTTTGGGGTTCGGGGAAGGGGAAGGGGGTTTCATACCCCATCACAGAATGTAAGTGTTATACTAATAGAAGATCTAACCCCCCTACAGCAACTTAACGAAGACGTAGAGGACTATAGGAATTCACTTGATAAAAGGAAGGTTGATATTGACCCTATTTGCAGCTGCGATCTGGATTGTCAGGATAGCAGCAAGCATTCTTTTTTAGCCATCCCGTGCCTCAACCTCCGACCTCCAGACAGTCTCAGTTGGAGCTTGCAGTTATCACGAGACTTTAGATATCGCTTCTGTGAATATTGAAGGCGTGAAGGGAAACTCTCCATTTCTTATACATTTAGCAAGAGACAAAAAATACTTTGTATCCAGGAAACTTGGCTCTGGTCCTTTGAGGAAAAATCATTAATAATCTAATCCCCAACTATGATTCATTCACAAAATGTTCTGACATGTACGATAAATTGTCAAACTTTCAGGCACCTAGAGGAAAAGGAGGCGTAGACATTGCATGGCCTAGAGAATGGTCTCATCTAGTGAAATGTTTGGAGGACGGTAACGAGCGGATTGCGGTCATTGAATTGCAGTGTCAGGAAGAAAAAAAACTGTGTATCGTTTATGTCTACATGCCAACCCTCAATATACCTCAATCAAAGGCAACATATCAGGAGCACTTGGACTTGCTATATAGCATATTAGCCAAATATAAGGAATCTCATAGGATTGTCATTTGCGGTGATTTTAATGCAACTCTACTTCATGAAAGGAGCAACCCACATGATAAAATGTTGAAGAAATTTGTGCAAGAAAATGACTTAGTTAATACAGTTTTGGTACCTGATCATACTTTCTTCTCTCATACCGACATGGCCTCATCTCAGCTGGACTACATTTTCACTATTGATGTTACAACTGAAAAACATATTCAAACAAAGGTGAATGACTTTATCTTGTGCAATACCTCGTCGCATGTACATCTTCTAATGACACTAAGGGCCTCTGTAGCAGCAGTCGAAAAAACTTCAAAATCAACTCATCAGAAGAGTGTAAAGTTCTGTTGGGATAGAGTTATTGTCGAAAAATTTCAAAGTGAAATTATGAAGGAGCTAATGAAATTTCCAAATCTTGAATGCATACCTGTAGATAGACGCCTTGAGATAATTACGGAAGTGCTAAAACAGCAGCCAAAAACGGTGTACCTTCAGTTATAACACGCCTCAAAGGACCTAGTTTTAAACTGTCCCCCAGCGTAAAATTTCATATGAGAAAACGGAAGGAAGTCTTCTTCAAGTGGAAAGAAGCTGGCCGACCTCCAAAGGGTCACACTCTCTACGAACAGAAAAAAACAAGCCTCCAAGGATCTGAGAAAGCAAGTCAGAAAGGAGTTTACAATGGATAGACAGAAATTCCTGGGTGAAGTCATGAATCATCCTTCCGACCAGAACTTTTACCGACTGATCAAACGTAACCAAGGCCAAAAGGAGAAAACTGTGAGTGAGTGTATAAAATTTAAGGGTGAGGACATTTTTGACTCTGAAATTCAAGGTAAAAACTTTTCTGTATACTTTGAGGATCTAGCATTACCAAAAAATAATGACAGTTTTGATAAGGATTTTTACCAGCTAACAAGGTTCAACATGCATGTATTCGGGAGATCTGCGAGCAATCTGAGAATGTTATAACTCCATTCAGTGCTAAGGTGGTGCAGGATAGTGTCAGATCTTTGAATGCTAACAAAGCTCCAGACGAATTTGGTTTGGTCTCTGAACATACGAAATATGGCCTCAAACCGTTATTGCCGCTCCTTGTGAATATATACAATGAAATCATTGCAAGGGGTATCATCCCTGCCAATTTCAAGTCCGGTATTATCCATCCTATCCACAAAAAGGAAAGGATCCAACCAGTATAGACAACTATAGGGAATAACGGTGACTTCTGTTTTTGGTAAGCTGTTCGAGATTCTCCTCCATACAAGGATGACTGATCTTAACCATAACCAGTGTGATCTTCAATATGGGTTCACCAAGGGTCTGACCCCGACAATGGCCGCGCTGATTTTGTCTGAAGCAGAAGCCGATGCAAAGATGAGGAAACATCCTCTCTACATTGCTACATAGACACCCAAAAAGCCTTTGATGTCGTAGACCATACTATCCTATTGAACAAGCTCTATGAGGAGGGGATCAACCAGAAGATCTGGCTCATTGTACGAGATTTATATTCTGGTCTTACTGCAAAAATCAAATGGAAGAGTGTTCTCGGTGAAAGTTTCAAGGTCTTCCAGGGGGTCAGACAGGGAGGTGTAATATCGACAAGATTCTACAAGGTGTATGTTTATGGATTCATGATAGAACTCCGCATGAACAGCCTCGGAAAATGGATAGGATATATATGTAGGGTGTCCTGCATGTGCAGATGATGTTTTGCTGATAACAGAAGACCCAGAAGAGCTTCAGAATATGTCTGCCATAGCAAAATCCTACTCTGGTTGCCACCGTTACATAATCCATCCACAGAAGACCCAGGTTGTATGTAAGTACTGCTCATTGGCAGCCAACGGGTGTGCAAGGCAGGAATGGAATATTGGTGAAAATGTACTGCATCTCTCAGATAGAACAACCCATCTTGGATTGGCTAGAACGGACAAAAACGACAGTGCAGTGAATATTGAGGACAGAATTTCCCTGGCTAAGAGGACTGGTCACTCCCTTATGAAGTCTGGTTTCCATGGTTCGAACAGACTGAACCCCAAAGTCTCATACAGATTATACCAAACTTATGTACTACCCCGTATGCTGTACAATCTGGAGATATTGGATCTCAGTAAATCACATGTGAAGCAGTTGAAAGACTTCCATGTCGACCTTTTTGCGTAGGATTCAGTCATTGCCTTCCAGAACAGCACTTTCCGCAGTATATCTCCTCCTTGGGGCATTACCGATGGAGGCGGAGCTACACAAGAGGCAGTTAAGCCTACTATTTTCAATAGTATCCTCTACTAATGAAACTCTACAGCAGTGTTAGTACAGAGAACTATAGGCCTACAGGATGTATGGTATGCTGGCTTCTTCAAGAGAGTCTCAGAAACACTGAATCTATACCAGTTACCCACTATCAGGCAGCTGTTGGAATGTACTCCTTCAAAACTGGAATGGAAACGACAGACCAGACAAGCCATGCTTCATTTCTGGACTACTAGTCTTGTGGCAGACGCCATGGTGAAAACAACCCTTTCTCACTGTTGGCAACCTGAAGATAGGTCATACCCATATGGTTTGGGACTCCATTCAGCCAAATCTACAGGACATAAAAAGAGGTCATACAAAGGCAAGATTACTTACGGGTACATATATGTTCCAGTCCACTAAATACAAGTTTAACAGCTCTGAAGTAGATCCTAAGTGTCCTCTATGCCGCCTAGAGGGTGAGGATCTTCAACATTTCATCCTGCGATGTCCAGCGTTGGCAGAAGCAAGAGAACGCTACTTTCCACTCATAAGAAAGCTTGTTATTGATGCAGTCGGCGAAAAAATATGGCCAGAGCATTTTTGTAATAGAGACATTCTTGTAACACTGGTGTTAGACTGTCAGAAATTGGCTGAAAACGGGTTGCTACCGAGATCTACAGACATCTTATTCGAGATCGAGACATGTTCCAGAACACTATGCTACAAATTACACCAAATAAGGCTAAAATTACATAAAAAAACTTTGAAATTTACTTATGGCGGTGGTCAACATGTGATGGGCGGCACCGATTCAAGGTTTTTACTTCAAGTTTTTACATAGAACTCCACCTGGACTCCGGGTGTGCCTCTCCTAAAGGCAGAACTTACGAAGAAAAGAAGAAGAAGACGAATGTGTGTGAACTATTCTATCCTCGGGGGTGGGGGTAACTACCTATATATTATCTAGTACGGATGTGCGTGTCGACTAGCCACCCCCCTTTTTTTAGCGCTGCCAGATATATAGTGCTGTAGCAATATGGCAAAAAATAGCCTAATTTTAGAGGTACCCATACCAGCTGGGTAACAAATACTCCTATACAGCTGCTTTCCAAATTTTTATAGATAGCGATTTTTGTCATAATTATTTACATACCCTATACCTGTTTGAGTGTTTGTAATAAACTTGTGCTTTGTTTGAGATATGATTTATTTCTGCTCCTGTATGCACGACATATCTAGTTTTAGTTAGTAAAAATATGGCTTGTTTTTGCAGACGTTTTGTATCCAGTTTTAACTTCTAAAAAAGGTGATCATTTTTTTAGCAAATCAAAGTTGCTTATCAAAACTCTATTTCGAATTATGAGATAATAAGGAGTGCAGCAAAGAAATCTTTGGCGGGAATCTATAAAGTCATGTATACGGTGCATTGTAAAAATACTTAGAATTGAAGCTATCAAGTGTATCAACAATGAATCACTTGATTGACTTTGGTGTATATTCCCTAGTAGGTTGCACATATTATATAATTTTACATAATTATTTTTAAAAGATATTTCAGGTGCATTTTGGGTGTTCAGATTTGATGCTACATAGTATGAGCCCAATTATTAGGAGAAAGACCAAAAGGAAAGTACAGTACTGCCAAACAATGTAAATGGGCCAAGAGGGTTTGAAATTGTATTAAAATTGGGAAAATGTCATCTTTTTAGATGAATCCACACTCTAAACCTATTTCTTTTGCAAACCTATTCCCATCTGACATCTGAAACACGAGCAAATTTATCCACATTACATTGATGGATGGGTAAAAATCCACTGGAGTCGTATTAAAGGGACTATCTCGTTTCTTTTAATGGGTTCTCTCAACTTAAACTTGTTAATGAAACAATCACATGTAAGGCATATCAGGATAATATCAAAAGCTATTTAAAACTCCAATACGAATGCACTATACCTCAAGCATTCAAGATAACGCACCTTGCAATAGCTTTTTAATATATTCACACGTGATTCATATTGTAGTTTAATATCGCTTTTGATATTACCCTGATATGCCTTACTGGTGATTGTTTCCTTAACAAGCTGAAGTTAAGAGACCCCTTTAAAAGTTACGAGATAGTCGCCCCAATACGACCCCAGTGGATTTTATCCATCCATCATTGTAATGTGGATAAATTTGTTCGTGTTTCAGACGCCAGATGGGAATAGGTTTGCAAAAGAAATAAGTTTAGAGTGTTGATTCATCAGGAAAGATGACATTTTCCCAATTTTAATACAATTTTAAACCCTCGTGGCCCATTTAACTGTTTGGCAGTACTGTACTTTCCTTTTGGCCTTTCTCCTAATAATTGGGCTCTGAATATGTAGCATCAAATCTGAACACCCAAAATGTACTTAAAATATCTTTTAAAAGTAGTAACGTAAAATTATATAATTTGTGAAACCTACTAGTGCACATACACCAAAGTCAATCAAGTGATTCATTGATACACTCAATATCTTCAATTCTTAAAGTATTTTCACAATACACCGTATACATGACTTTATAGATTCCCACCACAGTTTTCTTTGTTGCTCTCCTTATTATCTCATAATTCGAAATAGAGTTTTGATAAGCAACTTTGATTTGCTAAAATATGATCAACTTTTTTAGAAGTAAAACTTGATATGATACATCTGCAAAACAAGCCATATTTTTATTCACTATAACTAGATAAGTCGTCCATACATGTGTCGCGAATCTCGCGATATTTATTGTAATCTCATCACACTAATGACGTTGCGTCGATTACTTAACGTCGCGACGTTAGCAACGTCAGTAACTATGCAAGGACAGAACGGACATGACTGCCATTAGAACAGATAAAATGGAAAGTCCATAAAAACGGAGGATAAATAGGAACAGCCAGATGCTGGAAGTACTTAATTATATTTTGTTACTGTTAGATATTTTACTTTTCTGTGGTGAAGAACACAATTAAAGAATGATAATTAGATGTGCTTAATTTCTCTTCGCCACATGTGGCGCCGAAACCCGGGACCTTTAGAACATTGTTAATTCAGTCTAATTAGATGTAAAATTTAGAATTTAGAATGACATCCGAAACTTTGGAATTAGAAAGGCTAAAATGCAAAACTTTACTAGAACAAAATATTCAGCAGGCGAAAAGACTACTGTTGGAAAATCTTCAAAATGTGATTTCTGAAAAGAAAACTGTTACTTTTCTGTGGTGAAGAACACAATTAAAGAATGATAATTAGATGTGCTTAATTTCTCTTCGCCACAACATGAGCAAAAATAAATCATATCTCAAACAAAGCACAACTTTATTACAAACACTCAAATAAGTATAGGGTATGTAAATAATTATGACAAAAACCGCTATCTATAAAAATTTTGGAAAGCAGCTGTATATCAAATTAAAGCTTGGAGTGTGCTCATATCAAAACTGCATGATGCCATTTCCAAAATTTTGTGCGATTTTTTCATGGCCCTTCATAAGTATACACCCTATATTGTCAGTATTCGCTCACTGTGGGCTTCCCAAGCAGGTATTATCTTTTTAAATGCAAACAAAATATATTTCTTTTAAATTATGGAGTGGAACATGGATGAATATTACAAAAGTCACGAAAACCTATGACATTGACATAACGTTAATCTGGACGCAACTGCACGTAATCCTGCCCGGTTTTGTTGGGATTTTTACTGTAAATCTATACCGCCACGCTGGTAGCAGGGTGTGACTTTTTGAAACAGGGTGGTATTTAGGAGTTCAAATGTGTGTCAGTCAACAATTTACATTAAAGTGAATTTCACTGTAGTAGTTATAGCTATGAGTGTTAAACATTGCATACTAATTAACCTCTACATATTCTTTGAACCTGCACTGAGTTGTCTACATGTACAGCAGTGAAAGTCGAGAGTGACAAACCTTGTGTAGTAATTGTCCTGAGCAATCCCTGTAGGCTTGCTTTGTGACGTTGACCTACTTGTTATGGTCCAGTAATTTTACTGTGACTGACAAAAAAATGACTAAACTCCAGCAGGTGTGACACAGCGCTCCACAGAATTCTTGTCATGTTGATTTAGTGCAATATTTGATCAATATCAAAACAGGATGGAGATATATTGCTCAGCTATGTTTACCATACTCTGAAATGACTAGCATATATGCGAGACATCATTACTTGTTTAAAACAAAGTGCAATTCCTATAGACCAAGAAAAAGAGTTCTCCACCAGTCTCTATCGAATTGGCCTAAAATGCTTCGCAATAAAGGTACAATGTATTTTTCCTTCCAAGTGGCAAAGAGTGATATTAAAGCACATGACATTCTCTACCCCAAATCACTTATCTTTTGCATGGATAACGCATACAAATGTGTGCATAACCTGCTTTCATCTTATGAATCCCGAGGAGCTGCTACTCTGCCTTCGTAGGTTAGGTTAGTGTACATGGTTGTTCATTGTGAAAACATGTATGATGTACAGTTATCTTCACAGACACTGTTCTCATAATAGCATGCAAGGTCATTTAATATCTCTGGACGGCTGTTGACTGGCCCATCATCTTAGGACGCATACTATATGTGCGCCATTAGTGTCTCCAACTATCTTTTATCCATAATCGATTTGTGAGGTGGGCTGGGGCTACAGTTAGAATGTAGAAGATGAAAATGGAAACTGTTATCTGTCGATATGACTTTATTCGCTGCCTTTGTAGAGCTCGTTTCGGGATGTGCAGACTAGTTTTTCATACAATTCTCCAACAAACTGAGTGCAAGTAAAATGTTGACAGTTTGATAAATCCCTGAAATTTTAATGCACCCTGCACCATGCTTTTGAAACTGACTAACCAACCCCAAAGAAAGCATCGCATATATTACACCCAGCCAGACAGTATATGATGACCAGTAGTTTTGCATTTTTTTCTTCGGAAAGACAGGTGAATAAGATGTTAACAGAGATATTACGTCTCATTTAAACATTAAATGTCAATGCAACATGTGAGAAAGATCTCATTTGTAGCTTGCTTTTTTACCTTTGATGAAGAAGTTACAATAAGAAAAAGAAACTTTATTGGGAAAAGTAACTAGAATGCTGGCATTGTGTTTTACTGTCTTTGGCATGTCTGCCAGTGTCTTTTTGTTGGCTTTTGGCAGGGAGTCATAGAAACTCTTCTGAGGTCTGTCTTGTCCAACAAGCTTTATATATCCTTCCTTCATGAATCATTTCCCCACTCCCTTTGTCCAAGGCACCTAGCAAGCCTGGATGATATAATGCATTTTGCAAAATTCGTTAGAAGTGTGAAGAGGGGCATCTGTTAGGTCAAAAGGGAATCAATGAATAGACTTTCAAACATCTGAATCATCTTTACAACATAATCATAACGGTGCTTTTGTATCGGCATGACGTGAAGACTAACTCTGGTTTGGTTTCACTGTACATGTTCTTTGACAGAGACACTGTTATGAAACATCATTGAGTATTTGCGGTCACAGGTTTTGTTAGGAACTTTAGCCAGTGCATTGCCTTTTAAGGTTAAAGTCCAATGATTCCTCTAGATTCTATGAAAACTTTGTATTCTGTTGCTTAGGGCACATAATTCATCCAGGCAGAATTGGGCTAGCTAAGCCTTAATGGAAACCATTAATCACCTCTTTAGGAATGTACTGTATTTGAAGGATTTGGTATGATATACATATATGTTGCTTGTTAACATCAGAGGTAATAGTCCAGCCTTTGCACACTGATGCACATCACAAAGACAAAGCCTAAATGGGGAGAGGAATTGTTAAAAAGTAAACAATACCGAGGCATTCCAAAATCAAAATGTTTGAGAAAAATTAAATGCATTGTATTGGAGAAATAGATATTCCCTTTTCCTTGAACTCTGGTAGCAGGTCATTCTGTACAACTTCACCAAAATTACCAAGATAGTATTAGTTAATTACAGCCATGCTCTTTCAATTTCTTTGTCTGATTCATAGTCAGAAATCCTCTTAGAATTCATGCAAATGACAATGGACATCAGTTGGGCTTGCTGCATTACTTTCAAGAACTGTATCGAAAATGTAAGTTTAAAAAGAAAGTGAGTACAACCAGGAAATGCCACAATCACACACTGCAGACCAACGCACACCGTGAGGAAGAGACAAAGAATGATAACAGGTCGTAAAGCTTTGTTACACTCTTGCCCAGACACGTTTTGTTAAACACTGCCAACAGCAGAGACATCAGATTCAAACGACAGTTTTTGTGTCCTGACTCATTATGAAGGTGTCTAATGCTAGCAAAACATGCCGTAAGAAGGTGCATTCCACCTTCACATAGAGAGATTACATTGCATATCCATAGGCTTAGCCCAACCAAGTGATTCTAAAGATTTCATTAATTAATCCATACCAAAATAGGCAGATTTATTACCAAGGTCAATTATGCTAGCTTTCATGCGCTTCAGAGTAGCTATAATATGTTGGGAAACATTATAATTTGATTAAATGTTACATCAAATGCATTTATATTTTCTTTATATGCAAGATAAACTTATTATTATGATTTGAAAATGTAAAATGTAGATCAAATGCAAAACACGTGACTATTTGTAAAAGTCTTATGGTTTTCGCGACTTTTGCACACATTGACCATTTAATTTTAGTTTCCTTTGTGTGTAAGTACCATATCGAATACAAACAAAATCAATATAAGCTGTTGGATCATATACAACCAAATAACAAGCATTGTATACAGTATGTATGTTTCTTGTCACTATAAGAAATTATTATTTCTTTCTGAGCTATGATGAGGGTATCCACTTTTGAAGGGCCTTACTTTTTTTCGCACACAATTCTGAAAGTGGCATCACGCAGTTCTAAACTCAATACACCCGAAGCTTTAAAATGATATATGATGCTACTTGTTGTCCTTCTGGTATGGATACATGCCACCTTTGGTGACCTCTGCTGCAGCACTAATATGGTAAGCCCCTTTTTCTAAGAAATGGTATATGACTGGCCCAATTTTTCATCACTGATATATGAATGATCCCTTTTTCTGACATCCCTGTTTAAAAGTACACACATTTTTTCTCAGAAATTCAGCTCAGAAATCAAAGTTGAAAGATAATTGCAATAATTATTCGTAAACTACAGCAAAGGGTGTATAAAATGAAAGGACAGTATATGAACAGGTTACAATTTTGTTCAATAAAGTATATGAATAGGTAAACATTTTGTTCAATAAAGTATATGGATAGGTCATTTCTTTCCAAGAACAAGTATATGATAGGGGTAGGTTTTAAAGGGCATTGACGGTTTGGGCCTTATACGCCTATTTTTCCGATTCCCAGAACGCTGCTTTTGAGCTTCTAGTGTGTTGCATGTAGTATCAGTGCAATAGGTGTATCTAATGGCAAGAGCAAGCTAGCAAAATATTTTCAAAATTCCTACACACTCAAGAGTTATGGCGGGTAGAAAGGGGAAGGGGTCTGAAATTTCATGAAAATAAAAAGTGCTTTAAAAGTGATTTCTGCACGTTTTTTTTGATTTAGTTGGTAGGCATGGTGATATCTATTGACCATACCATATGCAGAATATTAACGAATCACGATAATTGATGAAATTGATTTGAAAACAAAAATATGTTTTGTAATAAAATGATTCTGGGGAGATAATTTAGAAGTTACCTGTACATTTTTGACTACATGTACCGTAAATAATACAAAACTGAAAGCTCAGCAAAAGAAAGAAATATTTTTGAAGGAATGAAAGTGTCCAATTCAGCATAGGAAAGTAAAACTGATTCTAACTAGATCCTTTGAATATTACTTTTGCTTTGTTTAAAGGAAATACCATGATGAATGTATTTAAAGTGTCCGAATATTTATGCTATACATGATGCATGTATATCCCTATATGAAATAATATATTGAACACTAAAGTATTTACCTGCTATAACTCTTTGCATGCCAGTGGACAATTTTGTCGTCTGTCAATAACCTTTTGCAAACAGTTTGAACCCAGATGAAGACCTACAGAATGTCAATCTTGATCTGGATCCAAACTGTTTGACACGCTGATGGTGGTCCTGGGTGGTTTATTTTTAAAAACTCAATTTTGAAGAAAGTCAGCAGATGAAAATAAAAACATGAACAATTCCCTAGCATGTAAATAGATACGTACAGGACGTTTGCAAAATAATGTGTCATTTAATAACAGTGAGATATTTTCTTATGAAAAAATGCATAAAACCTTGCTAATTCTACTTTTAAACTTTAAGTACTTTATATTAATCTAGCACAGAATACAAAGCAATTTAGGAGGTTGGTTCTAGAGAACTTCATTACTGTCATTAATTTCTTATTTGGTAGAAAAGGCTTTTTATGGGCTTAGGTCTTGGGTTTTTTAGGCTGCTGAACATCTTTCCCCCCTTGTGCCAGCAAGCCACTTCCATACAATGTGTAAAATATGGTAACACATATACATGCAAAAGCTTTTGCTGGCACACGGGGGGTGGGGGGGAATGATGTTTTAAAAAAATGTTTCCAGATTTCTATATATCTTAATGTAAAACTGATTGTTCTACTCAAAATTTTATATCTTTGAAGCAATTAATATCGAAAACGGATTTCACAGCCATAAAGTACTCAGGTCAGGGTAGCTTCAAAGTGAAGAAAGGGACGATTGACAAACTTTTATTTTTACTTAAAACCATAGGCATTTACCCATAACAAGTGTCAATGATCCTTTCTGGCTCGCATGCTCATACCAAAATTAACCCCAAGTTTTCCCCACCCCCGGATATTCTATCTATCTATCTATCTGCACACTGCAAAAGATGGACAGTCACCTTTCATCAACGTTAATGTCTACAAGTGACGTCTGTCTGTCTGTCTTTCTGCCAGCATGCCTATCTATCTATCTATCTATCTATCTATCTATCTATCTATCTATCTATCTATCTATCTATCTATCTATCTATCTATCTATCTATCTATCTATCTATCTATCTATCTATCTGCATCACCCCTCTCGCAGATTACGGGCAGGTGCGCGTCAGTGCGGTTAGTGGAATAATTTTTAAAATAAAAAGTTCCCATAAGATTTATTAGTTGAAGTTAAAGTATTGTTGCACTTTGTGTAAAGGTTTTATACATATCAAGACCATCACTATGTTAAGGTAAATTCAAGAATGTTTGTTAGGACATGTAAATGCTTTTCTCACCAATGTTATATGGAGTAATTTGTGTTTGTATTGATCTTTGCAAGTTGTTTAAAAATAATAATAAAAAAATAAATGATAAAATAAAAGTTCCCATAAGACTTGTTAGTTGAAGAGAAATTAAAAATGATATGGGGCGGACTTGATTTAGCAATTTTAGAGTACGCGGAGTACGCCAGAACAGCCATCTAAAACAAGCAAACCTGGGCACTTGGAGTACTCCAGAGTAAATCAAGCGACTTCTGTTTTTGAATTGTGAAAAAATAACACAATCAGATTGCTAAAAAGAAAAAAAAGACTGACAAAATACATGTGCGTTCAATTCATTTTACTAATGACCATACTTTTCAATATGAATAATTATCAGGACTTATCAGAAAAGAAAGAAGAAAACGTCTCACTCAGTATAGTGAATGCACTGCTCCACAATCGTTGTTGTTGTTGTTGTTGTTGTGTATATCTTCCGCCAAATTCGACGCACCTCTTGTCGAGTAGAATATATAATAATAATCCTCACTACCATTTTATATTATACATATATATTTACGCTAGTAAACCACAGTTAAAAAGCTGCTAGTACACCACTTTATTTTACAATCTTTAAAAAAGTCGTAAAAACACTGGAGTTGCTATAGTTTACCATTATACTGGGGCAGGATTTTCAGAGTTAAGTCCTTTTTACTTCCTTTTCTACCCGGCACCACAGAAAGTTTTCTATATCTCTCAATATGCAGTGCGTAACACAGACGTCTGATGTGAAAAACAATTTGTGAGACAGTCTTTGAGTCAATAACAGCAGAACAACAGTCGATAAGCAGACGCAGCAACATTTCACTATTGTTGAGATCTTGGCCACAGTTTCTAAGTATATGCTTAATGTCTTTGAATATGTGTTGTCTTACTATTTCAAGGGTGGTACAGTCAAATCAGAAATGAACTATAGTTTCGTTTGCTCCTTTACACATTAAGCATCTTGTTTTGGAATAGGTCACGTGACTGTTCTGTCTACACTACCTTGGAAGATGGCGTACTCTGGCGTACGCCAGCACAGGTGGTCCAGCGCACATGATTTCTGTTCTGCCTGTTCGAAGATGAACGGAATAAAGGGAACATCTAAACCAAGTCCGCCCCAAAGTAAAAAAGGCTGACAGTGATAGGCTAAAAAGTTTAAAACAGTATACTGACATTTATGACATTGGATGACTGACTTTGCACATTGCGGCCTTAAAGGAATCAACGGTGGGCATAGGTGCAACATGTATGTGTGCAGGTAGCCGGGTACGTTACACTATCGAGAGGGGATAGAATGAGTATTTGTAGTAGTCTACAGTGATTTGAATATGACGGAAGCCGAGGGTATGTGAATACCTGAGAGTTCTCAAGCGATGAACAACATACGAAGGTATGTCAATGGCTACAAGGCCATATTTGATCTTGTAAAATAGGCAAAGTCGGGAGTCGGGCGTACTCTGCTCAAGAGACCGCCAGTCCAGGGATTGGAGCATATGTGCCACACTTGCATATGGGGAGTATCCACTAAAAGTCCAGGGAGCCGCTCTACGTTGAACCATTTAAAGTCTATCAATATTACTTTTGGTGTAGGGGCTCCAGACTGAAAACGAATACTCCACTAATGGACGAAAAGGGTTTTATATGCCATTTCCCTTTATGCTAGATTTTGGACCCTATGTTTCTCTTGAGGAAGCCAAGGGACCGAGTTAGTTACATTCTGAATGTGGCTCTTGAACGATATGAGCCGCGACATGTGATTACCAACAATGTGGCATTTTGACAAGTGTAGACACAGACAAGCCTGTGTAGCTTCCGTTTAAGCTTAGGAACTCATAACGATGTTCACTCAGTAGCTTAACACTCATAGAATATTCAAGTTGCTAGCAATGGCTCTGATCAGACTGCGCGTATGCGCAGGCTGATTTGAGGCTTTGCTGGTCGCACATACCACATTGTTGGAAATTTCATGTCGAGGCTCATATGTTGTTGCTGATTTCGACGCCGAGGTACTTGGAGCCTGCAACTGATTCCAGTACTTGGCCATGCAGCAGGTTCTGGCTTGGGACTGGAGTTCTAGACCTTGGTATATGTATTACAACACATTTACTTGGATTGAACTCAATATCCCAGTCAAAAAGATAATCAAACGTTTGATAACTTGGATATCATGCGACAGTCTGCATGCCTGGTTGTAAACCCACTCGCAGTTTATAGCTATGGTTTCCTCTTTTATTAATTTCACGACGGTGGGTCAGGCCTCTGACTCAATGATGACTGACGCCATGCGAGCTTAACAATTTCTGTGCTTCAACAACAGCAGAATCTAGGGCACATATTTGGTACCACTAAAATGCATTTTAGCCCCCAGTGGCTTAGGCTGCTGTCCGTACAAAGGCGGGGGTTCTGTTGTTGTTGATTCGTTATTGATTGTTTCTCCCATTGTAGGATTCTGTAAGTGTTCTACGTTTTGTTGTACGTTGCTTTGTGCCAATTCTAGTATTGCAATCATCTTAATGGGGATAAAAGAGATGGTTGCTTTGTTTAGTTTGTCTTCCTGGTGTCTCGTGATTGTTATGTGGCTCTTCCTTGCGGTGTCACGGTTTTGTATGCAGTATTCTCTGATCATACTCACTAACTACCTACTCCATACCACTGGCCTGTTTTCATGTTATAGAATTATAATCATATTTGAATCTGAATCGTTCATGCCATGCATTTTTATAACCACAAAATAAATCTGTATTGTAATTATATATTTGATTAGTTATAATGTCCTTCTGAACCACATGTTTAGTTAGAGTGGGACAGGTTGTCTTGATTCAATATTTAGAGCACAATGCACAATTCTTATGAAATCATTGAAAATGATAACTAAGTCACTTTGAATACATTGCAGAATTTTCATACCTGAGAACAATTTATATTTTAGTATTCAGTTGGTCGCAAAACATGTCAAGCTTAATATCGGAAAAATATATAAGACCAATATTACTTAAATCATAAAATATATCAATCTTAATTGGAATATTATTAAAAGTTTTATTTTTCCAAATAAATAATTGATTTTAAATAATAGGTTTCAAAATCGTTAATGGTTTCAGACGGATACTTTGTGCACATTTTAAACCCATTTTGTCATCGTTTTACGATAAGGTCACATTTTGACAATTGATCAGGCTTTATTGAAGATATGCACATGCAAACTTCGCCTTCCTCCGAATATTGACCTACTTAGTGGTCTCGTTAAAACTATCGTTTGTGTGTTAATATAGTTTCAGACGATACAGACCAATCATAACTGCTTCAGACAAATGTGAGCTCATCTAGCACGTGCCTAAAAAAAGATTAAATTTTTAATACAGTCGTTGTTACAACAGTACAGACCGTTAAAACATTCAAGTAGCAGATTTTATCTAGAATTTGCTTATAGCTGGCAGTTGCATAGCAAAACTTTCGAGGGCCTAGGCAACTCAGTTCTTATAGAAACTTCGCGATATTTACAGAGCATATTTACTGATAAATGAACTTCGAGCAACCATGACAGAAAATGATTGAGACTGCTCATGCCTGAATTGTGGGGTCTCCAATGTATACCATATGCTTGTTAAGTCTGTGCCTTGATGTTATGGCTGTTTCGAGGTAGATTTATAGTCGCTCCTTCAAGTTACATGACAAGTTTTAGAGCGATGTATAGACAAATACTATATTTTTATTTGGTACAATTTTCAGGCATGTGACGTTGATGGTTACAGAGATATTACGCCAGTTTCAGAACATTTGGAACACCCCTCATAGTTACTTTGGATTTGAAAATCATTACCGATTCTAGAATCTGGTCTAGTATATGTAATTTAGGACATAGATACAGGTTTCCTTCACCAATAATCTTCACCAAACGTAGTGAAGAGATTACTGTCAAATAACAAGAAATTTGTAATCGATGGTGCAAGCAAGAGCATGTTGAAACTAATGCTTTAAATTCTTGGAAAAAAATTTCATCTTAAAACTGCAACAACTTGGATCTTCTTCCGCCTAAAACTATTTTTACTTTTAGACATTTGAAGAAAGGTGTCCAGAAAATTCATAGGAGGCTTGTGTTAGCATCCGCAGATATGGCTGCTAACAATGGCATAGTTGTTTGAAGGATGCACTATATCAACATCCTAAAGCAAGAACTTGGCAGCTCTAAGACCTTACTGAATTAATTGATTAAACTGTTAATAGAGAGGGCTCTCTTTATCTTGATTGTTATGAGATACACGTTTTACTGTGGTCATGTCAGAAAGTTCAGAATGCTCTCCATATTCTTTTGGATAACTTATTTATTAGATGTGGTTCTAAATTGTATAGACAAATCTTTGATATTCCAATGTGTACTAATAATGCCGCTCTTGTTGCAGATTTGTTTTTGTTTTGTTATGAGAGAGACTTCATGATGTCTCTCTCTGACAAGAATAAGGCTAATATAATTGAATCCTTCAACTTTACTTCTAGATATCTAGAAAGAGGTTGAGTTGAACAGAAAATTTATACAAATAAGTATATATTTTTTAAAGAATTATGCCATGTTGGCTCCTTAGGGACCCAATATCAGGGACTATGACACTAGCATACTCCTCTTATGTTGGGCTATCATATTAGCATAGTCATTTTGAGAAAATAAGAAGCTGAGTTCCGTGAGATAGATATAAAGTATATTCCACCCTGACTTTTGACTCCAAGGTCATAGCAGTTTCGAACTTTCGCTATAATCTTACGCCTCAGGCAATCATTGTGCCAAATATGAACACTCTCGATCAAAAACAATAAAAGGTGGGTTCGCATTACGAGGAGTAGACAGGTTTTAAGTATATGTGACATTGACCCTTGGCTCCAAAAAAGTAATCGAGACCGTTCAGGAAATACCACAATCACAAACTGCAGACCAACCCACGGCACCGTGAGGAAAAAACACTGAATATTTACAGTAACAAGACATCCGAAAGACAATAAAAGCAAGCAACCAGCTCTCCCTGTCTCGTCATGATGATTACAAAACTAGAAGGACACATAGTAGTTTCAGAGATAGATGAGAATCGTTGTATACAAACACTGGCGAGTTTACCTGGATTTTGGGCGTGCAGGTAGTCTCAGTTTACCGTTATATTGAACCTACTACGGATTGTTGCATATGTAGTGAATAGGCATGCTTTACCTACTGTACCTGTTTATAAGAAGCTCATTACTAGGCATCTTTGAAACTACTATAGCAACGTACACCAAAACAAAACAAACACAGAACTTCCACAAACAATGAGAGGTAAAGTTGATCAACAACAACAGAACCACCGCCTTAGAACGGACAGCAGCCTCAAACCGCAAATTTCACACATCACAAATTTCACACCGTGAAAAATTGGTACCAATACGTCACGTATTTCATACCAATATTTCACAATTTGTAAAAAATGCGCACGTAGTGAAATTATATGTAGCATACATGTATGCGTATTCATCACATTGATAAAATACCCCCAAACCTGCTGTATTTTGCACTCGATTCCAACTCTTCACATGCATGGCATGATTTTATAACTGAAGAGGTTCTAACAGGTTACAGGTATATTTCATAAATATTCAAGTTGAAACATCTGGGACAGGAATTAGAATATTCAAATGCAAACCAATTATATGAGCCGCGCGGCGAGAAAACATTTCTTGGGAGTCCATGCTCCCGATTCGCCAGCTTGCGTCCATGTACATAATGTAGATACAAATACTACTCTTTTATTTATTTATTGAGAATCTTTGGAGCTTTTTGAATCAGTGCAGGAAGACTTTCAATCAATGTAGCAAAGAAACATAGGCTCTGATCCACCTGTGTAATTACCAATCTTATCTGCGCCTTTTGGTATAAATAAGCAAAAAAAGATTTCCTCATGATCCGCCTCGTAGCTGGATTCAGCTTTCTCTCAACTCCATATATCATTGGATGGTGGATCCCTTTGTTTAGCTAAGATTGTGGTCATTGGATGTCCGTTGTACGTCAGTCCATCCTGGTATGTAGCATCAGCTAGTGGACCTCTACCATGTTGGTTCACAATATGACCATTGGGTCAAAAACGGCCCCGCCCAGAGTGTCAACATTCTTTTAATTTTGTCAACCTAATTAATGGGCACTTTTCCATGTAAAGCTTATAATGAACTGCTGATCTATAAAATATCGTAGCTGGGAATTGGGAGGAGCTGTGATTTGCTATTATCCTTATAAACATTCATTCTCAGACGAGCTACCCCTGACCAGAAGGCCTTCTTGTTTCTATATAATTGATCGTGATCCTGAGAGACAAATTGACTTGACCTGTATGAAATCATGTCCACTCTGTCATACAAAATTATGAAGGAAAAACTCAAACGTTATGCAGAATATTTCACGAATTAGTTTTGTGGTGATAAGGGACCTATAATTGAATTTCGGCATCCAGTTATTCTTAAAACATTTTCGTTTCAACACACATATTTTGTTTACTGTTGATAAAATCACTCAAATTCATTGTTTCAAGCTTCTTATTTGGTTTTGCGCACAAGAACTCATTATTTCATGCAAATATTAACCAACCTTTGAAAACATGCTGGACGCAATTGCCATAACTCTAGTATTTACACTTTTGAGTTGTGATCTACGTACTAAGAAGCTAAAGACGAATTTACATCCGCTTTAAATTTTTTTTTGGAACTCTCTCTCTCTCTCTCTCACACACTCTCTCTCTCTCTCACACACACACACACACACACACACACACACACACACACACACACACAGAGAGAGAGATGTACATGTAGTCATGCAGTCGCTTGCAACCGCAAGTCATGTGATAGATAGAATCTTTCACATGTGACTGGATATTACAATTTCTGTCATTGATATATGTGAAGATTAAGTACCAATTCTTCACATCTATGATAATTTGGTACCAATTTTTCACATGTGTGAGGATTTGGAATCAATTTTTCACATGTGCGAGGATTTGGTACCGATTCTTCACATTTGTGAAAAATGAGTACAAATTCTTGACATGTGCGAGAAATTGGCAGCGACTCTTCATATTTGTGAAAATTGAGTACCAATTCTTCACATCTGAGAAATATAGAACCACTTCTCCACAGATAAGACGAATACGTACCGATTCTTCACACGTTAAAATATAAAAAAAATATGAAATTTGAGAACAGATTTTAGACCCCCAAAATTATCGCAATTGACCATACTCAAATTTCACATTTGTCCAAAGTGACGTTATGGTACCAATTCGTCACACGGTGTGAAATTTGTAAAGTGATAAACTTGCGGTTCAACACAGCAGCCTAAGTTACGGGGGGGGGGGGGGGGGGCTTAAATGCATAATAACTAATAATAACTAATCATTGTGCCAATTATTAACACCCGGTCTCCGTCAAAACATGAAGGAGTTTGTGTTACGAGCAGTAACTTAAAGATAGATTAAAGTATATCTAACATTGAACTTTGACATTATGCGTATTCTGAGACCTTCCCACACAACCGTAGGCAATACTTTTGCCAAAAAATGAATACAATGGGTAAAAACATAAAAGAGGAGTTTGTGTTATATTCCAAGTATCGTAAGGTCACTACCGACACCTGGGCATTTTTGCCGAAAAATAGATTTCTTTATTTTCTATATTTTGCTGTTTCACTTTATTAATAATTATATAGAACAAAAAAACAGATTTCACCGTTTAGTTTTATAGCTATGGCTCTTCAAAGACATGCATAATACGCCCTTTGTCTCCAAAATTGTTCATCATTACTTGAAATACAGGAATGATTAATTGACGTGAGTCTAGCCACTATATATTTACATTAAAGATATAGTCAAATTATTGCAATATTTACGTTATCACTACGTATTCAAATATTTTTGTAATAAAAAAATAGATTTTTGTGAACTTGTATATCATAAACATTAGTACGTAAGCTGAATCTGCGTGAAATATAAGCAATTTTCACTGTCTAAAATATATAGATAGTTCTTGATTACTACCCCTACCCCCTGTATTGCACAAATTCATTTTTGTAACATTTTAATTATATTACAAGGAATATTTTTGACCAAAAGTGCTTGTAATAATGTTTTGATGCCATCTGTATGTATAGAAACTGTTTTTGAGATTAACTAATAAAAGAAAGTTTTCCATAACATATAAATATATATTGTTACTCGACCCATTTTTCAATGATTATCAACTCTGACTCTGACGCAATGAAAGAGTAGAAATGGTTCGAACAGTTCCATTCACAAATTTTTGTTGTTGATATGATAAGACAATTGAAAAAGTCATCGAAATATATCAAAATTGTAGGCCTGGGTAATTCAATACTTTGGGGTTATTGATGCATATTTTATTGATCTTTTCATCTCAAAATACGTAATCAAGGACAGTAACTCATGTTAGATGCAACCTTTTAAATCAGTTTACAGTCTGGGCCCCTTGCCACCAACCAGCTGGCAATGTATGGCGCTTTTCTGCAGCCCAGATTGTCAAAATGTTTGTTGTCCCGCCTAAACTGAGTAGTTGGTTACATTACTTAAATGTTTGTTCTACACCAAATTGGCATTATCAATAAATGCCCTGTAACAACACTCAGTCGTCTTTGTCATTTTAACAAACTAGCTTCGCTCTGCCACATCATCACACCCCTCTCACTGGTCTGACCTGACCCATAAATAAATTTACAAGGTAAAATGTTTTATGGGCAGGACATGACCCCCTGTCATCCCTGCCTGGCGAATCCTATTCTTTGCATAAGTACTTATCTTTCATGTTGTTTGTTGTTACAGGGCATTTATTGATAATGCCAATTTGGTGTAGAACAAACATTTAAGTAATGTAACCAACTACTCAGTTTAGTTGGGACAACAAACATTTTGACAATCTGGGCTGCAGAAAAGCGCCTTGACCAGATAACTTAGACTAGACTAACATAGTTTCTGATGTGAACTCGGTCAAGAATTCTAGGTGAGGAAAAGCAATATCATGATAAAATTAAAGGCAAAACAAGTAATTTACATGTATGTTAAACCAAACAGCCATGACAAAAAAGAGGAGGAGGATGGGTGGAGGTGGATATTGAAGAAAAGTCTACAACACCCTGGCTTTTATCGGAACAAGAAAATGGCTGACAAAACACGCTATGTTAATTAGCCCAGAGCGAATCCAACAATCTGATTGGCTGGCATGATCAAGAGATGATAATGCCGGATGATGGACTGAAAGATAAGTACTTATGCAAGGAAAAGGATTCGCCAGGCAGGGATGACAGGGGGTCATGTCCTGCCCATAAAACATTTTACCTTGTAAATTTATATGCGTTTACTGAATTTGATTCTTAGTGAGCAAGCTATTGGAGAAAATTGGATTTTCGACCAATTGTCTATGTAAATATTAACATTCAGGAGCAATAACTCAGGTTTGAATAAATAAAATATGGCAGAACCAACTTTTAATCTACAGTTTGACATAGTAATGGTTCAAAACAGCTTTCATCCAACTTAGAAAATAAGTTTTCAAGTTATTGAGCTTTTATTCACTTTACTGCAGTTTTCCCATACAAGACAATGGTAAAATAATAAGCAACGGCGGTAACTTTTGATGAAATATGTAGAAAGTTTAATGTATTATATTTGCGCCTGGCATGCCAATTTCATTTATCTCAGTAAGTTTCAGATAAATACAGTAACAAATGTTGAAGTTATTACGCAAAATGTGTTTAGTCATACAAGAGTTATGGTTATTGGTGTTGGTAGTGACCTTAAGCAATCGTTATGCTAGATATAAACACCCTCCATCAAAACATGAACGAGGATTAGTGTTACGACCGAAATACATATTTAAAACATATTTGACCTTCAACTTTGACACCAAGGTCATAGTCCTAATCTTGAACGTTGTTATAATCTACACGCAATAAGAGATCATTGTGCTAAATATCAACACTATCGATCGAAAATGAAAGAATTCGCATTTCAAGCAGCAGACAGGGTTTACGTATACAAATGTATGTAACCTTTGACCTTTGATTCTAAAGTTATATTGGTAAATTGATTTTTTGAAATTGATACACCATAAGCAATCATTTTGCTAAATGGTCATTATGAACACCCTCCATCAAAAGATGAAGGAGGAGTTGATGTTACGAGGCATAAGATATATTTGAAACATATTTGTCCTTGACCTTTGCCTCCAAGGTCATATGCATATTATGCAGCATTTAGTGAAATCTGCAAACAAAAAGCAATCATTGTGCCGAGTATGAACACACTCGGTTAAAATTGAAAGAGGAATCGCGTTGCGAGCCATAGACAGGTCTTAAATATATGTGACCTTGACCTTTGACTCAAAGGTCATATCAGCAATCTGAAATCTTTTTTGCTGTAGTCTACACATCATAAGCAACCGTTGTTGTAAATTCGAACACCCTGCAACAAAAAAAAAGATGAGTTCGCGTTACGAGCCACAAGACAAAACTTGACTGAATTTAAGTAAATGTATATTAGATCTTGAACTTTGAATTCAATGCCATATCCATATTTTTATACCTTTGTTGTAATCTACACACCATAGGCAATCATTGTGCAAAATATGAACACACTTGCGTTACTAGCCGTAAGACAGATTTTTGTACAAGTACATGTGCCACCGACCTTTGACTCCAAGGTCATATCGATGATCAAAAAAGCTCGCTGTAATCTACACACCATAGGCAATCATTTTGCCAAATATGAACACCCTCTGTCAAACAATGAAGGAGGAGCTCGCTTTGCGACAAAGATGACTGACGGACAGATGGAAGAAAGGACGGACGGAACCGATTCCAATGTATCCGTCTTTTTCCCAAAAAAGTTTGGATTTAAAGAAGAGAACGGTTACGTAACAAAATGTTTGTTATCAATTATTTTATTTCAAAAACAGCATCTCATAACATATATAAGCATAACACATTTTACCATACACAAGTTTAAGGTAGTAATACTGTAATAAGGATAGTATGATACAACAAAATGCCTTTTAGTATATCTGCCTATGCTCAGCCAGAAACCCCTAATATGTTATTACGCAAGGAAATGGCTAATGATCTACAGCCAATGTTTTCTTCTTTTGTTTCTTATGGAATGGCTTATTTCATCGATCCATGAAAGTTATTGTCTTATTTACATATTGAAAGAATAACAGCTGCAAATTATAATATAACAACTTAAAGTATTGGAGGAGACGACAGCTATCAGAAGCTGTAAGTATGTTTTAGAACACATTTTTTTGCATTGTACAGTAAATCAGTAGAATATTTCACGCACATATCAGGGTCCTGATAGCGATTAATAAATTATTATATTCATCAGTTGCTTTATTATTTGTTAATATTTGCTTCAAACATTTCAGTGACTGTCACACCTTATCACATAGGCGTAGGTACAGGTGGGTGCAGGGGGCCCAGGCCCCCACCCATTAATTTTGTAGGGGAGGGGGGCAGAAAAGCCTTTGCCCCCACCCCCACCCCCCCCTCCCCCCCAAAAAAAAAACAAAAAAAAACAAAAAAAAAAAAAACAATAATCTGTGTAAATTGCCATATATATGCTTGTCACTCAAAGTAAAAATAAGCAACTTCCACACATTGTTATAAGTAGAAAAATTTCTCGCTCGCTCTGAGTTTTCGAATTTGGTATAAATTCTCTGAGAGCAGATAATTTGCTAATATTTTAATACTTTTCATCTCTCTTAGTCAGCAGGCTGTTATTACCTTGTATGTATAGATGAATATATAGTACTGATTCAACCCAGGAAGACCCGTCCTTATATAACTGAAAGATTGTTGATGGGACGTAAAGAATCAAATCAAACAAACAGAAATTTATCTTTTTCAGAAAAACCAGCTTTTCAAGCTTTTCCTATTTATCCTATTTCTTACCTAAATTTTAAAGAGCTCCAATTTTTCTCCTACCTTTTATCCCTCTTTGCTTTTTGCTCTGACATACCTTACAGGCAATATGTTTCTTTATATGCCTCGATCGCTTCTCTCGCTCAGAATAAACTATTATATTTGTTATTTGCTTTGTCTTTACTCTGATACACCTCGTAGCTTTTTGGTGTGAACTATCTTTCAGGCAAAAATCTTCAACCAAACATTTTGCTCGCTCACTTCGCTTGTTCGAATATTTGTTTTTGGTCCTGTTTTTACTCTGACATATTTCTTACCTTTTTTCGCTGACATATGCCTTTCAGGCAAAAGGCTTCAACCAAAAATTTTCCTCGCTCGCTTCGCTCGCTCAGAGTAAAATATTAATTAAATTAGTTTTTTGTCCTGGTTTACACTATAATACTTCTCAGCTTTTTGCTCTGAAATATACCTTTCAGTCAATAGGCTCCAACCAAAAATGTTTCCCCGCTCGCTCAGAGTAAAATATTTTATTAGTTTTTTATGTTTTTTACTCTGAAATACCTCTTAGGTTTTTTCTCTGAAATACTTTTCAGGCAACAGGCTTCAGCCAAAAATTTTACTCGCTCGCTTTGCAAGCTCAGAGTAAATTGTTATTTACTCAGAAAAACAATTGAAGGATATTTAATATTAGCTCTATCTCTAACGTTCAATACAATAAAAAAACTAAAACAATTATGCATGCATTTCATAGTTCCAGATATTTGCAATCTAAATGGATGCTTGATTTCAGTCACGCTCCAATTGTTCAAGTACCGAACAAATCCAAATGGTGCAATCCTCTATACTGAAAAGTCAAAAACGTTCAAAAATGATTAAACCCCATTTTTATCGTTTGTATTCCATAATGACTGGCTCCAACATCAGTAGTAATGGGTGACACTCTGGGGTCATTTTTTAAGCCTGAAACGAACTTAGAATTTTTCAGGCTAAAAAATGACCCCAGAGATGTCTACCCCGGTAGGCTTGAGTGACTAGCTGTGAATAACTTAGTTTATTTTTGGGATTATTCTGGCTGGGCCTATAATTGTGATAGTTTCCTGGGCTATTGGGGAATGACTTAGTTTATTTTTGGCATTATTCTGTCTGGGGCTGTAATTGTAATAGGTTGTAATTTGGTTGGTCTGTAATAGTTTCCTGGGCTATTGAGAATAACTTAGTTTATTTTTGAGGTCTATTCTGGCTGATCAATGATAATGATAAGTTTCTGGTCATATCCACTGGTTGGCTTGTGATTATGATTGTTTCCTGGGCTATTGGGGAAATAATTTAGTTTTATTTGAGAGGTATTAAAGATTCTGCTGTGGTGATATATAAAATGAGTTAGTTAATTTCAGCTTTGAAAATAACTTAGTCATTTTAAGGGTGATGAAGGCTCTTCTGTGTTGATATATAAAATAACTTAGTTAATTTCAGCTTTGAAAATAACTTAGTCATTTTAAGGGGGATAAAGATTCTGCTGTGATGATATATAAAAAAAACTTAGTCAAATTCAGCTTTGAAAATAACTTAGTCAATTTATCTAGAGTAAGTGTGTACTTGGATATGATTAGGCTGCTTGAAAGTATTTAAGAATTACACTTTTTCAGATTCTTGCATGAAGTCATATTTGATAGCTAGTATCTATCTTATGATTAAGTTAGAGCTTCTGTTGATATCTTAGATAATCATCATTGGCATGTAATAGTATTGGGGTTTAATGATCAGATGTTGATGAATGTGTCCATATCGCTTGAGATGTGGATGCAATGTGGACCTTCACATGTAAAATGTGGATGCAATGTGGATCCACCACATCTCCACATTTTGAATGTGGATGTAATGTGGAGCAATGTGGATGTATTGTGGAGCAATGTGGATTCCCACATTTCAAATGTGAATAAATGCAGATATATTGTGGGTCAGAATAATGGAGATTTACGTTCTTTCTTGGGTAAATACGAATTATCTGTGGGCCGCCACACTTAAAATGTGGATCCACCACATCTCCACATCTTGACAATGTGGATCCACCACGTCTCCACATCTCCACAATGTGGAGTTTCCACACCTACACATTTGACAATTTGACTTGTACCCTCTCTCCTATCAATCCCTGATAGGCTTGAGCATTGAGCTGTGAATAACTTTTTGGGCCATTCTGGCTGGTGTATGATTGTGATAATTTCCAGCTTTGAAAATAACTTAGTCAAATTTAGCTTTGAAAATAACTTAGTCATTTTAGGGGTATAGTATGTGGTGATATATGGTGTGTGTAATAGTCAAGGCTACTAAGTTTTATGCGTCTCAAGAGTCTCTTGGTCAATCAAGACCTCAACTCCTAGAGGAATCATTCTGTAGCGTTAACTAGTGTATAGCTAGCCGCCTCAAGCTAACTACTACTTATTTTTTAATGAAAAGAACAACAAAGATTGGTGAACATTTCTATAACTTTATTGCCCCGCTAACTATAACTCATTACAATGACAGAGGATTAGGGCCGTCCCTCTATTCATTGTTTACAGTATGAGAAATTAAAGAATATATTTCATCATACAAAATAGAATTCAATTAGAATGTTTAAGCATCGATCCAGGGCCTTTTTGGAAGTTGACTTTGAGTATGTCTTGGTCCAATGTTGTTCTGTTGCAGCTGACTTCGTGCATATTTTGATCCTGAACTCTGTTGTAATGAATCTGATTCATTATCTTCACCTAAGGAATAGGTTGGTGGGTCAAATTCTTCAAGTTTCCCATCTAAGAGGTATCTTCGTTTTTAATAGCATATCTCAAAGCGTCATCCTCATCAAATTCATCTTCATCTCGTAGTCGTTTTGCTGTATCTGTTATCTTCTTGTGCAAGGGATCTTTCTTCATTGCCTTGGATAATTTAAGGAAGGCCTTGTATTGACCAATGGCTTCTGCTCTGTATCTTATTTCTAGTTTATCGAAAGTCTCCTCCTCTGCCTCTTCTGTGTCAATGTCTGGATTTTTCTCTATTATATGTTGTACACCTTCATTGAATGTGTCTTGTAGGATACGATGAGCTCCATTAACAAAAAATGTCCAAGGATCAAACTTGCTCTTTTTTCTAGAATAATGTTGGTCTTCATCATCTTCATCAGTACAGTCTGTACTGCTATTGTCATGAATGCCATAATCTTTGTCTGTATATTTCCTAAAGGTGTCTACCTTCTGATGACTTCTTGAAGTCTCTGCATCAGATTCTTCAGACATAGTAGAGTCTTCATTTTCTGACATTTTTTCTGACTCCATATCTTCACTGCATATACCACTTGTCAGATGTCGTCTCAAACTGTCTGATCTTGCAAACTGTCGTTCACACTTTGGACACTGATGTTGACCCATTGAAGTCGTTCTGGTTAATGAACAGCTTCTCCTTGATTGTATCCTTTTATGCTTGTAGTGACATACAAACCAACAGTTTTGTCAATATTTCTCACAAAAATATGACATTTTCTACTCTGTCTTATTATTTGCATGTACTTCTTTTGCTGCAACACTTGAGAGAGGACTGCATCTTCTTGCTTTGCTGTTCTCTTTTGCAGAAGAAAAAATCTTTCTTTTATCACATCTTTGCTCCACAATATTTCTTCCCTTCATATATTTCTTCTCTAATGGCATTCTTTCTAGTTGTCTTCCTATCAGCTTACGAAGCTCTCTATGGCACATTCTACAGTACTTTGGTGGTCTTCCTTGCTTGAGTTTACTAACCAACGCTGTACTCAGCCTTTTCATCAGATATCGAATTTGTCCATAGCTCATTTGATATTTAGTTGATTTTTTAGAAGCAGGTTTTATCATATCATCAATGCAGCTTGTATTTTTCTGTCTTGCTGAGAGATCCATTCTTCTTCTTTTAGTGTTCGTAGAACAATAAGACATGTCAACCAGAACCATCATATTTATACTGATAGCAAAATTGATCAACTTTTTATACGTTTGAAGTGTAATTTTACTAAAGTTTTCCCACCAACAAAAGGGACAGACCTGCCAATTTCATCTTTGATATCAATATGAACCTGATCAATATAAGATTTTGCCAAAGGTACATAATGTAAATTCACAAATTCTTGATGCGATTGAGTGCTAGATTTTGACTGTTTATAAGAAACAATTCTAAGTATAGGAGCTGTTATATTTCCAACGTAAGTGTAATTTGCAACATCAGAATAAACAAACATCTGATGGTGGGTCATGTGCAAATCAACAGCATATGTAAAAGCCTGGTTATCATTCCCAATCAGTTTATTTGAAAGATCAGGATTCAATCCAAGTATTTCGCCAAGAGACTTTGAAAATCTTATTTGAACTCTATTTGGATTTTCAACATGTAAGTTTACACGATTACCTGATTTCTTATAACTTAATGAGATCATACTGTGGATTTGACGTAGAATAGCTCCACATTTTTCTTCAATTGCAATCTGAATTTGCTCAACTAAGTGCTGAGGCGAATTATAGTTTCCTGCTGGGATAAACAATTTTATTTCAGGACAACTTCCACCTTTCATGCATACAGTATTCATTTTACTTTTCCCCAGTCTTTCCAAAACATTCTCATCGTAGAAGTGAACATAAAAATATTTGTTGTTATGTGAAATGTTATAAACTTCGGAAGGAGTCATAATTTCTACCAACGCTACGACCAATTGTTCTTTCTGGACTTGAATAGGATGATTTAGCTTTGTGGTAAATGAGAACTGTTTATTTTTAGGGAAAATATCCATAGAACTATCACTCAGTAAGCTCAGATAAAATTCGTCCATGATCGCATATGTGAAACAACCAACACACTTGATAGAAATATAATGACAATTAGACCTTGCTTAACGTCATATATATATATATATTGGCTACTCTCTAATATTAATCATATGAAGATAGAATATATAGCATCTGTGGAAAAACCCAAATTTTCTGAAATCAACAGTTGAAATTTCACAAAAGCGTAATCACTATTTGATTTTTTCATCCGATCGAATATTTTCCATAAGTTCAGAAAAAAACCTCAGTCAAGATTACTAGTTCTCAAATTATTTTGATATGCAGAACTACTAGAATTTTTTCATCCGATCAAATAGTTTCCATTAACCAAACTACTGAAATTTTCACAATGTTGCAGGCGAGACTACATGTTTTGCTAGATCTAAAGTGGCAGGCGAGACTACAATTTTTGCTAGGACTATAGTGTCAGGTGAGACTACATTTTTTGAAAAAAATTGCAAGAAGTATCAGGCACTGTATAAACAGTACCATTACTCCCCCAGTACTATCCTAACCTCGGAATCCCTGGCGATTGAAACTGTCTCAAATACAAGTCAAATTCCTGCATGTCTCTATGGACCAGAGAATTTGAGGCGGAGCCACTCCAACCCGAAGGCTGGCGCCCTTAAACAGCCGAAGCTGCTCTACCTTTTTAAATGCATATTCAACAGTTTCTGAAGCACAAAGCTTCTCTACGGGCCTCGGCGGATGTATAGAGTACCAGTGGTCAGTTATTTTTGTTCAACATATATCTCTACTGACTTAATAAGCAAATATTTGCGATTCATATATAAAGTAATCCTATAACAAAATGAGTTTGGAATGGTGTACCAATGTTACACTATCCCATAATAGTTTTCATGCCTTATAGTATGTAAAATGGATAACTTGAATATAAGAGCTATCTTATGGTAAAAATTTGAAGTCAATCGGATAAAAAATACTGGAGCTGTTACAAATTTTGCATATTTTTTTACCGTGAAATTTTTTATTCAAGGGAGATAATTCAATGACAAGAATCGGATTTCTAAAAAAGTAAAAAATCATATTTTTGCAATAACTTGAGTTTGCCTTGACCGTTTTTCTAAATTGTTTCACCCTATAAAAGCTGAGAACAATAGCTATCTTATCACATACATTATATTTATTTTATCTGCAGTTAACACATAAAGAGAGCAAATCAGTTATGGCATATCAAATACCAACAGAAATACAACATAAAATTTGGACTCATGAATTTTACTGAGTTATTTTATATATCATCACAGAAGGACCTTTATTCCACTAAAATGACTAAGTTATTTTCAAAGCTAAATTTGACTAAGTTATTTTCAAAGCTGGAAATTATCACAATCATACACCAGCCAGAATGGCCCAAAAAGTTATTCACAGCTCAATGCTCAAGCCTACCAGGGATTGATTGGAGAGAGGGTACAAGTCAAATTGTCAAATGTGTAGGTGTGGAAACTCCACATTGTGGAGATGTTGAGATGTGGTGGATCCACATTGTCAAGATGTGGAGATGTGGTGGATCCACATTTTAAGTGTGGTGGCCCACATATAATTCGTATTTACCCAAGAAAGAACGTAAATCTCCATTATTCTGACCCACAATATATCTGCATTTATTCACATTTGAAATGTGGGAATCCACATTGTTCCACAATACATCCAATTTGCTCCACATTACATCCACATTCAAAATGTGGAGATGTGGTGGATCCACATTGCATCCACATTTTACATGTGAAGGTCCACATTACATCCACATCTCAAGCGATATGGACACATTCATCAACATCTTATCATTAAACCCCAATACTATTACATGCCAATGATGATTATCTAAGATATCAACAGAAGCTCTAACTTAATCATAAGATAGATACTAGCTATCAAATATGACTTCATGCAAGAATCTGAAAAAGTGTAATTCTTAAATACTTTCAAGCAGCCTAATCATATCCAAGTACACGCTTACTCTAGATAAATTGACTAAGTTATTTTCAAAGCTGCAAGTTTTTTTTTATATATCATCACAGCAGAATCTTTATCCCCCTTAAAATGACTGAGTTATTTTCAAAGCTGAAATTAACTAAGTTATTTTATATATCACCACAGCAGAGCCTTCATCACCCTTAAAATGACTAAGTTATTTTCAAAGCTGAAATTAACTAAAACATTTTATATATCACCACAGCAGAATCTTTAATACCTCTCAAATAAAACTAAGTTATTTTCCCAATAGCCCAGGAAACAATCATAATCATAAGCCAAACAGTGGATATGACCAGAAACCTATCATTATCATTGATCAGCCAGAATAGACCTCAAAAATAAACTAAGTTATTCTCAATAGCCCAGGAAACTATTACAGACCAACCAAAAATAAACTAAGTTATTTACCCAACAGCCCAGGAAACTATTACAATCAGAAGCCAACCAGTAGATATGACCAGAAAACTATCATAATCATAGCCCCAACCAGAATAACTCTCAAATAGACTAAGTCATTCCCAATAGCCCACGAAACAATCACAATTATAGACCCAGCCAGAATAACTCTCAAATAGACTAAGTTATTCTCAATAGCCCGGGAAACTATCATAATCATAAACCCAGCCAGAATAGACCTCAAAATACACTAAGTTATTCTCAATAGTCCAGGAAACTATTACGGACCAACCAAAAATTAATTAAGTTATTCTCAATAGCCAAAGAAACTTTCACAATTTTAGGCCCAGCCAGAATAATCCCCAAAAATAAACTAAGTTATTCACAGCTAGTCACTCAAGCCTACCGGGGTAGACATCTCTGGGGTCATTTTTTAGCCTGAAAAATTCTAAGTTCTTTTCAGGCTTAAAAAAATGACCCCAGAGTGTCACCCATTACTACTAACATTATTGCTGGCTCTCCATCAAAAGTATGCACCTAATTTTACAGTTGTTGTCAGTGTTTTACTGCCAATTTGTTATCAAATTTGCTCGGGTATGCCATATTTGTGCGTTTTTGTTAAAGAAGCTGCGCGATTATTAGGGTCAATGGCTGATAACTTGGAGTAAAAGTTTGTCTGTGGTCGGTATTAGAACATTACAATGACCAGATAAGGTTGCAGCAAAAACTATAAGCGCTAAATTTATTGCTTGTGAACTTTGGGTATAGAGGGTCGGTACATTTGGAGTGGTACTGTGTCGTAACAAATGGCCCGTAAAGGGGTACGTGCATTAAGAGGCTATTTTGGCCCCCCTATGAGGTCAAAAAATAAAAGTTGTTCTTCACAAGTTTCTTCTTATTAGTTTATTAGAACAATAGCCAAAGTGTAAAGGTCTGGTATTGATTCGACTTTTACGGTTGCTATGGTAACATAAATGGCGCCCAAAAAAGGCTGAAAATAGAAACATGACCATTTTGGAGCAAATTTGAGACATGTAACAGAGGAATTAATATAGAGCACAAGCAAATACCAAAAAAATATTTTAACAGATGATGAGAATTATCATGGCACACAATATATTAAAAGTGTTTTTTGGTATTTGCTTGTGCTGATATCTAATTCTTAAAAAATCGGTCTCCAAAAGCCTCAAATTTGGCCTAAAATGGCAATTTCTCTATTTTAAGCCTATTTTGTCGGCCATTTTGGTTACCATAGCAACCGGTAAAAGCAAAATAAATGCCAGAATTTCACACTTGGGCTGTTCTTCTAACAAACCAACAAGATGAAATTGGTGAAAAGCAACTTTCAGTTTTTGGCTCTTAAGGGGGCCAAAATAGCCCCTTAATGCACGTACCCCTTTCATTTTGCATTTTGGTGAATTGCATAGTTATAGTTCTATCAGATATAAACTTACTACGATTGAAAATTATTTTCCCAAATGTTATAAAATCAAAAGAATTTCAATATCATTCAATTGTTTTTCTGAGTATATTTCTTTTTAGGTTCTGTTTTTACTATGAAATACTTCTTAGCTTTTGCTCTGAAATACCTTTCAGGCAATAGACTTTAACCAAAAAATTCTTCGCTCTTCACTTGCTATATAATATTTTTGGTTTTGTTCTGTTTTTACTCTGAAATATCTCTCAGCTTTTTACTCTGAAATACCTTACCAAATATTTTCCTCGATCGCTTCGCTCGCACATACACAAATCATATAATTGGTTTCTTATTAATTGAGGCCCATTACTTTGATTTTGATAATGCAATGTATAAATGTATACATATTCAAATAGCGTTTAGGCAATGTAATAACCATAAACTTTCTACATCATTTACCTCACTCACTTGAAGTAAAATTACATATACATAGAAATCGATTGCTTTGATTTTAATGTTTTTCATATCAGGATGGAAATGTATACATGTATGCGTGCATGTGCATGTGCATGCATGTAACATGTGTATGTGTATGCATACATATGTGTGTGCATGCATACATGTGTTATGAACATTTAGCAGCATGTACATGCATGTGCTTGCGTGCATACGTGTGTGTGTGTGTGTGTCCTGTTTGTACCCCCAAGTATTTAAGTAGGCCTCGCTGACTTTGCCCCCCCCCCCCCAATATTATAAAGCTTCCTACGCCTATGTACCAGATAGCGCTAACGGACGCGTAACGGACAGCAAAACTCTCTGTCCGTTCGTGTCCGTTCACATGCTTTGTGTTGCGTGTCAGGTATATACACTGCTAAAAATATTTAAAGGAACACCTGATATTTTTCCATAGGTGATAATGTTAGCCCCTGTCCAATAGACAAGTAATGCATTTCACTAGACAATACAACAGAAACCCAGTTTCTTTTACCATTTTTGATAAGATAATCAAAGATTGGGATCAACAAAAGTTTTTGATAAAAAAATCGATGCTTAAGTTCATGGCTCAAGATTTATAATTTTCAATTTTATTGAAAATGACGATTTTTTCTGGAACTCTGTAGAATCTTCCAAATTCGTAAATAACGTTACCTATTGGTTTCTGCAACATTAAAAGGCTATTGACTGTATGGAAATGATGCTGTTGTGGTGCTTGATTGAAAAATTCGTCTTAAAGTTTGGCTTTGAAAAAATGGGTATTTTTTAATAAAAATCCAATTTTACATAAAACGTCCCAGTGAAATTTCTGGAAAGGGACTACTTCATTTTTATCGACAAGCATCATCCTTGATAGGTTACCAAACTAATCACAGGACAAGCATGTTTTTGCCTTATAAATCAAAATCTCGCCATGAGTCAGACTATGCGTGCATTTGTATTGTGATCAATGGCAAAATACGCAGTGTTCCTTTAAATATTTTGAGCAGTGTATTTATTTATTCGAATCGACTTTTGCATACATAAACTACGAAGGCCCAAATGGCTCACTTTTTCATTTCAGTGACAATTCACAATTCTGAATTCCGAATTCTGAATTCCGAATTCCGAATTTTGAATAAACTTGATAGACGCTTTTATTTACTATATCATACACTTGTGTAAAACGCCAGACAGAGTGAGTGAGTACACCCTACACTCCAGAGGATTGTAGTTAAGGGCTTATTCAGTAGGATAAGGGGTACTTTGTGAAGTTGAATTTCCTTGTGTGGAATTTGGGGTTCTCCCTTTTGCATATAGAATAATGCATAATCCATAGAGTACCTCTTGCGCAAGCGCTTAAATAGGCCTACTGAAGTAGGCACCTTTTTTGTTTGATTTGATTCTTTACGACCCATCAACACTTTTTCAGTTAAACAGGGACGGGTCTTCCTGGGTTGAACCAGTACTAAGCTAGGATAAATAAATGTGTCTTGCTCAAGGACCACAACGCAGTGACGCCGGTGAGGCTCGAACCCGCGGCCCCTCGGCCTCGAGTCAAGCACTCTACCACTGAGCCACTGCGCTCCCGAAATAGCCACCTTTCTTCTAGCTGGTACTCACTTCCCTACAGAGTACCAAATGGGGAATCGGTGTTACCTGTAGAATGGGGGTTGTCTGTAGATACGCCATGGGGTTGAGGTACTCTGTAGAGTAGAGCTTCTTCCTAGGGTAGGAGGCACGCATGGGTGTTTATTGGTTACAAGTACATGTACACCCTAGTCTAGAATGGTAATCTGTGCAGTAAGGGTTATTATGTACATAAGAGTTACACTGTAAGATAGGGCCTATATACCATTGGAGGTAACTTTTGAATGTCATTCTGAATTATGAATTTTGATAGATGCTTTCATTTACTATATCATACACTTGTGTAAAGCGCCAGACAGACTGAGTTCAAAATGGCTGTGCAGATTTGATATTTTAGTTGATAACTAGTATTTGTGTGATGTGAAGTATTATTAAACAGCATTTGAAATACTACTATTTACGAAAGCCCTGTAGTGCCATTTCTTATTTCTAACTTCTAGCTTCTAACATCTATTTTAAAAAATAATAAGTGGCCCTACCAGGCTTATGCAAGAAGCCTGGTAGGGCCATTTCTTACTTCTAACTTCTTACTTCTTACTTCTTACTTCGATGTTTGTATGTTGGCACGTTAGTGTCCATGGATGCGTTAGTATATGCGTACAGACGCCCATGTCTGTCTGTCTGTCTGTCTGTTGGTATGTATATACATGTATGTGTGTATGTCCAAATGAGGGTTTAATTGAAACACTCTGCGCATGTTGTGAAACATGTCAGACTATATTGGCACCGGAATCCTGGAAGTCTGTGAGTGTCTAGAAAGTGTCACAGACTGATCGAATGGTTTTTGGCGGGTCCTAGGAGGTAAAAACAGAGCTTAACTCGATTGGCATCTAAATCTTGTAAGTCTGCGAGTCACCAGAATGTGTCACAGACCAATGCATTGGCTTGGGGAGTGTCGCAGGAGTTCAAAACAGTGTGAGTGAGTGTGTACATGTATGTATATATGACAGTCTGTGAATTTCCTGATTTCTAACTTCTAACTTCTTACTTCTTATTTCTTACTTCTAACTTCTAACTTATTACTTTTAACCTCGATGTTTGTATGTTGGCACGTATGTGTCCATGCATGCGTGCGTACATGCGTGCAGACACCCATGTCTCTCTGCTGTTTGTCTGTCAATTTGTCTGACTGACAGTATGTATATATGTATGTTTGTATGTATACATGCATGTATACATATGTATACATATGTATGTATGTAATAATGTATGTATGTATGTAATAATGTATGTATGTATGTAATAATGTATGTATGTATGTATGTATGTTTGTATGTATGTATGTATGTATGTATGTATGTATGTATGTATGTATGTATGTATGTATGTATGTATGTATGTATGTATGTATGTATGTATGTATGTATGTATGTATGTATGTATGTATGTATGTATGTATGTATGTATGTATGTATGTATGTATGTATGTAAGTATGCATTAATGTATGTATGTATGTATGTATGTATGTATGTATGTATGTATGTATGTATGTATGTATGTATGTATGTATGTATGTATGTATGTATGTATGTATCAGATCCTCGAACAACATGGTAAGCTGACAGACAGACAGACATGTGTGTCTGCACGCATGTACGCACGCATGCATGGACACATACGGGCTAACATACAACCATCGAAGTTAGAAGTAAGAAGTTAGAAGTTAGAAATAAGAAGTTAGAAGTAAGAAGTTAGAAATAAGGACATTCACAGACTGTCATATATACATACATGTACACTCTCACACACACGCACACACAGACACAGACCCTCCCCAATCCATTTCACTGTACTGTGACAACTTCTGGACACTCGCAAACTTTCAGGATTCCAGTGCCAATCGAGCTAAAATCTGTTTTAAACTGCGTCACTCTCCAAGCCAATGCATCGGTCTGGGATACTTTCTGGACACTCGCATGCTTCCATGATTTAGGTGCCAATCGAGTTTAGCCCTGTTTTTACCTCCTAGGACCCGCCCAGAACCATTCGATCAGTCTGTGACACTTTCTGGACACTCACAGATTTCCAGGATTCCGGTGCCAATATAGTCAGACATGTTACACAACATGCGCAGAGTGTTCCAATTAAACCCTCATTTGGACATACACACATACATGTATATACATACTTACATACATACAGACAGATAGAGGCGTCTGCACGCATGTACTCACGCATGCATGGACACTTACGTGCCAACATACAAACATCGAAGTTAGAAGTTAGAATTAAGAAGTTAGAAGTAAGAAATGGCCCTACAAGGCTTCTTAGGGCCACTTATTATTTTTAACATAGATGTTAGAAGTAAGAAGTTAGAAATAAGAAAATTAATGGCACTACAGGGCTTTCGTAAAATATCAGGATTTCAAATGTTGTCTAATAATACTTCAAATCACACAAATACTAGTTATCAACTAAAAATATCAAATCTGCACAGCCATTTTGAACTCAGTCTGTCTGGCGCTTTACACAAGTGTATGATATAGAGGGAGTTCGAGAAAGAACCGGAGTAACAAATTTTCAACATTGGTTAAACAAAACCAACCCCGAACGCACTCTGGTTTAACCGGAGTGACGTCATCAATCGACCAGAGACCAACCAGCCAAAATACGCCTGTTCCTCTAGTTTCAAAATGGCGGCTAAACGCAAAAGAGCTGCCAAGTTTAGATTGAAATTGGCATTTGAACATAATCTACGGCTTTTCTAATCCATATATGATACGATTGGAAGGCTTACACAGGCAAAATATGTCTGTGATGCACTATGAAGCAAAAACCTGCATATAGCTGTCCACATATAAAATATACCGGGCCGCGTAGCGCAGTCGGTAACGTGTCTGGCTACAGATGCGTGTCTGACTGCAGATCCAGGGGTCGCGAGTTCGATCCCGACCCATTCCCATACTTTCGTGGAGATTGATCATGAAATAATTTCTACGGTCATTCTCCTCCCTTCCGCTGATTCATTCAAGAAGGGTTGTTGTCAGTTACAAGCGAAAGCATGTGCACAAATTACTGGTTAACCGCTTGTTCAAGCCTGCCCAGGAAAACGTGTGGTTAGGTGAACTGACCGTCCCGCAATGACCATAGCTGTTGACTTGGGACGTAAAGCAACAAAAACAAACAAAACAAACATATAGAATAGAGAATACAAACATTGCCCAATACATAGTATACAAGTATTGACTTTTAAAAAAATGTTAGCGTTCGTTTAATTCTATCATAGTATACATTCATGCACATTGCACTGCATGCTTGTTTTTTTATTTCACTTCCCATGTTCGTTTCTTCTAAAGATCGTCTTTTAACGCCCCAGCTTTAAAGTCATTGGCCTAATAATCGTCAAGAAGATATTTTAAGTTTTCTATTAAATAATGTTGGGTCGACCATCTTCATAATGTGACCTAGGCAATTTGTGTAAACCTTTTTGCCCTCATGCCAAGGAAAAGGAAATTAGAATGTCTACAAAATGTGGTTCATGGTTATGAGGGTCTGGATGGGGGGATTGGTATTCACTATTCATTTATATTTAGCCTGTTTTTCATCCCATTAAAATTTGGGTTATTCATTAAAATATGACCCATAGTTCATTAAAATCTATTCGAATTTAAATTCACTATTTATTATTTTTTCTTCTATTCATTAAAAAATAGGATTATTCATCAGTTTTAGGCACTCATTATTCACTATTCATTATTTTTTGACTCATTATTCACTGTTCATTATAAAAAAGGCCATTATTTACTAATCAGTATACCCCATCAAGACCCTCGGCTATGGTGGTAATCTTTATGATATGACTTGGATAATTTATGCAATTTTTTGTGTCCTCGTGCCAAGGAGGAATTGTGTGAATGTTTAGCTTCCCATAGGTGGTACTCTCATTTTTCTTCATACGTAGGCTCGGACCAGCATATACCGTTCGCCCCCAAAAGTATCAGGAGTATCAAGCAACCCAACCCCCCTCAAAAAATCTTTGAAATTTTAGCAACCCGAATTCTGTCCCTTGACCTTAAGAAAAAATCAAGAATGCATAGAAATTGACCCCTAAATCTAGTCCAATTTTATGATGACCCAAAATAGATATATATTAAAAAAATCTTTATATCCGCATAAATATATTTTTCTCCGAAAACCCCCCAAAATATTAAAATTCAAAATTTTGAAGCAAAAATAATGGTCCAAGCCTACGTATGTATGATCATATCAGAGTACCCCACCCCCTCCCTGGGAGTGGCTTCTGGGAAGATTGTTAATGTGTAGAACTTATATTTGTTAGCTTTAGTATTAAGTCCATTCAAACCTGCCATACCATAGGGAAAAACAGTATCTTGGAAATCAGTATATTGCATTTTGACGATGATACAGAAAAGGACGAGAAGTCCTGCTCCCTTCCCTAGACTGTACGTTTTCCTTTTATGTGACTGAGTCTTTAGTACATGGCCATTTACAGTCTATACATGTAGCAAACAAGATCTGTCTCAGTTACGTGACAAACATACCAGAAGTAATGGGTCTAGCATGTGGCACTTTTGTGGTAAGTTATTTGAAAACACTGGACATATTATTTTTAAGATTTTTTTTCTAAAACTGAGGACAGAAATCAATGGCACCGTGACCCTGAAGCAGTATATAACACTCCACGGTTCCAAAATGTATCCACAAACCAAATATGGAATTCCTATCTAACATGAAATACAGAAATGCTAGAACCCTGGAAACAGTATGTGACGCTCTGCGGCACCAAGATGTATTCAAATAGCAACTTTGGGATTCAGACCCCCCAACCCAATTATATAGGATATATGCTTCAGGCACAGTGTTTCTAGAACTGAGACTAGAGGTCAATGTCAGAGTCAAAGTGACCCAAAATTGTATGTGCCACTCCGAGAACCTAGATGTGACCACAAACCAAACTCTCTCCACTTCCTACGTATAGTGTCGATATTTCGCAGATTATTCGTTTTGCTAGAGTGTGTCATAATGTTGATGACATCAAAAACAGAAACCTATTTTCGACTGCTAAGTTATTAAAACAAGATTATAGATATAATTAAATTCGAAAAGTCCTACCACAGACACTCAGAATTAATTGTTTAATACAACATGAGGTTTTCTTTAGCTCTGAGTATCTGTTAGCCGTGAGCCCTTTTCGTTGACTCATCATAGTGCGTTAATTTAATTTGATTGTTTCTCCATGCTGATACATATATATAGCAATAGTTAGCAGGCCTATATGCGAGCTTACATTTTTGTGCTTCAATAACAGCAGAATCCAGGGTGAGGATTGGTTACCAGTAAAACGTACGTAAAGCCCCGGTCCGACAGAACTTGCCCTCACCGCAACTAAAAAAATGACAATCGAAGAGAGGTTGCAGAGGTCGCAGAAAGGTTTTACAAAGGTAGCTATCAGGTCGCAGCAAGGTCAGCAATCGGTAGCCGTACAAAATCAGACGCGGCCAGTCTTTTGAGTATGCACAAAAGACTAGCCGCGACTGATTTCGATCGCCGACTAGTTGCAAAGGTTTTCTAGAAGTCGGCGATCAGTCGCCGACAAGTCGCCAAACAGTCGCCGATCGATCGCCGATCTGTCGCCGACCGATTTCATGAATATATTGGCTGTGAAATCCTCAGGAACTAGTCTGCGATTTATCGGCGATTGGTCACCAACAAGTTGCAGTGCCAGCTTCAGCATGAGGCTATCTTGCCATCCTGACATTATGTCACCCACTACAAGCGTTGAAAATAAGTGCATTATGGGGCATAGAGGTGGTCAAAAACGACAGTAGTACCAAATCAGACGGTAACAATTACTACTGAAATTCAGACTCCTGATTCTGAGCATCTTCTCAGCTGTCCTAGAGATAATTTGAGCCGAATATGTCAAATGCTAAACATGTAAGCTCAGAGCTAGTAGGTCCCAACAGATTCATATGCCAAAAATATATGAGTTGCTCAAAGCTCGATTTTTCAATAACTGAGGCCAGAGGTAGTGATCAATGTCACAGTACCACCAAATGGTTTGAGACACTCATTGACCCAAAAATGCTTTGAAACATGGATTTTGGGATTTCTACCACAAATAACTTTAGAAGATACGCTCAAACACTTAGACCGTGTGATTATTATAATATGCCTCCCTTTGGGACCATGCTCGCCAAATTTGTTCAAGTACGTTACTGACTTAAATTCTAGTAAGCCTCTGTCTGGGAGTTAGCGATAAAGTCATGCAAAAACCAGCCTGTTTAGCTACACAAACCAGCCTGTTCAGCTACAGAGACTAGCTAGAAAATTAAAATTTCGTTTATGGCAAGCTAAGAGACTGAATAAAGTAAAAAATGTGGCAAAGATCATCAGAAATTGATACGATCAAGTATCACACCTGACCCAGGATGCCACTTGGGAAAGTGACAACGAGAGCCCAGAGGTCAGCCCTTTCCCAGCAGGTGACCACAAGGCAACATGAACAGACTGGAAAGCATTACAAACACAAGCCATAAATAACACAAACTAGAAATTGTGTTTATGAAAGACTGTGCCCCAAGCCATATGCTTGTCCATAATGATGATCTCACCGGGTAATCTACTCACCATCCTCTATGAGCTGACTAAATCTGAGGCCAATAGATATAATGGTTTTCGATATTTATCTTTATTACAAGTTTTCTATGTGCAAATTTACAAAAGGCAATAGCCGGTAAAAATGCAAAGGGCAATAACTCGAAAATAAAGATAACGTTTTCTTACTCATTATCCTCTATCAGCTGTCCAAATTTGAAGCAACTAGCTGTAATAATTTTTGAGATATCAAGCTTTCTATTTCCAAACATTCAAAGGGCAATAACTAAAAAAACTTAAAAAAAGCACCAGGTAATCTACTCATTATCGTCTATCAGCTGACTAAGTTTGAAGCTCCTAGCTGTCTGCATTCCTATTTTATTCATTTTTATTTTGTTAGAAGATAAGTGTCTTCAACTAGATTCCAACTTCATAGCTTACAATTTAAGAAAAAAATGGGTTTGAGATATTTTTCCATATCATACAATGTTTTCACTTATAATTGGCCTCCATCTTGGACGCCATCTTGGATATATCGAAATGCTCAATGATGCCAGAGTGGCATCACTCGGATTTTTCAAGGACAATATATGCACTACCAGAATCAACAAAGAAAAAAGTTTAAAACCAAGTTCCAGGTACTCCTAAAATTCGCTCAAATTTTGCCGGACTAGAGTGGCTGAAATTCAATAGATTCTTAGCCAGCCTGTGTGTGATATGGTTGGATAAATGCGTTAAGACATCGTGTCCAATGCGCTAACATTTTCCTAGTTGACTCAAAATAATCGTATATATTGAGAAGTATGAGAGCTTTCAGCAGTTTTAGCCATATTGCACTCAGAGTGACCAAACCCCCCTAGATAAACAGCCGGTCTGAGTGGGCTATGGTTGGATCAATGCGTTCAGACACTTTACTCAAATGCGTAACCCTTTCATTGGAATAAAAATACATATATATATATATATATATATATATATATATAGAGAGAGAGAGAGAGAGAGAGAGAGAAGTAAGAGAGCATTCAACGGTTAGAGTCATATATCACTCAGAGTGGCCAAAACTTCCTATAACATTAGCCAGTCTGAGTGTGAAATGGTTTGATAAATGCGCGTAGGCCCCATGTTCAGTTACTTCCATTTTTACCTTATAACACAAAATAAACATGTATATTGATAAGTACCAAACCTTTCTACAGTTTGAGTCATATTGCATTCAGAGTGGTCAAAACTTCATAGAGCTTTAGCCAGTCTGAGTGGGATATGTTGGTTGGATCATTGCGTTCATGCACCATATTGAAATGCTTAACCATTTAATTGTAAAACAGAATAGACCTATATATTATGATGTATCAGAGTTTAAACTGGTTAAAGACATATTGCACTCAGAGTGGCCAAAACTCCCTAGAGCCTTAACCAGTCTTAGTGGGATATGGTTGGATAATTGCGTAAGGACACTAGTTTCAAATACCCTTTCATTGTAGAAAACAATATAAATATACATATTGAGAAGTACAAGAGCTTTTACTAGCAAAACGAAATTTGGGTGTTTTTTGTAGATAATTCAGTACTGAGATGGGATAGAACGTTAAAATAAACGGTTTTCATACCTCCTGTGATGCCTCTTTAAAGTTAAAACAAAAATTGAAAATCGATTTTTTTTTTTGCCAGGAATTTTTTTTTTGCTAGCAAAACGAAATTTGGGTGTGTTTTTTTTGTAAACAATTCGGTACTGAGACGGGATAAACGTTAAAATAAACGGTTTTCATACCTCCTGTGATGCCCCTTTAAAGTTAAAAGCAAAATTTAAAAATCAATTGTTTTGCCAGGAAAAATAATTTTTGCTAGCAAAATGAAATTTGGATGTTTGTTTTTTTTTGTAGATAATTCGGTACGGAGACGGGATAGAACGGTTCTAATACCTCCTATGATGCCTCTTTAAAGTTAAAAGCCAAATTGAAAATCGATTTTTTTGCAAGGAAAAAAAAATTTGCTAGCAAAACGAAATTTGGGTGTGTTTTTTTTGGTAGATAAGTCGGTACTGAGACGGGATAGAACGCTAAAATAAACGGTTTTCATACCTCCTGTGATGCCTCTTTAAAGTTAAAAGTAAAGAAAAATCGATTTTTTGCCAGGAATTTTTTTTTGTTAGGAAACTAAACCTGGGTGTTTTTTTTTTTTTTGTTTTTTTTTGTTTTTTTTAGATAATTCGGTACTGAGACGGGATAGAACGTTAAAACAAACGGTTTTCATACCTCCTTTGGTAATCAAAATTTGAAAATCAATTTTTTTGCCAGGAAAAAAATTTTTTGCTAGCAAAACGAAATTTGGGTGTGTTTTTTTTTGTAGATAAATCGGTACTGAGACGGGGATAGAACGTTAAAATAATCGGTTTTCATACCTCCTGTGATGCATCTTTAAAGTAAAAAGCAAAATTTGAAAATCAATTTTTTTGCAAGGAAAGATGTTTTTGGCTAGCAAAACGAAATTTGGGTGTTTTTTGTAGATAATGCGGTAACTTGACCTTATTAAAATATCCTAAAATGCAGAGAGATGACGCCCCAAAATCGTCCGATTCTTCGATGAACCCCCTCCCCCGCCCCCATCCCCCCAAAAAATTCCATAATTTCTTAATACCCCAAAAAATATTCATTTTTCTGAAACCTCTAAAGAATACTGAAATTCAAAATTTTGAACCCCTATAAATGGGCCGAGATTACGTGTATTATTTGACTTTTCGCTTACTGTAAAGGCGGCGCGTCATGAATGCGTAATTAAGACTGGTCAACCTTCGACATAGGTAAAGCTGAAAATGAAGCGTGGTTTCATTCAAAAGTAACTGTATCATCTTTCGTCATTACCTTAGTATAGACGCAAAACACATTATTTAGTCCTTAAAACGCCAGCAAAATAACAGCAACGGAAAATGTCTATTTAACATAAGCATAGAGGCAAAACATTGTGGACCCAGATCATATATATCTGAGCAAAAATATGAGTATTTTCAAACAGGGATGTCGGAAAATATAACAATGATAAAAAAAACTGGGTCAGTCATATACTTTTTCTTAGAAAAAGGGGGCTTATCGTATACCTGGCAGCGCTGAAAAAGGGGGCTGTTCGCGCCGCAAATTCGTACTATGTCATATATAGGTAGTTACCCCCCCCCATTCCCCCCCCCCCCCCCCCCCCCCCGAGAACGCAAGGCACGCAGCATGTTCAAAGCATTGAATTAATGTTTTCCCTTTTACTTTAAACTATGATAAAGGCCAACTTAAATTGCTGTAATTTCAACATTGAAATTTTTCCTGACTGTCAACAAATTCAGCGAATACAGTCAAGCGCCAAAATGTTGCGTGTTTGTTATCTCGCATTAGTAACCGGCCGCGTATGGCTTATCTCGTATTTGTAACGCTTATCTCACATGGGTGGCGATGTGGGACAGATTTTTCCAACAGCGAGCTAACATAGGGATCACTCGAACGTGTATGAATTGGTATGTGAGAAAGAATTATCTCACATGGGTAAAACACAGAAATTGGATCTGTTGTGCGAAAAAACTGATTACTACCCTCTTTCGAGGGCAGGTAAAAGTCTGCTTCATGTGTGAAGGCTGCTTGAAATAGCCTATTGAAATGTTTACTTTTCCCCTGTTACAAAAGTTTAAATGATTAGAGAAGTGTGAGGTCCTAAAATAAAGAATAATTCAAAAATGAATAGCAGAGAAAATAATAATAACTGAATATACTGAAATAAGTTTAAAAAAGGATAATCCAAATATGAATTAAAAAATAAACTATAAGATATTAATATTTTTAAAGAAAAATGTATTTCATTTTAATGAATAAGCACAACATTTACTTATACTAAATAATGGACTAAATTTTTAAAGATTAGAGAATACCAGACCCTCAAATATCAATCGTGAAAGCCCAGTCCAATTCGAGAATTCAAACCCTGTTAATCAACAGAATAAATGATGGTTTAGCGATATTTTATTAAATAAGCATAAACTTCATTTATAACCTTTTGTTTTGCTGCAATCACGCTTGTTATTGTGCTGGTATGGTTTATGTGACGCCAGCGTTACGTTATGAAACGTGAGCGTCACGTTATCAAAATAGATCATTGATGTACATCCGCGGTATGATTCCATGTAATTGGCTGAGGCAGTTTCGATTGCCTCAAATATGTGTTTCAACATGGTATAGTTTTGTACTTATAGTTTTATCTACTGATTTATCAATGTCGTTTCAGGTGCTGAGATTTTTTACATACCTGTACAACGATCATGGGGAGTGTCCAAAGAAATTTAGGGCTTTTCTGTTTGGCAGTTTTATTATTCCTAATTTTTATTTATATGAAAGCCGGCAGACCAGTACGCCGGTCGGAGGAAGTCGCAGACCATAGATCTTGGTCCGATCAGCTCGGCACTGTAAAGTCGTTTATTGCAAGTCTGATCAAGCAGTTAAACGATGAAAAGGCTGGAGTGCCGCCAGCTGGAGTGCCGCCAGTGTATAAGACAGACCATGACACTGATTATAAACCTAGGTCCGATAAACAGTTAAACGATGAAAAGGCTGGAGTGCCGCCAGTGTATAAGACAGACCATGACGCTGATTATAAACCTAGGTCTGATCCACTCACCACGCAGCCTGACAAGTCATATGTTGAAGCATTGCTTGACCAGTTGAACAGCGAGAAGGCACAACAGGATGATCCACGATTGATAAAACTTATCCGAGACCACTTTATTGAACCGCCATCTCCCCTGTCGTACAACTTGAATAAACCATCAAAAGTGCACTACTCTCAGATTAATCAGTCAGCTATCATTGATTCCATGCTCAAGAATATGGTAAGTATCCACCCAGTAACCACGTTAAAGTGGGCCACTATCGGCCAGCCAGTGAAACACCATTTCAATGGCGTTTATTTGGCGGACCGATGGTGGCACAAGATTCATTGCTAACTGTTAACATTGTCAACAAATAATTTTCAGTTTTAATTTTCGAACCAATGGCCACCAATTTTGATTTGTTAAAGGTAGATAAGGACTTAAATAAAATATTATACTAACCTCACTTAAGGGCAATTGCAGGTAATGCTTCCCACATTAAAATCTTTTTAACTCTTTGCATACAGTTTGTTTAATGTATGGATTGTCAGTTTATGAAATAAAAATGGATATGTCACACTGCTCGATTTTTCATAATCTCACATGGAAGTTTTCAGCAAATAATAAATTTTCTGAAAAAAACCCATGTCCTTAATATTAAGTTAAACTGGTTGTAATCGCCATCCAGCTTCTTTACTTTGATTTCAATTATCATTGTGACCTTGCGTCTGGGAGTGAAATAACGCCATGCAATAAAATTGATAAACCACTCGTGGTTGACAGATTTTCGGGAAACGTTATGACGTCCATAACAACGTTGCGTACTGTAATGACAACATAATAACGTTTTACGTCAAAAATGAGACTTCAAAGTTATCTTAATGTCATATGATAAATAGGATCTAACATTCGTGCTCTTGTATTATTGAATCTATTTGACTCGTTGCGAAAAAGAGATAAAATGCTCGGCAAGCCTCGCATTTTATCTCTTTTCCCCAACTTGTTTAATAAATTCAATGAAACATGAGCACTTATGTAAGATCCTCTGTTTATCACTAACGACATGAAGCATTTTAGGAAAAGTGAAAATTTATATGTTTTCCCAAGCTGTGAGAAGATACTGAATGATATATTTTGGTAATTCACCCAAAGAAGGGAACACGATTTTTAGAGTAAATTGTACATTAAAAAATCTGGCATTAACAATGTTTTTATTTCATAGATATTTATTTTACCTTTTAGAAAAAAGATTAAAAACGGGGGTTATCAAACGAGAGCTAAATACCCCAACCCCCACATATTATGAAGATAATTCAATATAAACGTTTTGAAGTGTACTTTTTGTCATATTACTTGTAGGACGGTAAATCACTATTATAAAACTGAAAAAAGAAGAAAAATGTATAATAGGCGCCCCCCAGGAATCGACGCCTAGGCTACAAGGTTAGATAATGCGCCGCCCAAATTAACCGTATATATTGGACACACAATCCGAGGACAGGTGTCATGATATTATATTTTGACCCGCCTTAAAAGTGACCCGCGGGTCATAATATTATGTTCCTAAAGATTGATATAACAAATCTGATTTTGGTTAATTCATTATGATAGCGTAGAATGCAGTCTTCCGGTAGATAACCGTCAAAATTTTCTTGAAAAGGGGAGGGGGTCAAATATTATGCCATAATATACGAGGTACTATGCACAATAAGTTTAGCAATTGTTTTGTATGGGTGAGCCCATTCAAATCAGATCTCAAGTTTCATTTGCTGTCATGATGATACAAGCGGCGAACACCTAACAAGAATTTCTATTTAAAAAAAATACCGAATTACCAAACGCAGCGACTGTGCTAAAGTGACGTTAAATTTTAAGACTAGCGGCTAACGTGGGTATTTCGGATCATTGGGTGAAGCAAAAACATTTTCAAGCGATTGTTTGGCAAAAAAAAAAACAAATGCTGCAATTTTCTGAACTTTCTCAGAGAAATAAAGGACCAAAATTTCATAATTTGACGTTTTTATGAATGCGTTTACGTTATCGCCTTTAGACGGCGTTTCTAGTTGGGTTTTTTTGGGAGCCACATTGACAAGTTAAACTGTTAAATGCCTTCCCACATTTGCAAACAAATAATGTCGACTAAAACATCTTTATGGCTATAGAGCACGAGCCGAAAGATAAAATCTGACGTCACCATTATCTTGCAAATGCGTCACACCATTTTCCACCAACTTGAGGTTTTAATCAACGATAAGATGAGTTACATTGAAAGCCTATGACATCTTTGTAAACTGAGTCTCTGTTGAATTGAAACGCAATTAACATTAGAAGTTTAATCAAATGATGAACACGTTTTGACGTTATTGATGGCAGCTGATTTTTTCCGCGATATCATCTAATGTTAAGAACGAAATTCGTAAAAAAGGTGTGCTTAGCTACTATCTAATATATTCCCTGGCCTTTATTCTGCGATGGGCAACATTGACATTAATGAGAATACAAGAAGTGGACAAGGAACAACACATGTACCAGGCAGTTTAATCTTCCAAAACGGCAGTCGTCAGACATTTCAAAGGCAACCAGTACTGACACATAGGCAAGATTTGCGACGAAAACCAGTGAAATATTTAGAAACCACCGATGTGTTGGAATGCCCAAACAAAGATGACATATATTGTGTTACATTGCCAGACAGTTAAAGTACGTTCATTTCAACTTACGGTTTCCACAAGCAATATATTTTGCATCTCCAATGGACAAAAGTGTTTGCACAAATGTGTCCTTCAAAACTTAAAGATCTTCAGTTCGAATAACTACATCCTTCATAACACAAGTTGGAAGGGAGTTCATGCTACCTTGAGTTACAAAGTATGAAAGAATGCAAAGATCAGGAAGCAATATAATCAAGTAATATACATGACACAGGACACCTAATATACAATTGACAAAACTTTCATTTTGTACGGTTCAATCATATGGGGCATTCCTACTGGACTGAAACAGTTTGAAAAGCAAATGACATTTAACAATCAACAAACACCTGTAACAACACTTGATCTGCAGCTATATGCAATTGCACAGCATATACGACTAAGGAATTGGGATGAACTGGGTCCCCATGTTATTCGTCATGGTGGATTTCATATCATGAAGATATACTGGAAAAGTAATGGGAAGAATTATTTGATGATATATTAGTTGAAGCCAGTATCTTGGGGCCAAATGTAATGTTAGCTGAACAGAATTACAAACAATGTGGACAGCACTCTTTCAGTTGTATAAAGCAATGACAAGACTGTACATCAAAGCATTTTGTGATAGGCTTATCCATGAGCAGAATTTATTGGATAGTTATAATTAAGAAATTCTAGCATACTCTTACAGAGCTTCAGTCAATTGAGGGGAATTGTTACAGCCAGTGATACAAATGAATTTTTAGCTGGTAGACTCCAAAGGTTACAACAATAAATGCAGAGCTACCAGTCTTTATCTGAAACATTTAGTGAACATAGTTTGACATTCTACTTACGGAATCAATATATAAGAGCCTATGAACTTGCAATGGACTAGATACTTACTTTAATCATGTTGTGTAACATAATGTGATAGAAGAGGATGGGAAGGATATTCAGATTATAGCATCTGTTTTACTGATATGTTTGGAAACCTATGCAAATTTGATACAGATAAGGAATCTGGCTCAACTGAATCTCTTACAAAAATTGCTTCCATTTTCTTTTGTTGTATTTGGAAAAGTACAACATACAAAATACTTACTTCAGGCAAGAGAAAGTGGAAACCAATCTTTAATAGTATTTGTCGATATAAGAATTCCATTAAGCTGGCTGTGTCTTTGAAAAAAAGAAGCTCGATACATTTAACAATAATGGTGACAAGAAAGATATGGAGATGAAACAGACAATTGTATCTGCTGAGTTAGATTGTGACCTTTTTGGAAGGTTGATGGTTGATAGTTGTGTCTAATATTAGGAGATAAGAGTCTTTGCTGAATATACATCTATACTGACAATTGTTCCTGTCGTAATATCTTATCTTAAGGGTCTTTTTCCAACACAAAGCTAAAACATTCATATATATTGATAATGAAGTCTCTGTATCATTGTATCAAGATGATTTCACCAATATCGTCTGGAGACAGACGCTTAATACTGCAATATTCATTGACGGCATGCTCTATGTCCTGAAAGTAAGTGTCGGAACAAGATTTAACACATTTGGTGATCTCATAGACAGTGTTTGACAGATTCTTAATTCTGCTTTCAGTAATGGAGATACTATTCAGGTAGTTTCTGATCAAAGTTGGAGAAATAAATTGCCTAGGGAATATCACTTCATTCATTCAAGAAGCAAATACCTAGGAATATTAAAACATATGTGTATTTGTCCAATCCCAAAACCAAACATAATGACTTTGGGTTGGATCAGCGGCACTAAAAAGCTTACTCAACTTGAAAGGTCATTATTTAACCACCAGAAACAGACATATTATACTGGAACTTAGTGCTGCATTTAAAAAAAATTAGTAAGTGAGTATGATCAGGAAACACCACAATCATAAACAGCAGACAACCACGTGGCACTGCGATGGTATTGATATCTGGTTCAAACATCACGCCCTGTAAACTTTCAAATCGACCACCGGTGGCGGTAAATGTGAACTATTTTGAAATACTTCAACTTGAGCATGTCCTGTCACTAGTTTCTGTGGGTGGTACAGACAGAGGTAATATGTAAGATTTTTCTGGTCCCAAGACAAATGATATAAAATCAAAGGATGTCATGTTATCAGTTTCAGAACTTGAGATCGAAAACTCTATTCCTGACTCCTGAGATTGCATAGACTCTAAGTATTGCTATCAACCTGCTGGTCATATAGTCACAGGGGATTTAAAAATCATAACTGATTCAAGAATTCGATCTATTTAATGTAAGGGGCCTAAATATAGGTTTCCTGTGCCAAAAGACTTCAAATCATGTCGTGAGGAAATTGCAGGAGCCTTACAAGAATTTTGTAATCGCTGGTGTAAACGAGAGCATGTTGAGTCTAATGCCTTAAATAGTTGGAAACTTAATATTTTTAAAATTATTGATGGTAGAATTTCTTTTTTATTGCAACAATTTAGATCTTCTCCCACCAAAACCAAAATTCACTTTTAGAAACTTGAAGAAAGGGATCCAGGAATTCCATAGGAAGTTTGTTTTGGCCCCCGCAGATAAGGCTGCTAACAATGTTGTTGTCATTTGAAAAAGATACTATATTAACACACTAAAGCAAGAGCTTAGCACTGCCAAAACATATGAGCATAACAGGCTTGATGAGACGTCTATCGTTGATAGGCATCGATGCCATATGGCAGCTAAGTTTGGGTTGTTTGTTGATGAGGACCATAGCAAGCTTCCTACATTATACTGGTTACCTAAACTTCATAAACGGCCCTATAAGTCGCGTTTTATTGCTAATTCTAGTGCATTTACAACTACTGAGTTGTCTATTCTTTTGACTTCTTGCCTCACTGTGATCATAAACCATGTCATTAAATATTGCACAACAGTTTATGAAAGAAATGGTAAAAATTTATTTTGGTCTATTAAAAATTCAGGTGAAATTCTTAATAAATTGAAGTCTAGAGGTTTTCCAGCATCTGGTTTGTCTACATATGATTTCTCTACTCTCTATACTACATTGCCTCATAATCTAATAAAACAAAAACTAACAGAATTAATTGAACAGTATTTAACAGAGAGGGCTCACTTTATTTGGCTTGTAATGATAAAATGCCTTTTTAAGTTCTGAACAACCTAAACGATATAAATTGTGGTCATGTCAGAAAATGTGTGATGCGCTCCATTATCTTTTGGACAATATATTTATAAGATTTGGCTCTAAATTAAATAGACAAATTTTCGATATTCCAATGGCTACTAATTGTGCTCCTCTTGTTGCAGATTTGTTTCTGTTTTGTTATGAGAGAGACTTTATGTTGTCTCTGTCAGACAATAATCAAGCTGATATTATTGAAGCTTTTAACTCTACCCCCAGATATTTAGATGACTTACTTAATATTGATAATCCTTATTTTGAACAAATGGTAGGTCAGATATATCCCACTGAACTTCAGTTAAATAAGGCGAATTCCTCTGATACTGAAGCTCCGTTTTTGGACTTGAAATTGTCAATAACAAATGGCATAGTTTCTTCTAAAATTTATGATAAACGGGATGATTTTAATTTTGAAATAGTAAATTATCCATTTCTTGATGGAGATGTTCCTCGCTCTCCTTCCTATGGTGTATATATTTCCCAGCTTATTCGTTTTGCTAGAGTGTGCTCTAATGTTGAAGCCTTCAACAACAGAAACTTATTTTTAACTGCTAAATTATTAAAACAAGGTTATAGATATCATAAAATTCGAAAAGCATTTTCTAAATTCTACCACAGACACTAAGCGTTAATTGTTAAATACAACATTGAGTTAAAAATTCTTCTGCAACAAGGCATATCAGAACCTATATTTTATGGTGATTTAGTCTATAAATTCAAACGAATCGTTGGAAAACCTAATTTTAGTGATCAATTCAAAAAGATAGTTAAACGTTATATAAGGGTTGGGTATAATTTGGATATAATGCGACAGTCTGCATGCCTAGTTTTAAACCCAATCACGGTTTATAGCTATGATTTCCTCTTTAATTGCACGACGGTGGGCCAGGCCTCAGACTCTATGACGACTCTGACGTAAAGCTTTAATCGGTGAGTTGGTGCCTGGTGCTTATCTGTAGCTGGGCCCACCGTGGCTAAACTTGAGGTTTCTTTAGCTCTGACTATCTGTGAGTCATGAGCCCTTTTCTTTGTTTCATCATGGAGTGTTAATTTGATTAGAGTGTTTTCTATGATGATACATTGCATTAGTTAGATGGCCTCCATGCGAGCTGAACATTTCTTGTACTTCAACAACAGCAGAATCTAGGGCAAAGATTTGGTACCAGTAAAATGCATTTAAGCCCCACGGTGGCTTCGGCTGCTGTCCGTTCTAAGGGGGTGGTTCTGTTGTTGTTGACTTTTTGTTTATTGTTACTCCCATTGTGGGAGTCTGTAATTGTTCTATGTTTTGTTGTACGTAACTTTATGTCCATTCTAGTATTGCAATCATCTTGATGGGGAAGAGAGAGCTGATTGCTTTGCGTAATTTGTCTTCCTGGTGTCTCGTGATGGTTGAGCGGCTCTTCCTCGCGGTGCCACGGGGTTGTCTGCAGTTTGTGATTGTGGTATTTCCTGATCAAACTCACTTACTATTTTTAGCCATTGTTTGTCTACTAAAATGGTATTTAAAAAAATAAAAACGTGTTACTGCCATCGCTTGTGTCCTGCTTGCTCAGTGGCGAAAACGAAAGTAGACGTGACGTTATTTCACTCCCGGACGCGAAGTCATATTATGTTAAATCATATTTGCCAATTACTGCTGGCATAATAAATTCCGTGCTCAGTTGAGTAAAGAAGGATTAACAAGTGTTATAATCCCGGTGCCAGGTTGAAAACTCAGTAGAGATATATTATTGAAGAAGGCCAATGTCAATCTTTTGCAGGAAACTGGATTTTTTGTGGAATGTGGGGCTTTCGATGGTGAATTACTCTCCAACACACTGTATTTTGAGAAGACACGACATTGGAAGGGGCTACTAATTGAGGCGAATCCAAATAATTATGCTAAATTGAAGAAGAAAAACAGAAATGCATATACGATAAACGCTTGCTTAAGTGTAGATCACTATCCGGTTAAGGTAGGCAAAATATTTTCTTTTGACAGGGTATGCTTACAGACATAGGCTTAAATATACAGGGCAATGTTAATCCAGAGTTCTGGAGTTTCAAGGGGAAATTTGTTTTACACTTTATGTCACCATATATATCTACAAGTGATACGTTCTGAGTGAGGAATCATTTTAACATGATTAAAATGGCACCCTGTAACGACTAGCAGCTGCTCTACCATTTTATGCGTGCATTACAGCTTTATATTAATCATTTTAGCCATAAACTTTGATACAGTTAGATCACGATGGCCCATTATCATATATTGAGGGGTTAATGGCCAAAACTAGCTAGTCTGTCCCAGAAACCTGAACACTCTAGTTTCAGTTCTTTGGTGCATTCTTTGCTTTCAAAGGATAACCTTTTTAAGAACATAATTGTATTTTCAAAAAAAACACATACATTTCTTCTTTGAAGATCTGTTTGGTCTAAGCAAACAGTGCATACCCTCCTGGGTCTTCACTGTTTGCCAAAGTACACACTAAGGGGTTTACAGTCTTGAATTGGTTCATTTGCATTTGATGATATTTGGCATGCAAGCTGAAAAAGTAGCATTTGGACAATAGCCCCCAGTAAGGGATCATACGTGGAAGATCTTATTGTTGAATGCATTTTGACTACTTGACATGTCTTTCCAACAAGACTATTTTCTATAAAAGTGAATCTCTAAGGCCAAATGATAGGTGTAATGGAATATTCTTTACTTGCATTTTATTCTACTTTTCATTCTCTATATTTTGATATGCGTCATGTAACATTCTAAAAGGGTATGCCCCATCCAAAGGGAATTAGTTATGTAAGGGCTCCTCTCTCTCTCTCTCTCTCTCTCTCTCTCTCTCAAATGATTACTTCCCTATGTTTGTTCTAAGGAGCCACAGGTATACAAAGGAGCTTGCCTGTTGCTAACCTATCTGTTTTCTTCAATTTTATATGCAACATTGCATCGTTTCCTTTAAAAATAAGCTTCAAGCTTTAAGCTGCTGCGTGTGTCAAGGAATAACATTTTTTTTTGCAAATAATACTACTCTTAATTTTCTTCATTTGATATGCAGCATGACAACTTTTAAAAAAAAGGGTATCGTAGAAGGCTGTTCTCATTCATTGTGGAAAATAAACATGATTTTCTATGTATTAACATATCCTGGGCCCCGGTGGTGGTGTTATAACCTGAAACTGAAAGGTGAGGATTTAACAACCCCTGCGGACCTAGCAGATAGTAATGTATCAGATATACGTGTTTGGTGGCTATTATTGCAAAACGTCATATTGATGCTTTAAGACGTTGTAGAAAATGCTTTGATAAGTTAATTCTTGTAATACCAATAACAGAACACAAAAGCATGAAAGGCGCGTAGGTTTTAACTTGATTTTGTAAACACGCCAGTTGCAGAGTAAATAGTCACGTCATCCTGATGTCACTAAATTGCGTTAACTTTTATGCACGCTACTGTTGTTGTGAAATTTTGACCACTCAGAATGTAATTTCAAATCAATGTTAAGTGCCACGCATTAACAGCACTTGAATTGCCTTGTTTATACATGTGTTTTACCGCTTAAAATAGCCTGCGACAAGATTTATATGTAATAATTTAAATTACCTTTTAAACATTCAATTTGAACATGACTACTATTTATATAAACTCTAAAAAGTTTTTTCAGAGCCTAAACACCTATATTGTTGGTACTCAGTTTGAATATCTCACCAAAAGGTTCCATTTTAAGTGTTAAATCAAATATAGCTTCAAATGATACCACAATAATAGCCTATCTGCAGAAAAAAGTTAATGATATAAATGAAACAGGTAAGCTTTTTAAAACGTACATGGATTTGCTTTTGGAGTACAGGAATTTCATAGTAGCGCTTGCAACTGGAATTGTCAACAATCTTGCGGTTGTTCAAATGATAAAATTTTAAAGAAAGGGCTTGGCAGCGCTTAAACTTATCAGAAAATGTTGTGATCTACTAATGAGTTGCCTATTATTTAAGCATCTTGCAACATTGCGACTAAAAACCATGCTATAAAATATTGGTTAAAGTTTAAAGGAGGAATGGTGGCTATCTGTTTTGGTCTTTAGGAATACAAGTGAGATCAAAATCTGAGGGGTTACTAGCGTCTGGTTTGTCTACATATGTGAGTTTTGCTCCCTGTGCTGCATTGCTTCAGAGTCGTATAAGGATTTGACTTGGAATTAGTCGATTTATTTTGCGTGTTAATCTTTTGAAAACATAAAATATAATGTTGGTTTGCGACATTTACCATTGTCTTTTGGACAGTGTGATGATTGTATTTGGCTCTGAATTTTGAGGATGATTTTAAGGTATAGCAATGTGTTCCTGTTAAGGGGTTGTTTTTGTTCTCTTGAAGGGTGACTTCATGTTGTCTATCTGACAATAATCAAACTGGTGTTATTGAATCATTCAACTATGCTCTTAGATATCTAAATGACTTCCTCAGTATTGGTGGTCCGTGTTTTGTGCGAATGGTCTGACACGTGTGTCCCACTGAGATTCGGTTGAGTAAGGCAAATCATATTGATACAGAAGCCGTCGTTTTAGATTGTGACCAGTACATAATAAATGACATAGTTGTATCTAAAGTTTATAATGGATGAACTAGTTTGATTTTGAAATACATGTAGTTGGTGTCCCATTTCTTCATGGAGATGCTCATCACTCCCCTGTTTTGGTCTATATTTTGCAGCTTTCAATTTTTAAGCTAGTGTTCAGTTGTCGGTGACTTTGGCGGTACGCGTAGAAGCGATTACTTCACTGCCATTTACTAAAAAAAAGAGTATATATATCATTATCATAAACATTGTAAGGCATATTCTGGATTATGTCGTGGCCATTCGGGGTTGGTTGTTGATTATAATGTTAAATTACGGGCTCTACTGCATTAAGGCACATCAGGGTCATTTTTCTAACTTTTTTTTATTAACAAACAATGAAAATAACATGTTATAAAAAGTGGGTTCAAAAAGATGTTATGCAACAATCTGTATGCCTCATAATAATCGTAATCACGGTTTATAGCTATGGTTTCCCTTTAATCGCACGACGGTGTGTCAGGCCTCAGAATGAATGACGACCCTGATCATTGGCGTAGCTCCCAATACGCATTACTCTTTTATGATTGATTTCATGGTGCGCCAACAGTTAATAGCGCATCATGCTACGTTGCTGATATTCGTATTGTAATATATTTTGTGCTTCAGTTCCGTTTACCAATCAGTTTTGGAAGCAAGTTACTCTGTCTTAATTGAGTATTAGTAGCAATTGATATACAGCTCGGACACGCAGAGATTTGTTACACTTGTTTATACTCAAACAGCTTACCGTGTGTATTGTAAAAGATACAGATTTATAAGAATCATCATATCAGTTGACAGACATACATTGTGCCACACTTTGTGGTCACACATGTGAAGCCGCCGTTGTTTAGGGGATAAACCTATGTCTTGTAAACCAGGGGTCGCTTGTTCGATTCTGGGCTTCTCAATAAAACCACTTTCGGTTGAGCCTTTGGGAGTTCCCGTCATTTTATAAACACACAAATCATAAACCCTCCCGGCCCAGTACTGGTTACTACCCATGGAAAAGCCCCAAAAAGTTTTTTTGAACATGTAGATATCATGCAAGGCTTTGATGGAACTCCACTGTTGGTTTTACAGGGATTAAGATAACGATGAAATTCAACGATAGCCGTATCAACCATTTTTATGAAATAAATGGCTCAAGTATTATATAAGCGAAAAGTAGTGCATGTTGTGGATAGGATAACCGGTCGACAGGTCGACGGGTCGACGGGTAGATGGGACATGTAATGAGGAGAGTTGGCAGTTGACAGGTGGATGGGACGGTTATGTACAATTTGAATATGTATGTTGTAGGCTTGTTTATGGGTATGCAGCACTTCTAGGTCCTCGTAAAAGCAAGCAATTTTTTGGAAGATGTTTTACACCGGACGTGAAAGTGACGCTTTTTGTTTTGGGTTGGAGTTTACGTTATCGATACCATTTCGCGCCATCGTTTACAATTGGCAGCAATAAATCAAATACATTGTACCGTTTTACGTCGTTAAGCACGACATATTAATAATTTCACATATTTTACACTAAATGTTTGCACCCGAGAAGCATGCGGCTAGATTTTTTGTATACTGATAGTCTAAATAGTGTTTGATATGAAACCACTCTATAGCAATGCGCCCAAAATTGCATTTCGTGAAAAAAGGCATTTTGTATGCCGCCTTGGTCAAGTTATGCAAATTTTCATAGCATAGAGATTGTGTTTTTCCATCATGTGTGTTTTATGGTCTTCAAAAGAACCGTCTCATTTTAAAATGTTCATTTAAGTTTGCACAACAAATGTTTTGGTTGAGAAATAACAAAAACATTTTTTCATTACACACTCTTATCTGGAGATGGGTATGAGAAGTCATTTGGCGGTCTAATGGTACAATATTAGACTTGCAAATCCATTTAACAGTATGGGCAGCCATTTGTTCACCAATATAAAGTCTTCCTAAGGACAGTTTTTTTCTTTAAAAATACTATGCGATTACATTTCTGTATCTCAAACGTAGACAGACAGGGTTTATTCATTGTGATATGATAATAGTTATACGAGTTTTTCCAGCTTTATTTTACAGCTGTTAAATAAAATCAGTGATTTCAGCAGAATAAAAACTATTTGGTCACTACAATGATCCTCTTTATCAAAGCTGTTGTCAATATGGAAGCTAAATATTCTTTAAGCCTTGATAAATTTTCATTTATGTTTCAATTTGTAATAAGCTATTCATAGTATTTAACTACGAGCCAGCTGAAATGGACTAAATAACTAAGTATTAAATTATGGTGCTTTATATTTTTACTTTTCAGATACCGTTTCTAGTTTGCCATAGAAAATAAAAACAACTGTCTTAAATGATGCCCCAAACATCTGTCTGACTGTATCTTGTGTTGAAACGCATAAAATTAAAGAATTAAGTATTATGTCAAAAATATGCCAAGCAGACCTCTTCAGCGGGAGAATAAAAGTGAATATGTTAGCACGCATTTTTTGACAAGATTTGCTTCTAAGCAGTATATATTAATAATAATCAAATGCATTACTGGGCAATAAATGCAGTTATAATGACATTTGAAGCAAAGAACTCTATAAATTTAATTTCAAAGTCGGGGTGTCCTAATCTACATGATTTGAAATCAGTTAAAAGTATTCTTAAATGATCACCACTGCTTCTAGGGTTTACACGGATGTTATTTTGATATATAAACTCAATATATCTCATTCCTGGTCTTTTTTTTATAAAACTATTTGGTGTTTTTAAAAACAATATTTACGCATGTTCTAGCTGGGCTTCCGTAGAAAATGGACTGCTCTGGCGTAATGCAAGTCGACCGAGTCTGCCTTACAGTGGTTTCAGATACACCATAGAATTACCTTTGCAACCATACAAAATCCAGCTGTATACCTTTCTGGTGCGAGGGTTAGCATTTTTCTGCCTTGGTTCCCTGACTAATTAGCCATCATAAGGATAAGGAAAGCATGTGCAAGGTTTTGATAACATTTCTTCATTGGGTAGGGAGCTAAAATGTAATATTAGTGATGCTCAAAGATGGCTGCCAGTTATCAAAGAACCACCATCGCATATGCATAATTAGACCACTAGGTTAATATTCCAGACAAACTTCGGAGATATCTGCCCAATGGTCTAGGAGGAGATCGAATATTATATTCTGAATCTAAACACATAATGGCTGATGGGCGGTCATATTTGATGACGGAGCAGACTCCGAATCACGGCTTCACAACTAGCAGAGAAGTGGTTCAAATGTATTTTTATTGATTTTTTTAATTTGCTATTCTGCCGCTCGATGCGTTATGCATGTTATAGTTAACTCCTTATTATTGTTTGTTTGTTTGATTTGATTCTTTACGTCCCATCAACAATCTTTCAGGTAAACAGGGACGGGTCTTCCTTGGATGAACCACTACTGGGCTAGGATAAATATGCCTTGCTCAAGGACAACAACGCAATGACACCGGTGAGGCTTGAACCCGCGGCCCCCTCAGGCTCGAACCAAGCACTCTACCATTGAGCCACTGCGCTCCGTCCTTCTTATTAGCAAAGTTATTTGCGGTTCCCTAAGAAATGATAAATGCTCAATGTATACACGCGGATCAGGGCTTGAATTACCATGTGCTACTAGCAGGACTTTAAATAAGAGTGCGTACAGAAAAATAATATTCTTACATATGTTGTGGGTACTCAAAAGAACTGTCTCAATGGGACGGTTCTTTGGAGCACCCAAAACATAGGCTAAAAATTATTGCTAAGAAAACATTGACAATTTTACGCTGAAAATTTTTGTTTATCTAAACCTATGTGCTAGGAAAACAACACTTATCAAGGTGCTGATATTACATGTTGAAAAGCCTTTGATGTTGTTTCTCACATTGTATGTGGCGTCTTTGTGTTAAGTCTTTGTTGTACTATGTTGAGCTTTGTGTCCTCTCTAGACTGGCAAATATCTCTCTGGGGTAGATAATATTGCGTTCTTTTCTTATTGTGGTTTTGCTTGTTTACAAATCGTGTTGGTCTTTTCCCTGGGTTTCATGCGTGCTCTTTGATTTTGGCATTTATTCACTTGTTGAATGCAGTGTTACATCGTGACCTGCGACCCATTACGTATATCCTGGCCTCAGTCAAGAGCGCTTAATTAAATTGGATTTCTCAGTTGTTGTGGATTTCCAAAAATGTTTAAACTGATGAATATTTACAATTGACGCCATTTTTTCCTGGACCAGTACATGGATGATTCTGGCTTAGATAATAATATGAGAAAATGCCCATTCAGCAAAACTCGTGAGAATTTATAAATGTCCAGTGAAAAATTATAGCACAATGTACCTCAAAATAAGCATTTTTGAATGAGATTAATCCTCCGATTTAGCAAATGTCAAGCCAAAAAATGAGCATATCCCTTAAAATCTCCACGGGAAAATATCCCTGCTTGTATGCTCACTATAATTCACCAATGTTGATGAAAATATTCTTTTAAAATGCCTTAAAGGAGACTATAGCAAACGGGAAGACATGAAACTATATAGAGCTGAATTCAAGTGTAATCATTTCTGTCCATCTTTGCAGATGGCGTTTAACAATCTGGGACTTATGGGGCGTCTACTGCATGACGAAGGTAGACTGTGGACGAAACAACATCACTTCCGTGAAGACAAGATCCAAGTACAATGTTTCCCTCTGTATTCCATACTATTAGCGTTAAATCAGACCAACGTTGATTACCTCAGCTTGGATATTGAGGGTGACGAATTATACGTTCTAAAGACAGTTCCATTTGATAAATTACATTTTAATCTCATGACGGTTGAAGCCGGTCATCCTGCAAACCGCAGCATTGACATTAAAGCATTTATGGGACGTCAAGGTTACCAGTTTGTGAAGGATATCGAATGGGATATGATTTTTGCCAGTAAGGCTACATAGAGGCTCGGGGGCGGGGGTAACTACCAATATATGACATAGTACGGATGTGCGTGCCGAATAGCCCCTTTTTCAGCGCCGCCTGGTATATCATAAACCCCTTTTAAAAAGAAAGTATATGAATGACCCTATTTTTCTGATGTTGGTATATGAATGGCCAAAATATTCTGACACTCATGCATATAAAAATATTTTTCGTATAAAAGGGTATATTAATTCAAAGGACAGTATATGAATAAGTCAACTTTCTGTGAAATCAAGTATATGAAGTGGTTTGTTTTTTCAAAGACCAGGTATATGATTGCGGTTGTTTCAAAATACTGGCACGCACACCCGCAACAAAATTACCCCCACGCCACTGAGCATAGAGGATATTAAATGAGTAATAATTCGTAATATAGGAATTTCTTGCACGCCGGATAAGGATACCTGGGAATTTACTCTGGGATAGAAAATCTTATCTAACCCATGCTATCTTACCCAGGACGTCAAGTAACGTCACCATGTGAAAATGCTTCTTAGCGTATTCAGGGACTTCTGGAAGCTTATTTGAAAATAAATAAAAAAAATGAATGAATAAATAAATAAATACAAACAGTGGTGAGCACGAGAAAGGATCCATTATTCGTGTGAGGGTAGGATAGAAAAATCTGTCCCTAGGGATCACAGTTTGTCATCACTCGGCAAGCCTCGTGATGCAAAATGGCGATCCTCAGGACGGATTTTTCTATCCTACCCTCATACTCTTGATAGATTCTTTTACTGTCATGAGTGCGAGGATGGGATAGAAAATTCAGTTTGGCATCACAAGGCTTGCGGAGTGATGTTAAACGTGGTAGGGAGGACGAAATTTTCCATCCGACTGTCACACAAATAATATAAGAATCTATCATGAGTGTGAGAGTAAGTTAGAAAAATCTGTCCCGAGGATCACTGGAGAACTTTGGAATGCTCAGAATATACCAGATTGCACCATTTTATCATTTTTTAGGGAGAGCATGCCTCCGGAGCCCCTGGCAAGAGTGGTAATCTACATTGACTTGAGGGTTGGGATTTTCATGTAACCACTAAACACTACTGAGCGATTATTTTTCTCACATGCCAATTTTACACTTGACACATGCTGGTGACGTCACTGAGTATATGTTTACAGTGAATGGCACGCGGTCAATTGTTTTGTTGGCCAAAATATCTCAACAACTTGAAATACTAGTAGCCATTACAAAGCACTTTAAACAATGAACATATGGTTATTTCATCAAAATGGATTCACAAGAAATAAACTACCTTATCGTAAGCAGTAAGTAAGTTTGTTGAGGAATATGAGTTTCATTTGTTCATATCGGCAAGATTCCCAGTGTCTTCACTCCTGGGCCCCCAATTGATTTTGCGGAGCTGGGAAGAAGTACTATATATTTATGTTCAGGAAGCTGGGGAGTCTCATAATGATTTTAGGGGATCTGGGGAGCAACCTCTTACTTTTGAGGATTTAGGGAACCAGCCAAAAAAATAAAAACTAAATTTCAAAACGCTCACCTTAAATGAAAAGCCTCCTTCCCCCTCCCTCTGTACAATATAAATATATTTAGTTTTGTAATATTATGCACATCTGGCTTCATATTGGAGAAAAACATGGCGAATAATGTTTGTTGTTGTTGATTTACTATCGTTAAAATTGTTGATTTTTAGGTTGATAACAAGGTACTTTGGAATGCTCAGAATGCACCAGATTGCACCTTTTTATCTTTTTTTCAGGGGGAGTATGCCCCCCCTGATCCCTAGCAAGAGTGTGAATCCACATTGTTACAAGGCTACTTACGTGCCTGGTATATAATTTTATCAGTCACCCCTAATATTAACTGAATTGTTTCAACATAACCTAATAAACGTTTTCTATTTCACGGCTTGTTACCTTTATCAGGTCATGATGACGTTGCACTTTAGAATGACGTCGCTAATGACGCTGAATCAACACAAAAATTGAAAATTGAGCCATAATCGCTAGTTTGAAGAGAGAAAGAATGGGTAAACTGATAAATAGAATACCAGGTTCGCGTCTTTTGATATCAAGCCTCGCGATGTCAACATGCGTTCTCAAAGCCTTGCCGGGTAAACTTGATATCAAAAGACACTCACCTAGTATTCTCTATCTCCCTCCAGTCAATTACCTGATTTTTATAACAACTTCAATGAATGCTGGTCAGATACATACTTACTTGATGAAACTGAAGTTAAATAGAGGATCTTACATGAGTGCTCTTGTTTTATTGATTTTATTAAACGAGTTGGGCAAAAGAGATAAAATGCGAGGCTTGCCGAGCATTTTATCTATTTTTCGCAACGAGTTTAATAAATTCAATAAAACAAGAGCACGAATGTTAGATTCTATTTATCATATGACAAACACTTTGAAATCTCATTTCTGGCGTAAAAACGTTAGAATTTTGTCATTATGTGCGCAACGTTGCTATGGACGTCATAACGTTTCCCGTAAATCTATAAACCACTAGTGGTTTATCGATTTTATTGCATGGCGTTATTTCACTCCCAAGCGCGACGTCATATGATAAACACGCGTATAAGCATGATAAAGGGCCTGAGAGATATTTGGAGTAAAAGACATACTATCAAATATAGAGAGCATTCCTTCATACTCTACCAGGTACAAAACAGCATTTTATGGATGACCTCGTACTTAGAGCTATACGTAAATAATGTATTTTATTAAAGTAATTATATGTCCTGTACTCCATGGCAAAGCCCTGTCTTTTACATGTATAACGCAAAATATTAAGTGAACATTTAGTCATGCGTTCGTGTATATAGCGTCATAATTATTAAGTCGGCTATGTGAATCTAATCCTACAGAAAGAAAAATACATTTAGGGAGAATTGGCTTATTTTGGGGTGGATTTTGGGAGGAGCTGATTCATTTTTTAGGGATTTGGGGAGCAAAGGCAAAATACTAATCAGAGAGCCAAGGATTTGTTTTCAGTGATTTGGTGAGATCAATGCATTATGTTTATGGATCAAGGGATCACAGACTCCCCTGTGGGGCCTCAGTTCTTGCCCAGCATGTCAAATTATGTCAATTACAATACATTCAACATGTTCAAAGCATTTGAATAAATCATGTTTAAAAAATTGTGCAGTTTAACTTTAAACCAAGTGTATGCCTACCTTAATAGTTGATATTTCAACATAGGTTTTCTCGCGTTAGCAACAGGACCCTGTGTCGCTTGTCTCGTATTAGTAACGCTTGTCTCAGATGAGTAGCAATAGGACAAGCTTTTGTCGACAACAAGCTTACATAGAGACCACTCTATCTTGCAGGCAATGGCATGTGAGAAAGGATTTTCTCACATATCAATGCATACATGATCAAGTGGTCCCTGTGTTAGCTCGCTGTCGGCATACTTTATCAGGAATCGCTATACTAGTACTCATGTGAGATAAGCGTTACTAATACGAGATACCTACATGGGGTGGGTTGCTAATGTGAGTTTAGCTACTAGAGACACTTTAGGCGCATGCCTGTATGCTTACAGAAAACGAAAGTTGAGTATTGTTGATCATGTTGGTTTCAATGTTGAAATTTCAACGAAAACAGCAGGACTACAAATGATATACACTGAGCATTTTACTTGAATATTTATTCAAATGCTTTGAACATGTAGAATGCATTGTGATTGGCATTTTGACGTGCTGGGCAAGCGGCTGTGCACCGAGACTGCGGTATTTGCCAATTTGTAAGAAACTCATTTTCCTCAACAAATGTACTTACTGTTGTTGATAAGGTACTTCTTGTACATCCATTTTAGTGAAATGAACATTTTTTTATTGTTTTAAATGTTGTTTTATCGCCATTTCAAGTTGTGATATTTGGCCGAAAAACTAGTGTGCACCAGCGAAACATCAACTCAGTGGTGCCACCAACAGATATTGCACGACCCTTGAGTCTGCCCTCTATTCACTACAATATAGTCATTTGTGCATCAAAAAGAAGTTTGTCAAATTTCTTTACAGAGGGAGTAGATCCACGAGGGAATGGTTGGAGGGGTGTGTACCAATATTCCTACAGAAACCGGAAACCTAGAGTACTTGTGAGATTTTCCAGGTGGGGTCTGGGCTCACCATCCCCTCTGGATCTGCGAATAAGCAGGTGGGGGTCGAATAAACAAAAGCTCTGACAACTTTTTATTTGTGCGTTACAGAGGGGATATTCTTGCTTCTATAGAGAGATCTTTAATTCTTAACATATCTTATTTTATATGTTTTGATGACCATTTAAGGGTCTTACAGTGTCCGTTTAATGGCATTTTAAGGTATTGTTGTTATCCCATTTAAAACATTTCAACATGATTTAAAGGTAAAAAATAACAGGTTTTTAATATTTAATGGCATTTTCAAGTCTATCAAATTAAAAGCCTTTAACAGATCTTGCATAGCAATAATAGTAAGTGAGTATAATCAGGAAATACCACAATCACAAACTGCAGATTAATCCGTGGTACCGTGAGGAAGAGCCACACAACAATCACCAGTAAGACAAAAAAAAAGCAAAGCAACCTGCTCTCTCTTCCCCGTCAAGATGATTGCAATACTAGAATGGATACAAAATAGCGCACAATAAAACATAGAACAATTACAAAATCCAAAATCCCACAAGGGAGTAACAATCAAAAACAACAGACCCTACACCTTAGACCGTAAAAGAAATGATACTACATTGCCTCATAATTAAATCAAAGAAAATCTTATTATTTCAGCAAACTTTTGATAGAGATGGTTCGATAGAGAGTTCCCTTTACTTGGCTTGTAACGAGAAAGCCCCGCCTTTTCCACTTCTGAGCAACCAAACTGTTATAATATATGGGCATGTTAGAGATTTTGTGCCGCTCTAAATCATCTTTGGGAAACATATTCATTATCTGGTTCTATCCTGTATACTTATTAGACAAATCATTGATATTCCGATTTAGACTAATTGTGCCCCTCTTTTTATACCCGCTTTATCTTAAGCAAAAGTAGGGCATATTTATTTGGTACCAAAGTCAGTCCGTCGCCCGTCCGCCACATTTCTTGTATATGTATCTTCTCCTAAACCGTTGGACGTAACAAATTCAAACTTTGCAGGAGAATGTCACATAATATAGAGGCTACTGGGCGATGTTTCGTGTGACCTTCACCTCAAGATCAAGGCCAAATGTCAAATACTTTTTCTTCTTGTAAATACATCTCCTCCTGATTCGTAGGACATAGCAACTTCACACTTTGCAGGTGGGTTTCTGGGCATCATTTTGTATGGAAAAGCATCTTCTTCTAATGCACTAGTCATTTGTAACCAGGGACCCCCAGTCCAGGGGAAAAGTGGGGACATTGACTTTTCGTCAGCCGTTCCCTGCTATGATCCCAACACTGAGGTGACAGCAAGCTGGTAAAACCATGGCATTTTTCTCCTGAAGTCAGGTGTTTTACAGTGCATTGCCATATTTTCCTTGGTCATGATATCCAATCCCTCGAATTTCCCTCACACCGTGGACACCATGTAATAGTAGAAAAAGGTTCACTTCCCTAGCTATTGTTACAAATGACTGCTGTATAAACCGTTGGACATACATGAAGCAACTTAAAACTATGCAGGTACATAGGTTACATCTTGGCAACATTTCGTATGACCTTCATCCCAGGGTCAACATCAAGGTTAACATCAAGGTCAAACAATGTACGTTCTTCTAAATGCATCTACTCCTTAACCGTTGGATTTAGAAACTTCAAAGTTGGTATATCTAATTTCTCGAAGTCATCCCTCACTGTTGGAACAATGTAAAAGTAAAAACAACGGCTCACTTGCCCGACTATCATCCGACCTCCCCAAAGTCTGATGGGCTATGGCCGTGGTTACAAATCACTGGTGCATAGACCGTACTACCAGTACATAGTAAGTAAGGGTGCAAAGATCAGGGGTCAGTTTCATCAAAGCATTTAAGACGTGTTTTTGTCTTTAAAATGTCTTAGGACATGATTAAGACAAAAATTGTGTTTCATCAAAATCTGAAGATTTAGGAAGTTCTCACTTTTTGTCCTATACGTAGGACAAATAAATCAGTGTCCCAGCCGATACTTTTGTCCTAAATAGTATGCGTGTACAATGTACTAACGACGGCTGCTGCTTTTCAAGTGATATTGGAGGCTGAAGAGGACGATAATCGGCCAAGGCTAAAAAAACATAGATCGTTCAGAGACAGGTATATTTGCTTTACAATTATGCTTCTTACTGACCTGCATCCATATTTCTATCAGTTTATGAGTTGGCTCTACTTGTCGCAACATAGCCGTGCAAGAAAGTTGCTACTCTTAATTTCATTCACAATAATAAATATGGCAAATGGCCCACTTCGAATCGAACTAAAGGTCCTACTAAAGTTCTTACGTAATAGATGCGCGCGCACGTTTACACACAAACGGTTTTGTCGGCTGGCAAGTAAACACAGTAAATAGCCCTGTATGTCTCACTTCAATTCCAATCGTAGACAAAAAGGATGCGTATAAACTGCACAGCCTACGCTAATTAATAATTTCGAATATATGAGAACGCAAATGATGCACAGCTAGGATTTGTTTTGTAAAAACAAATTATTTTGAGACTACTGACAGGCCCGGAAACCATCATGATACGTGTACATTGGTATAGAGAAGGGAACCAGATAATCTACTAGAGTAACGGTGCTCTGACCCTCCGTGGATCTCTAGTAGGTTCCTGGCATCACTATAGTAGCAGCTATCGGTGTTCGAATCAAACTTTAGTTACTATAGTATGAACTACTAGTGCACGGACTTATGTCGTGTTTTAGGTCCCGTGGGATTTTTTTGAAGAAAGCAAACAACTATTATATTTTGTTTTGGGGATGTATGGTGATGACGAAAATGGTTGTTGGCAGCCCTGGAATCGTGGCAGACACCAGTTATGACGTCATCAATATGGCGCCTGTCAAAAGCTTAATTTGAGGAAAATTCATAGTAGATTTCGTTATCGTTTCTATGTCAGTCAAAAGTTGATATTGCATAAAAGACACAAAAGAACAGTACAGAGTACACAAATGATACATTTGTGTACATTTTAATGCATTGTTATTGAAATAACCTAGGCATTTGTCTCGTTAACGCTTTGAGTGCTGCAAATCATGAGTTGGACAGTGCCATTTTTTGGAACAAAATTTGGGCGAATAAAAGGATTTATTAAACTTTGTAAGTAGTCATTTTATCCAAAAGAAAACTATGATAGGTGCGTTCATCTGTGAGCTCAACAGTATTAAATTATATATGGGCATAATCAAAGCACTGAGACAACTAAGTCACTAAAAACGCAAACACACTTTTCAAATGAAACTTGTCATTATAAAGCTGTTAAATGTATAATGAGAAAGAATGACAAACACAATAACAATCAGTTTCTTGTCAGAACTTAGAGGTTATTTTTGCAGTTGCAGATATATTAACAAAGAAAATGCAATGTACGAAATTGTCTGTCATTACAGACAAGCGCAATGTCCATGAAAGTGAAGTCATCTGATACTCAGTATTATTATTGTGGTTCCTCGCATGTATAATATTACATTTGCAACGAGGAAACGCAAGGCTTCACACTTTTCAATAAATCTCCCGTTTTGTTCCCTATCGTTCCTATAGTAAAATTGGTAAAAATATGGGTACTCTTGGAAAAATAAGCACATATATAAAAAAAACAATTGATATTTCAAATTGAAACTTTGTGTAATTGCACCTAAGATTGTGTCGTCTAACTTGATTTGAGCTAGAGTTTTTCATTTGTTTTAGATATTTTTGAAATAAACAACTAAACATTATGTCTTTGAAAAAATGGCATGGGGCGTAACTTATTTAGACCAGATTACTTTGAGCATGTCCTCATTACAAACGACATACCACAATATTCGTGCTGCCAAATGCGTTAGAAGTCCTCCTCTTGAATCACATGAGGTACTTGAGAAGGAATTTGAGCCAAATTCCCCAAGTGAAACCTATGCATAAAGCTATCAGGCAGTATATATATGGTTGGAGTTATGTGTTTGTATATTAGAGATGCACGGACTGCCAATTGAGCATTGCATCTCTCTGCTTTAGCGGAATTTGTCAAGTGCTTTTTCGCACTGGACAAGCTCAATTATGCCAGGATGATTCCCATATATCTAGCAGAGATGTCACAGCTTGAAAGAACATATTCAGATATATGGTCAGAATTCAGCAATGGAAATCGGGTTGTAAATAAAAACACCATTCCCTTTTGTGTTATAGGACCAGATCATGCTTTGGAACAAATCAACAGATGGATAAAAGTGACTAGAGGCCTTGTTGGCATAACACTGAATAAAAATGCAAGAAATCGATTCTTCCTGATCTTGTACGATTGACAGAATAAGCCAAGGAAATGACTAGAGATTCAGAGAAAGCAAGAAAATGCCTCCATGAGCTGTCACGTGCTATTCTGAAAATGCAAACAAAGAATGCTCAAAAGCTTGTCAGCACCATAGAAGGATTTATAAGTCCATTTAGCTATCAAGAAAATGATATAATAAATCTAGTTACAAAAGCTGTAATGCTAGAGAAAATTAACATGATATATGCCTTATTGAAGTTGGAGTTCAAAGATGGAAACCTTCATTCAATAACATATCAAAACGGAACAAGTGAATTTTTGGGCAAAAATGCAAAAGCTTCTGCTTCAAACTTGGTCTGCCTCTTTAAAAAATGTACATGTAGCAATATCAAACAAAGTTTTAGAATTAAAAGCAGACAGAGGGTATTTTGCGAGAAATGCCGCAAACTCTCGCCCTGATATGCATCTTCAGGAGTGCTTAAGTAATTAGGAGCTGTCAATAGTGCCAAGATTACTGTTTTCTGCAGACGAAACAATGCTGTACTGCACTGCCAAGAGTAAATTAATGGACATATTAGAAAAGATGTCTAGTGCAGAGACTTCTGATGTTGCACCTCCTGATATACTGCAACCAAACAAATGCGTTTCTATAATTCATACTATGGCTGACGTTCAGTCAATGGGCAAACCTAGCTGGATTAAGACGTGCAAAGATTTGTCAGCTCATTTCATTGCATTTATACAAAGAAAATATGATGAATATGATGAATTACATAATTCCGTTTGACAGGTATGACATTCCAAAATCACTTAAGTCAGCAACAAGGCATTTGTGGCATACCACAGCACAGACACTACAAAATTTCAAATGCTCCACTGAAGAAACTGTTATCCCAAACAGCAACAAAGGATGAGCTTACAGTATTTTTGTCATAAGAATTGCTGAAATTCTCAAAAGATAACAAGTTGTATACCGTTGCATGGCAAAATAAATGACTCACAGATGCATCACATAGGGGTGGGATGTAAACCATCTAAGCAGAAGTAAAGAAGAAGCTGATACTCCATGCCATTGATGCAAGTCGAAATGGTGCAACAGAATGGACATTTTTTCACTGGACACAGATGTATTTGTTCTTTGCCTAAGAATATACCCAGAATTTCCGAGGGAGACTATTTTCATGACAGGCATCAGGAACAGACGGAGAAAATTTCAACTTAGGCCAATCTATTTAGCTCTTTGGGACTTGGGGACTCAGTTTCTTCCCTGTCTACATTCATTTTCTGGTGCTGATATCACTAGAACAGTAGCATGAAAAGGAAGTTGGTCTTTTTGGAAAGCATTTAAGGATTGTGATATGGGAATTAAACAGGCAGTACTTGAAGACCACATTGTAAGACAACTTGATTTAATTTGATTAGAGTGTCTCTCCATGATGATACATTGCATTAGTTAGATGGCCTCCATGCGAGCTGAACATTTCTTGTACTTCAGCAACAGCAGAATCTAGGGCGACGATTTGGTACCAGTAAAATGCATTTAAGCCCCCCGGTGGCTTAGGCTACTGTCCGTTTTAAGGCGGTGGTTCTGTTGTTGTTGACTTTTCGTTTATTGTTACTCCCATTGTGGGAGTCTGTAATTATTATATGTTTTGTTGTACGTTTCTTTATGTCCATTTTAGTATTGCAATCATCTTGATGAGGAAGAGAGAGCTAGTTGCTTTGCTTAATTTGTCTTCCTGGTGTCTCGTGATGGCTGAGCGGCTATTCCCTGCGGTGCCATGGGGTTGTCTGCGGTTTGTGATTGTGGTATTTCCTGATCATACTCACTTACTATTTTTGAACACTGTTTGTCTGCTTTATCAGCCAGACACAACCTTAGTTACTGTCAATGAGTTAAGGTGGTGTATTTTTCAACGTAAGTAAGCGGAGGCTGAGAGGCTACCACCAACAAAGGCAGCTCTAATTAAGACTATCAAAAGAGCACACTTTCAACGTATTGTCTGGTATAACGACACTGTTGCTAATCCGAATATACCATCAGAGTAAGGATGGAGAGAGGAAGCTGGGGGATTATATCCTGTAATGACTACCATGGATCCAGCTCCTGAGGTAATATTACAACTAGTGAAATGTGGCTGTACATAAAAAAAAACAAAGTGCACAATACTAAGATGCAACTGAAAAAGCAACAAACTGTTTTGTACTGAATTGTATTCTTGTGGAACTGAGGACGAATCTTGTATCAAGCTTATGCTAGATGATCAAAGCATTGATGAGGACTCGTGTAAGTCTTTTACTGATGATATGTAACAAATCTTGTTCTATTACATATCACCAGTATATATTAAAATTGCATTGACACTAATAGATAGCCCTTTGAACATTATGTTGTCTCAGCTTTAAATATTGACCCTGTTTAAAATAATATTAGGCAAGGTAGATTTTCAATGAAATAAAACATGGCTTCCATTTTGATGACGTCATAACAATGCTCTGCCATATTTTAGAGGTGAATAGATATCACTGATCACATTAAACAAATTGATTTATCAGTTTTCAAAATGACCCAGTATTAATAATAGTACAATACAAAGTAGATTTTCGTTCAAATTCAAGATGTCAGCCATTTTGGTGACGTCATCATTAGCTCAGCCATTTTCCTTTGGTGTGAGTAGACAGCACTTATCATTTCGAACATTTTGATACCTAAAAAATTGAAATCGACCCACTATTATGGATATTATGAAGCAACGTAGATTTGTATTAAAATTCAAGATGGCCGCCATTTTGATGACGTCATAATCTGGCTCTGCCACATTTTCAGAAGTGCCAACAACCGGTTTTGCATTGCCTAGGGTATAACAATCAAAGTTATCATAGTGGTTTGCTTTCTTCAAAAAAATCCCACGGAGTACACATGTCCGTGCACTATACAGTTCGATTCGAAGAGGTATTGCAGAGAAAACTTTTCAGTATCGCTCTACACGTACCGATTGCTCATAAACGTAACATGGGGATGGTTGTGGTGTTCATGGTTTCCGTCACACCAACAGATAAGGCCATACAAAGACAAAAACCTCGACAAAAGAAGGCCGTAAGCTGACCCATGATCCTAAAACGTATCAGATCAGTGAACTTAAAAATGACAATTTCTATACTATTTCTGTTGTTAAAATTTGCTGTGTTCGTTTGCTTATTTTTGTGTTTTAATAGTAATAAATGTGTATTGAATACGTCTTAATAAGCTTCACAGTGAAAAAAGAATTCCAACACTCGCAGATGTGTACTATTATCCGTCCGTGCATACATTTGCCATTCGTGAAAATGCTTACAACTCTTGAACCACATGGTATATTTGTTCAAATTATTCATCATTCTGCAGGAAATTACCAATTTGCTATCCACACACTCCTTCTGGTGCCGGGTACTGATCAATCTACGTTCACCATGTGTCGTGCACATTACGGTCAGTTGATTTTGAGATATTTTCGCTCAGAGAAGGCTAATGTCGGTCGAAGCATCTTAATAGTCGGGTCCGAATCTTCACTGTCCACGTGGTGTAAGTTGGTAAACCAGAGACAAATGTGTTTTAGTCTCTTTGGTTTATAGACTTACGTCATAAACTATATAATTAAGATGGCGACTTTCCGCAACATCTAGTTTCTTTGCAGAAAGTGACCTATAATAAGTTTTATGTTAAGTGTATATGGTATTCCCTCGCATATATTACAAAATACCCCATTACCCATTCTTACGTTTAACAACTTACCCACTTTTGTTCTGAAACAATATATTTCTTATATTTTTGTAATTTAAAGGCTGCCCACTAAACGGCTTAAGCGATGAGGAACTTATAGCTACGTACATTTATACACTCCACGTCATGGAAAAGTCCGCAAAAAGCAGCATCAGTTACAAAAAATATTACAGTCAAACCTGTCTTTAGCAGCCACTCAAAAGAAGACAGGTTTATTTTCAAGACTGGTAATTGCTTAATGCAGGTCAAAAGTATTGCAGAATGTTCTCGTGGAGCATTCTGCAATACTTTTGACCTGCATTAAGCTACCGCCTATTTAAGACCTTCATTTTGTCTATTTTTGAGTGGCTGCTTAAGATAGGTTTTACTGTATTATCTGTTGATGGTTACAGCGAAAAGTACATGTAAATAGAAACAATATCCCGCTTATTGAAGACGAAGGCAACATCCGAGACTTTGCCCCTTTTGTATGCTGTAAACCGAGCATTTGAACTTTTTTACAACCACCTCTCTATACCGACAATTTTGATGAAACGCAAAATTATGTCATAGGAACTTTTTAAGACGTTTTGATGAAACTGTGCTACGCATATCCTAGAAAATGTCCCTCGACACTTTTAAGATTTGTCCAAGGAACTTTATTGATGAAATTGGCCCCAGGAATCGATACAATCAAGTACCACACCTGACCCAGGATACCAATGGGAAAGTGACAAACTCACAGTAGACACCACAAACGAGAGCCAAGAGGTCAGCCCTTTCCCAGCAGGTGACCACAAAGCACATATAAACAGACGCGCACAAAGACATAGCAAACACAAGACAGAACAAAAACATAAAAGATCCACAAAAGAAGTACCGCCTTGGAACGGTCAGTAAAATATTTTACTGAAGGGCTTAAACCGGTTTAACGGCGCCAACCTCACCCTTCAGCTTTTGTAGAGGCTACTGGGCAACATTTTCTATGCCTATCATCCCAAGATCTACGTCAAGGTCAAATAATTCATTATCTTATTAATTAATCTCCTCCTAAACCGTTGGACGTAGCAACTTCAAACTTGGCAGGTGCTTAAGTCGCTTGATGTTGAGGGTACTGGGTAGCGCTTTGATTGAGCACTGTCAATGTCAAATAATGTATTTTCTTACAAATGCATCAGATTCTCCGCCTACACTATTGGACATGGCGACTACAAATGTAGCAGGTGCATAAGTCAGATGATGCGGTGAGTGCCTTGAAAATGTGTTTTCTGGTAAAGGCATCTCCTCCTAAATCGTTGGACGCAGTAACTTCAAACTATGTAGGTGCATATGTACCTTGATATAGAACTTGATATAGAGGGTACTGGGCAATGTTTTGTGCGACCTAAGGTCAAACAAAGGTAAACAGATGGGTTTTCGCGATGGTGCACCATTGACTGCAGTCTAGTTCCAGATTTGTTTTTTGCTTTGTTATGGGATAAACTTTATTCATTCTCTTTCTGACAAGAACCAATCTGATGTTATTCAAAGTAGGGAGGAAGGCAAAGATCAGTAATCGATGCAGTGAAGTACCTTATCTGACCCGGAACACCATATGGGAAAATGACAAAACACAAGAAAACACAACATGCAATAGAGCCAATGGTCTAACCCTTTCTATACTTCTAGATACAGATCTGGATGACTTACTGAGTATTGCTTATCTTCTCAAATACTTCAGTGTCAGTTTTTTACGGCGATTTGGTTAATACTTTCATAAAAATCGTTTGGAAGCAATCTTTTCAAGATCAGTTTAAAAACGGCCCTCACGTGCTAAACAAATAGTGGGATATTGTATGGGTATAATGCGACAGTCTGTATTCCTAGTTGTAACCCCCAAGCACGACTTTATATCTATGGTTTCTTCTTTAATTGAACGATGGTGGGTTAAGCCTCAGACTCAATGACGACACTGACTTAACACAGGAGTCAATGTGCCATGTAGCGGCTTATTAGTTTTAATTGAAGAATCTTTTCTGATTAGCCTGATCTCTCATGGCTAGTCGTAACCTTTAACAGTGACTTTTACATGTTCATCAGTTTAACAATACATAACTATTTATTATATTATATGCTATATTTAGAACATTGCATCATTTTCTATAAATAATTCAGATTTTCAAATATTTTCAACATTTCAATAGTTTTGAAAATATTATGGATAATGGTACATTTGCTCCTGAGGAGCAAATGTACCATTTTCCATAATAGTTCAAAAGATCTTACATTTCAAAGGCGTCCAAAGGCGCTTGTGTGGAATAAATGGTTAATTAAGTAAATCGCCAGTCCCCACTGGATGCCGCTGATGTTTGTTTAGAGCTGAACCAATTGAGGCTCAACAAGAGGTTTTCTTTAGCAGTGACAGTCTGTAGGCTGAGAACCATTTTTGTTTCATCACAGTATGAATATAGGGATCAAACATGTTTTTCTATGCATTACCATCTGCTGGACCCCAAGGGTGCTGTTAAAGCCCGAGCCTGAAAGGCATAAACGCGCATTCTTGCAAGAAAGTTTTTGCGGGCCTGACCTGTGTCAAAACTGTTTACAAGGGTCATCAGTGGACGACACTAGTAGCATAGTAGCAGATGGGCGCTGAAAAAGAATATAACACAATCTTCTCGAGCAGCGATGGCTGATACGAGACTGCACATGCACGCATTGTCGCAAGAAAATTTTGTCGGGCCTAAACTGTTTTCAAAGGTAATCAGCAGACAGCACTTGTATAGATGATTGTGGACATAAACTGGGAGCTGAAAAAAGAAAATCATAATGTTCACTTTCTTCTCGAGTAGTGAAGGCTCATGACTGCCAAATTTGAGCACGAGATTATACAGATCTGGGCTCTAAAATGTGATAACATTTTCCTCTCGAACAGCGAAGGTTCGTTCAAGACTGCACAATGTGGGGTGGTTTTGCCTCAGGTGAGCCTGCGCAGATTTGCGAGAGCATAAGTAATATGAAGATGGAGATTCAGAAGAAGATATGCACCTCTAGATACGACAGGATGGGCGTTTAATGAGGCTTTTGTGCATACATGCGCATGTACACAGAGAGGCAGAAAACTGATAGAAACATGAATGTGCATATGCGGACACTGATAAAATCTACATACATGCGCTTTTTGAAAGAAACATACATGCCCATAATCAGACAGACAGACGGATAGATACATAAATTTACATGTCTTGACACAGACAGACTTTTTTCAAAAAATACAGCAATCGTTGAACGAACCAAAATTTAACTGATAGAGAACGAATGCTGAGTCGTTGCATTATGTCAGACATGTTAAAATGTAATAAATAATTCTGATGTGTGATGTCGAAACTGTCGGCATCCTTATTGGTCTTTAATGACCCTCTTTTATTACGCCAATGGATCATTCTTAAGACGCAATTGTGAAAACATGATGAAAAGGCTTCTCTGATTGCGCCAGTGTCCGTTTGCAGTCCATTTATCAAACAGAGAGTGACGAAAACGGATCTGTTAGAAAAATGTCACCCGTGAAATAGATAACATTTACATGGAATTTTAGTTATTTCTTTGCGACAAATTATATTTAAGTCAGTCGTTAAATAGCCAATTTAAGCTACGTTCTGCTTGACACTTCTGGACTTCCGGCAGTCTCATATTTTGCCTTTTAAACGAATAAACGTTTGTTTTTTGGAACCTTTATTTACCAGAGGGAAGTATTTTGAATGTACATGTGTATCAAAGAAAGCAAACAAGTTTTGATATGACTTTGACTATAAAAGCCCAGTTTTCTCAAAATATTAACCCACATTTAACACAGAATCAATACGGCTTCTCCGATATTCATTTGTATGTACTGTTGAGTCCTTATCTTTGTTTTATCTCCTTTCTATATTTTGATTTATATGTGTTAGGAGAATATTCATGGTTAAGTTAGGGGTCTTTCATGCAAACAAAACATCTATGTGTCTTGATCCACATCAGAATTAAGGGTGAGGTTGGTACCGTGAAACTAGTTAAAGCCATATTGAAAAGGGTGGGCATAGAAAGGCCATACTAAGTGAAAGAAAATGCTTTTTTGCGGCATGGCTGTTGAAGATGAGAAACATTTTATTATGCATTGTGACTCTCTTTCAAAACATAGAAATACTTATTTTGATAATCTAGAAGAAATTGTTCCTTCTTTTTCGAGTAGATATGTAGATGAGAAATTCTCTTTTTAAAGGAATGTAAAGATTATGACATTGCCTGTGCACGCATTACAAATATCTGTATAATGTACAGAGCCAGAGAAACATTTGTTACAAACATAAGCGCCCCTTAAGAACATATGCTGAGAATGCATGTTGTGATGGATATTAATACATGTTGCGTTGTATATTGACACATTTTGATGTTGATGCCGTTCTATTTTGTGAAAGAAATGTTCAGTGGAGTACACAGGTATGCTTATTTAAAGCGTGCCTGAGTGCTCTACATGAAACCTGGGACAGTCCTGATGTTGAGAATTGCCAGTTAACTATTAATTTCCATATGTTTTCATGTTTCTTTGTCTCATCGATGACAAGATTTGTACTTATATTAAGTCTGTTATTGTTCTTGTGTAACTTTTTACAACACTGAATTATTTTCTGTATTCCCAAGCTTGACGCTATAATACACATCGTCGCTTTACAGGTGCTTTTATACTTATCCGTTTGTGGTTACCCGGATAACTCATATACCGGATTACTCTACTATTGCATCACAAACAGCTTGCATGAAACGACGATCTTGTCTCTGTACACATGGTTGGACGGCAACTATATCTTCTCATACACGTATTCAGAGGGGGGAACTGGGGCTCAAGGCCCCAACATATCCCCCACTGGAAAATCACAGAATACAGGTCTGGCCCCCTTAGAATAAAGCTACCCAGCCAGCATTCAATGTTGGACATTCATCGGCCCGCCAGCTATTTAAATGGCAGGCCGATGTTTGCCCGATTTTAGTTGCATACTGGGTTTTCCTACCTCTGTAAAATAAGTAAATAACTAAAAAACAGATACTAACAATGTCAGAGCTGAACATCCCCACCCTATTTAGAACTGCATCGGCCAATTCTAGGGAATCAGACCTCGGATGTACATCAAGGATCTACTTTGATAACGTGACGCTATTGTCGCAGAAACCATTCCAATAAAATAACAAGTTAGGTTGCAGCAAAACAAACGGATATAACATTCCTCAAGACGCTATAAATGAAGTTTGCTATAGCGATATTTTATTGGGGAAAAAACACCCCCATTTATTCTGACGACAGAATAATGGAGTTTAATAGAGCCGAGCCCACATACTACAGAGCTAATTTTCCTTACGGCTGTTCCGGCCTACAAAATGCAGCTTTACATACTTATTACTAAGCCTTACATACATCCGAGGCTTGATTCTCGATTTGGACGGAGATTTTCACATTGCCCTAACCCCAGACGAAATTTTCTCGATCCGCTCATGTATTTCTACTAGCATGTCACAACACCCTAGCTAGCCAACAACAATAAATTGCCCTCTGTCGACAAAAAAGAAAGAAAGAATATAGACCATGCCATTGGAACACAAGTTTAATTTTAAAGGAGATAAATAAGCATGCTTGCGTGCTGCATACATTGAAGAGAAATGTTCATTTTTTGCTGTTACATAAAATGTGTTATATAAGAGGGTATCAAACGCGTGAAAATAGCTGGAATATTGCATAAAGGCTGAATGCAAGAATGAGGCTTACTCAAAGACTAATAGGGCATAATCAGATTCTTGCGCTAAACGAATTTAACCTAGATTTTTGATAATAAGTAAATACCATATGGTCCTCATCATGAGAAATATTGACTATGATCAGGAAATACCACAGTCACAAACTGCAGGCAAATTCCCCTGGCACCATGAGGAACAGCCACACAACATTCACTAAGACACAAGGAAGTTAGAAAAACGTAAGGCAGTCAGCTTTCTCTTCCCCATCAAGCTGATTGGAAACAAGAAGGGACACAAAGCAACACACGACTAAACATTAAACAATTACAGAATCCCACAATGGTAATTCCAATCAACAACTAATCAACAACAACAGAACCACCACCTTAGAATGGACAGCAGCCTAAGCCACTGGTGGGTTGGCTTTAATGCACTTTACTGGTACGAAATATCTGCCCAATATTCGGTTGTTGCTGAAGCACAACAAATGTTATAATCGCATGCAGTCTTCCATGGGGTGGAATGTATCAATTCAGCCTGCTCAGCTACTAGGACTGGGTAGAGGACCAACATTTTGTGCGTTCCAAGCAGGTTTCGCTGTTCAAAATTTCTAGAAAAAGAAAAACAAATTAGTGATAATCAGACTTTTCAGATACACAGGCTGGTCTGTGCCTTTGATGTCCAAATTCAACAATGTTAGCTTACTCTCTTCGAATCACATATATGTTGTCAACCATTTGTATACATATTTGAACACATTTTATAAGATAAAATTAAATGCAAATGAAAGACACCTTTATAAGTTAAGGGGGGTTTATGTCTTATAGTAAAATTAGCATCGTTTTAGCACCACTCATTCGTCATTGGATTCAGTCTTATTCTCAAAGCCAATAACTAATTATTTTAATGCTGATAGAGTCAGAAGGTATAACAAATTGTATACCAGATTGTACACTACATGTAGTTCTTGATATTATGTATCTTAATTGGACAACGTCAGATTTTTAAACCATCAACTTAGCTCCATTCTTTCATTGACTTATACAATGGTATCTAGATTATAAATGAAATTAGTAGGTTACAAGCCAATGGAAGAGCTGGTATAATGCGTTTTTAATGGTCATAAAATTTGGTACCAAATTAGTATATATGTTCTCTAATTAAAATCTAATTAAATATATAAAAATAAAATAGTGAATCAGGCTTAAGCACAGAATGATTAACACAGAATGACTTCGCACGGACAGTGTACTGTGACCAAAACTCGATTGGTACCCGCTGTTTTCTTATTTCAAAACATACAATGAAAAGATGGCTTTTGGTCTACAACTAGTTTAAGTATAAGCTTGTACAAAAGGTAACTTAGCTCAAAACTAAACATACATAAAATTGTCATTCCGTCATTCTAACCCAAACAGCAACCATAGTTTGCGACAGACAGACAGGCAGACAGACATAAAGACACACAGACGTAAATACATACATAAAGTCAGACAGGTAGGCAGTCAGTCATACACATTTTGCTGCTCGAAACTTACAGCTCTCAGAACAATGGTCAAGCGCTAAACCCACATGAGCTACCTTGGTGTTCCACATTTTCTATGGCCTACTTTATTTGAATTGACAAAGCCGGTGTTTGGCTGAGTTTGCCACGTCTATGTCTGAAGAAGTTGGATTTAGAGTAAGGACTTACTTTTGTCAATGCCATGCTTCCATATTTGTATACAGCATATGGCATGCACAAGGACGACAACCTACGTCACATTATCTGACTTCAGGTGATATTTTGATAACATTTTCTAGACACATGTGAAGCATTGTTGAGATTGTTAAGTATTTTTTGGTTGTTGTTTTTCTTCTATGATTTAACTTTTGTTTTGGTGGGGCACCAAAGAAGCCAATAAACAAGGACAAGATTTACTTTAAATGTTTTCATTGACGTCTGTATATACGGAAAAAATATTGATCAACCAATGTGACCCCAAGGGGGGGGGGGGTACTCTCATTTTTTTAAATACATAGAAATGACCCCTAAATCTAGTCCAATTTTGTGATGACCCCCCCAAAAATATCGACAAAATCTTCATACCCCAAAAATATTCATTTTTCTGAAAACCAAAAAAGATGTTGAATTTCAAAATTTTGGACCCCCAAAAATAGTGCGAGCCTACGAGTGTATAAAAATATCAGAGTCCCCCTCCCCAAAAAACCCTGGAGATGCGACCATGCCTTTTGCGTAATTTAATTATTTGGTCCATGTGTTTCTCGATGTATTATAAATGTCCATTTTCAGTTTGGGAAGAAATGGCATATGTGATGTAGGTTGTTAAGGGTGCATATTATACCCAGTAAAAGTCACCAACATTTTAGCGAGGTGTGAATCACATGACAACCGTTTTTGCATCCCCAGCTCTCGGGATTATAATTGCGTGTATGCTTTCCGTCACAATCAGCAATTTTTCAGTAAGTTTTGGACGCTTCCTGGGTTTAACCGGTATTAAGCAGAGTATAATGTGTATTGCTCAAAGACAAAATACAGAGCCCCAGAAGAGGCTCAAACCAGAAACCCATATTTCTTTAAGCTGAACACTCTACCACTGAGAGACTCTGCTTCTCTAAAATATCCAGTATTGTAAGGACTAAGCAGTTGAACAGACCGGTTTACACCAAGCCGTTTTCAACCCCTGCAGACTGTTGCGCATTTTGAATTAACTGAAAGTGTATTCCATGCAACAGAACAGTGGAGTTAAACAAGTCAGGGGGTGGCCTAGCATACTTCTGATTTATGTCCAATGTTCTTCCAGGAAGCATGGGGTCTTTTTAAAGATTTCTTCCCTGAGAACAAGTCTCCCTGAATATTTTATCAACTTGTAAATATAAAATCAGGAAGTGAGTTTGATCAGGAACTGCTTTAATCACACACTATAGACAAGCCCACAGAACCATGAGAAAGAGTCACATAGCACTAACAGCCAAAAGACATCAGCAAAATAATTGAAGCAACCAGCTCCCTGTTCCCCATCAAGATTAGTGCAAAACTAGAAGGACAAAAAGTAGTGTAAACACAGAACCCCATAGATAATGGGAGCAACAAAAACAATGAATCAACAGCAAAAGAGCCACCGCCATAGAAAGGAGAACAGCCTAAGCTACTATAACTATCAAGTGCAAAGTCTGACTTTAATAGCAAGATTGACATTAACTTCTGGTCAGTGACTGGAGCTAAATGAGCTTATTTATCTCCTTGAAAATTAAACGTGTGTTCCAATGGCATGGGCCACGGCATACGTCACATGCAAAGCTGTATTTTGCCCCACTCACCTACAGCCACAAGCATGCATGACCGTTGTATTCGGCGTTACCTTAAATTTCGTGGATTGTGCCTCTGTCCTTGCTTTCAGAGTATAAAAAATCTAAGCAATTGTCAGTTCATGATACAAGGTCAGTTTCAAATACATTTTCATTCATCACTTATCAAACATTTCAAAAATATCAAAAAGTACGAACCCTCTTAGTACGAAAGCTCTCATATCACATGGTACGAACCTGAACAACAAGTTTCTTTTGAAGTGTTTGACAATTTCAGCAAAGTTTATGTTTCAGTTGAAGACTTCACACTCAGTCTGGTAAATGTATACGTCGATTTGCACGTATTTACGCGTATTGCCGGTGTCCCAGTTTATCTTGCCCCCTGGACAGCTTGCCCCCCGGGGGGCAAGCCAACCGTGGTTGACTTGCCCCCCGGGGGGCAAGCTGTCCCTGGATATCTTGCCCCCCACCCTGGTTATCTTCACCCCTGGGGGGCAAGCTGTCCAGGCCGGTTTATCTTGCCCCCCACCCAATACAAGTAAAAATATATACATGTTATTTTGTTATTTTTCTGTATCATTTTAATGAAATCAGATCCTCCATAAGTCAAAAAGTAAGAAATTGGTGCCTGTGGGGTTAATATTGGTAAAACTTTAACATCATCTTGAATAAAAATATCAAGATTAAGTGATTTTAAGCTTAATTATTTTGCTAATACTACTTATTTTAAACTATCTGAATGTGATGATGTATCAATTATAAACATAATTCAAGTCAAATTTAGCTGTTTTCTTTGTAGTATTGTTCTGTATGCTTAGTTGCAGGGGTGGGGGGTAAGCTGTCCAGGCCAGTTTATCTTGCCCCCCACCCACCTGGGCATCAAAGTAAAAGTATTGTGCCTAACCTACTTATTTTAAACTATCTGAATGTGAAGATGTATCAATCTAAAACATAATTCAAGTCAAATTCAGCTGATTTCTTTGTCGGATTGTTCCGTATACTTAGTTACAGGGGTGGGGGGTAAGCTGTCCAGGCCAGTTTATCTTGCCCCCACCCACCTGGGTATCAAAGTAAAAGTATTGTGCCTATTCTTCTTATTTTAAATTATATGAATGTGAAGATGTATCAATAATAAACATAATTCAAGTCAAATTCAGCTGTTTTTTTTGTCAGATTGTTCTGTACGCTTAGTTGCAGGGGGGGGGGGGGTAAGCTGTCCAGGCCAGTTTATCTTGGCCCCCACCCACCTGAGTATCAAAGTAAAATTATTTTGCTAAGTTTTCTCATTTTAAACTATCTGAATGTGATGATGTATCAAAAATAAACATAATTCAAGTCAAATTCAGCTGTCTTTTTTGTCAGATTGTTCTGTATGCTTAGTTGATGGGGTGGGGGGTAAGCTGTCCAGGCCAGTTTATCTTGCCCCCCCCCCCCCACCCACTTGGGTATCAAAGTTAATTTATTTTGCTAATCCTACTTATTTTAATCTATCTGATTGTGAAGATGTATCAATCTAAAACATAATTCAAATCAAATTCAGCTGATTTCTTTTTCGGATGGTTCCGTATACTTAGTCACAGGGGTGGGGGGGTTAGCTGTCCAGGCCAGTTTATCTTGCCCCCACCCACCTGGGTATCAAAGTAAAAGTATTGTGCCTATTCTTCTTATTTTAAACTATCTGAATGTGAAGATGTATCAATAATAAACATAATTCAAGTCAAATTCAGCTGTTTTCTTTGTCAGATTGTTCTGTATGCTTAGTTGCAGGGGTGGGGGGTAAGCTGTCCAGGCCAGTTTATCTTGCCCCCCACCCACTTGGGTATCACAGTAAAATTATTTTGCTTATCCTACTTATTTTAATCTATCTGATTGTGAAGATGTATCAATCTAAAACATAATTCAAGTCAAATTCAGCTGATTTCTTTGTCGGATTGTTCCGTATACTTAGTTACAGGGTGGGGGGTAAGCTGTCCAGGCCAGTTTATCTTGACCCCCACCCACCTGAGTATCAAAGTAAAATTTTTTGGCTAAGTTTTCTCATTTTAAACTATCTGAATGTGATGATGTATCAATTATAAACATAATTCAAGTCAAGTTTAGCTGTTTTTTTTGTCGCATTGTTCTGTATGCTTAGTTGCAGGGGTGGGGGGTAAGCTGTCCAGGCCAGTTTATCTTGCCCCCCACCCAGCTGGGCATCAAAGTAAAAGTATTGTGCCTATACTACTTATTTTAAACTATCTGAATGTGAAGATGTATCAATAATAAACATAATTCAAGTCAAATTCAGCTGTTTTCTTTGTCAGATTGTTCTGTATGCTTAGTTGTAGGGGTGGGGGGTAAGCTGTCCAGGCCAGTTTATCTTGACCCCCACCCACCTGAGTATCAAAGTAAAATTATTTTGCTAAGTGTCTCATTTTGAAACTATCTGAATGTGATGATGTATCAATTATAAACATAATTCAAGTCAAATTCAGCTGTTTTCTTTGTCGCATTGTTCCGTATACTTAGTTGCAGGGGTGGGGGGTAAGCTGTCCAGGCCAGTTTATCTTGCCCCCCCAACCCACCTGGGCATCAAAGTTAAAGTATTGTGCCTATACTACTTATTTTAAACTATCTGAATGTGAAGATGTATCAATAATAAACATAATTCAAGTCAAATTCAGCTGTTTTCTTTGTCAGATTGTTCTGTTTGCTTAGTTGTAGGGGTGGGGGGTAAGCTGTCTAGGCCAGTTTATCTTGACCCCCACCCACCAGACTATCAAAGTAAAATTATTTTGCTAAGTTTCTCATTTTGAAAGTATTTGAATGTGATGATGTATCAATTATAAACATAATTTAAGTCAAATTCAGCTGTCTTCTTTGTCACATTGTTCTGTATGCTTAGTTACATTGGTGGGGGGTAAGCTGTCCAGGCCAGTTTATCTTGACCCCCACCCACCTGAGTATCAAAGTAAAATTTTTTTGCTAAGTTTTCTCATTTGAAACTATATGAATGTATGATGTTTCAATTATAAACATAATTCAAGTAAAATTCAGCTGTTTTCTTTGTCGGATTGTTCTGTATGCTTAGTTGCATGGGTGGGGGGTAAGCTGTCCAGGCCAGTTTATCTTGCCCCCCACCCACCTGGGTATCAAAGTAAAAGTATTGTGCCTATTCTTCTTATTTTAAACTATCTGAATGTGAAGATGTATCAATTATAAACATAATTCAAGTGAAATTCAGCTGTTTTCTTTGTCGGATTGTTCCGTATACTTAGTTACAGGGGTGGGGGGTAAGCTGTCCAGGCCAGTTTATCTTACCCCCACCCACTTGGGTATCACAGTAAAATTATTTTGCTAATTCTACTTATTTTAAACTATCTGAATGTGATGATGTATCAATTATAAACATAATTCAGGTCAAATTCAGCTGTTTTCTTTGTCTGATTGTTCTGTATGCTTAGTGGCATGGGTGGGGGGTAAGCTGTCCAGGCCAGTTTATCTTGCCCCCCACCCACCTGGGTATCAAAGTACAAGTATTGTGCCTATTCTTCTTATTTCAAACTATCTGAATGTGAAGATGTATCAATAATAAACATAATTCAAGTCAAATTCAGCTGTTTTCTTTGTCAGATTGTTCTGTATGCTTAGTTGCAGGGGTGGGGGGTAAGCTGTCCAGGCCAGTTTATCTTGCCCCCCACCCACTTGGGTATCAAAGTAAAATTATTTTGCTAATTCTACTTATTTTAAATTATCTGATTGTGAAGATGTATCAATTATAAACATAATTCAAGTGAAATTCAGCTGATTTCTTTGTCGGATTGTTTTGTATACTTAGTTACAGGGGTGGGGGGTAAGCTATCCAGGCCAGTTTATCTTGCCCCCCACCCACCTGGGTATCAAATTAAAATTATCTTGCTAATTCTACTTATTTTAATCTATCTGATTGTTAAGATGTATCAATTTAAAACATAATTCAAGTGAAATTCAGCTGTTTTCTTTGTCGGATTGTTCCGTATACTTAGTTACAGGGGTGGGGGGTAAGCTGTCCAGGCCAGTTTATCTTGACCCCCACCCACCTGATTATCAAAGTAAAATTATTTTGCTAATTTACTTATTTTAAACTATCTGAATGTGAAAATGTATCAATTATAAACATAATTCAAGTCACATTCAGATAGTTTAAAATGAGAAAACTTAGCAAAAAAATTTACTTTGATACTCAGGTGGGTGAGGGTCAAGATAAACTGGCCTGGACAGCTTACCTCCCACCCCTGTAACTAAGTATACGGAACAATCCAACAAAGAAATCAGCTGAATTTGACTTGAATTATGTTTTAGATTGTTGCATCTTCACAATCAGATAGATTAAAATAAGTTGAATTAGCAAAATAATTTTACTGTGATACCCAAGTGGGTGGGGGTAAGATAAACTGGCCTGGACAGCTTACCCCCCACCCCTGTAACTAAGTATAAGGAACAATCCGACAAAGAAAACAGCTGAATTTCACTTGAATTATGTTTATAATTGATACATCTTCACATTCAAATAGTTTAAAATAAGTAGAATTAGCAAAATAATTTTACTTTGATACCCAAGTGGGTGGGGGGCAAGATAAACTGGCCTGGACAGCTTACCCCCCACCCCTGCAACTAAGCATACAGAACAATGCGACGAAGGAAACAGCTGAATTTGACTTGAATTATGTTTATAATTGGTACATCATCACATTCACATAGTTTTAAATGAGAAAACTTAGCAAAAAAATTTTACTTTGATACTCAGGTGGGTGGGGGGCAAGATAAACTGACCTTGACAGCTTACCCCCACCCCTGTAACTAAGTATACAGAACAATCCGACAAAGAAATCAGCTGAATTTGACTTTTATTATGTAATAGATTGATACATCTTCACAACCAGATAGATTAAAATAAGTAGAATTAGCAAAATAATTTTACTTTGATTCCCAAGTGGGTGGGGGGCAAGATAAACTGATCTGGATGATCGGTACTCGAATCTATTCCTAAATGCTTACATAAATCGCCATGCACATACTGAATACTTAAAAATGATCTAATTCTAAAGTCCTTAAGGCATATGGCATGTTTTTCAAAATAGTATTAACACCAATATCTATCACTTCCGGACTATGAAGTACCGGCAATACGCGTAAATACCAGCAAATCGACGTATACATTTACCAGTGTGGATTTGACAGTTAAAAGAATGCATGTAGAACCGGATAGGCCACTTTTCAAGTCCGATGAACGTATTCTTATATTTTTTAAAAGTGATAGTTTCTACCTACCGTCCGTCAAAACACAAAAAATGGCGGCGAATCCATTGAAAAAGACCGAAATTCGGCGTGAAATGACCGATGTTTCGGCGTTTCGACCGTTCTTCCAGTGTTACGGCTGGACGCTGTGCTACTGTACAGTTGTAACAGCTTGAAGCTTAGTGACATGTATAAGAAAGCATTACATTCGTGAGTAACATGATTGAGAATAAAATTGACAGCTGTTGATATGTTTCTTTCTTAAGGTGGAGACCTACTGAACGGCATATGTTAAAAATACAGTATAACCTATTTATAACGGCCCTCAAAATAGACAAAACAAAGATCTTAATGACAAATGGTAACTTAATGAAGGTCGAAAGAATATCCCCTTGGAGCATTCTGCAATAATTTTGACCTGCATTAAGCGATAATTGGTCTTAAAAAACAATTTTCTGTCTTTTTGAAAGTGGCCGTTTTCACAGGTTTTACGGCACGTTCTTTTTAAGGGCAGAAGCATGTTTTTGTGTATTAGCGTTCGGCAGGTCCTGGGGTAGATGTTAAAAATGGAGGGGGGAGCCAACGCCAATGTATTGAAAAATCATGTTCGGTCGCAATTATTGCATAATGTAGCGAAATATTCATCAACACTTGCGACATTGTCCCCATTTCGCAGTCCAGACGTGGCTGGACGCTTCAGTCTTTTTGATCCATCTCTTCTAGGGGGAATCAAAATGCGAGAGCAATTACTTACCGCATAGGCGGCAATCGAAAATGCTCTTAACAATCGACGAACGCGGATCAAAATCGCCAGAAACAGTGTTTTCGATTGCCATTTGACGCCAGTCGGGCAACAAAGGCAATCGAACACTCTGTTCAAACGATTTTTGATCTACGTTTGTACGTTAGTAAAAGAAAATTATCTGCATTTTGCAGAATTTGAAAATATACCAGTTAATTAACATCTTTTCTGGAACTAGTCAGAGCTGAAGTTGTAGCTTGTGGTATAAAGTAATAAGGGAAAATCTTGACGTTTTCACACCAAAAAAGTATTTTTAAGTATTTTAATGGCATGTGATAAATAGAATCTAACATACGTGCTCCTGTATTATTGAATTTATTAAACTGGTTGCGAAAAAAAGATAAGCCTCGCATTTTATCTCTTTTTCCCAACTTATTTAAAAAATTCAATAAATAATGAGCACCAATGTAAGGTCCTTTATATATCGTTTATCCATACATGTAATTTTTGTAAAAAGCGTTAGCTTGAATAGTCTATTTAATTCCATATTGAACAACAGCTGCAAATTATAATTCTGAAGAAAAAAAAACTGTGATAGGACTTAAAGTGGAGAATTATACTACAGCGATAAGACAGTGTATTTGAAGCTGTAAGTATATGTTTTGGAAATAGAGAATCTTAAATGAGTGCTCACGATTTATTGAATTTATTAAATGAGTTTAAGAAAAGCGATATGATAGGCTTTATCGCTGTTTTTGAAACGAGTTTGATAAATTCAATAATACATAAGCACGAATGTTAGACTCGGTTTATCATATGACATTAAGATTGTTTTAAAATCTCATTTCTGGCGTAAAAAGTTAAGATTTTTATTATCGTTTAAGCAACGTTATTATGAACGTCGTTCCATAACGTAAACCAATAGTGTTTTATCGGTTTTTAGTAAGCATGGCGTAATTTCACTTCCAGACGCGGCGTCATGTGATAATTAAGAAATTGATTCGCACTCGCAGTATTGTGTTGGTTAATATACCACTTGCTGGAGGTCAGTCATTAAAGTTAATATATTTATCCACTTACGACTGACTGACAGACAGTAATACATGTATATTAAGCCTCGGTCACATGAGGGCTTAGGACCATGTTGCGACCTGTGTAAGACCAGTCACGTGGTAAAATCGCAAGTAGATCTCATACGAGCGCGCGACAGGTCTTAGTGATTGGGAACAGCAATATTAACAAAATAGGTTCCAGAGAGGTCTTTGAGCATTTTCATGAACCTGGTTCTGCAGTAGATGGTAGCAGCAGATGTATACATGTCTTTAAAATCGTTTTAATGCTTGCACAAGTAGACAGGATAAAATTGCAATAATAAGGTGCAAGACTGTCGCACGCTGGTTTTAATTGACCGGGAGTGATCGTGCGAGTAAAAAGCATGAAAATGGGCGGGGCGGAGAGTTTTGAACATGTCCAAAAACCTGCGACCGCGATTCAAGATCACAGGTATGATAGTAAACTGGTATCAGACAAGTAAATAAAGCAATATCAAATATGTAAACCTCCACCACGACTGTACCAATATCTTCAAAAATGTCTGATATATACTTTATTATAGACAATGGGGCTGTAATAAAGTACCAAATATATATGAGTCATGACACGTGATTTCCAACAATGTGGCACTTTGATATATGTGTAGACTCATACGAGCCTGTGCAGCCTCCTTTGAAGCTAAAAAACTCCAAATGGTGTTTGGTCAGTAGCTCAACAGTCATAGAATATTCTAGCGACTAGCAATGGCTCTGATCGGACTGCGCGTATGCGTAGGTTGGTCTGAGCCTTTGCTGGTCGCACATACCACATTGTTGGAAATCCCATGTCACGGCTCATATGTGTTTAATAGTTAGAAGTCTTGGACACGTGGTCTTAAACCAGACTTATTTTATGGTAGTGTTTCATGACATATGGTGTGTGTGCTGCGTGTACATACGCAATCTTCAACATAACATTGATTCTATCTATCGTACTCAAAGCATCTAGGAAAGAGATTTTGGTATTTCACATACGTGAACAGCTAAGGCTCAGACAAGCCCGCACTTTTGAGACAAAAACGCCGGGTTTGGTCTCGATCCAAACTGTTTGGCACTTAAACATCGTTATTGTTGAAAGATTGTTTTAGAAACAGTTAATCTGAAAACACCTCGAGATAACAAAATGTCCTGATTTTTTTTTTTTTTACCATGCGGCTAAGATCAACCGCACCAGAGCTTTCGTGACTAGGTTTTGAAGTATGAACGTGACGGTAGAATCAGATCAAAACATGGATAATGCAGTCCCACTGGAAAGTTATGCAGTGCAATAGTGTGGCTTTCGTGACGCGGTTCATAGTACATTTATATCATATTCAGAAAAAAGAATAGCAACCTATCATCTACTTTACGTAGGGAGTAGGTCAATAGGGGTCGAGGTCATCCTCCATTAACCTTACAATTAAGCCATGCAATGTCATTCATAACCTCTTACGATACTTTGGTATAAAATGTCTGAACTGTAAGAGAGCCAAAATTATAAAGCCTTCGGAGACAACATGTTAAAACGCAAGATTACAAAAATCAAGTATCAACTCAAGAAAAATAAATCTTTACATGCTGGGGAAAGAGTGTCGCCTTCTGATTTTCTTCAAAATGACATTTTTTAGAAAAATAACAAAAAAAATCAGGAATACCTCAGTCAGGATCAAACAGTTTGGATCCAGATCAGGTTCGATGTCAGTGATTTTATTTGGCTATTTTTAACGCCTTATATGGGAGTCATTCCCAATCAAAAAATGTCCTTTTTCCCAATTTCATGTATTTTAGTACTTATTTTCCCATTTTTTATTATATATTTTCCCAAAATCCCAAAATAAAATTCACTGGATGTGATTATTGGGCCCGATCTTGGTCTAAACTGTTTACGAGAAAATTTAATGTCAAGCCTCATCTCGATCCAAAACTGGTTTTGGTTGACACTAGCAGATAGAGTTTCTTATTTTTTTGCGGCATTCTATTTGTTTTAACCCTGTATTCACTAAATGGATTCTTCCTCCTGATTAGATGCATTACTTTTGGAACGGTCCACATAATATATATTAGAGGGGTCACAGCTTATAATTTCAAAATAAAATTACATTTCTTTCTCTTTGTCATACATGTAGCAAGCAGTGTAGACCCTGATGAAATGCGTTATTTCGTCTAGGTCTTCACTGTTTGCCAGACGGTACGCATTTATACGTCACCAGTATAAATGGTTCATCAATTATTTTCCTGAAAAAATATATTTGTCTGCTGATATGATAACGGTGCTAAATATGTATCCCCAAAAATCGGTCCTTGTGTCTATTTTCATAATGTGTGAGTCTCACATATACGGAGGTTCAAATCTTCGCTGCTCGCTTTTGCGATTAAGATAATAAATTCATGAGTTGGGTCACATGACCGTTCTGATTATATCACAACCAATCATAGAATGCATTTTTCCAAATAACATTAACGGTAGGTCGTAAATAAATCCCAAAGACTGGTCCTTAGTAGCCGCGACAAGTCTTACATCTCCAAGATTCGTGACTAATCGCGCGATTCAGTGATCGCGCAATCCCGTGTGACCAAGGCTTTAACCAACAAATCACTGCCAGTGCTAATTTATTTTGATGCTAACACACAAAAAGATTATAAAATAAGAACGAATCCTTAAGAGGCTATAATGTTTCCGCTATCTTGAACAGAGTGTAGGAATTTCCTGTAGCTCTTGTTTGGACTGAAACGCGTATTTTTTGCGTCCTTCAATTTGAAAGTCCATTTCTTGTAAAAATGAAGTTATGCCGTCTATCGTGATTACGTTACTATAGGAATGAATTTTATTTTTGTGGATTTTATCAATGCCAAGAGGTGCAGCTGTTGCAAACATTTATGTTGTAAATCAACTATTAAATCTAACGTTAATGGTAGACAATTTTCTGTAATTACTAATTCTGATCTTGATTGAAAATCAACTGATGTTATTTATGTTTTATCTTGAGAAGAGAAAGATTGTGGCATGCAATATGTTGGCCAAACTTGTAGATTTCTAAAAGCTAGATTTCCTGAGCACCATCGTCGAACAAAAAAGCCTCGCAAAAATGATAATTTTCTTTATAGGCATTTCAAACAAACTAATCACTCTACTAGCAGTATTTCTATTCAGCTTGTCGAAAAGATTACATATGGGGATAATTCCACTAAAAGATATAGAAATATTCTTAGGCATGAATTAGAACTAAAGTGGATAAAATTATTACAAACACCACATCCATTTGGTTTTAATGATAATATTTACCATGAGGGTATCATTTCTAGATTACCTGATTTTGATGTTTTTTGCTCTTTTAGATATACGAAAACGCAACAACCGATCTCATGGTAAACGCAAAAATGGAAATTTCAAGCGCAAAAATAAACATGTTTTAAGTCTTTCAGAATTAAGTATCATCTTAAAACATCCTAGTTGACATATGGCCCTTTCACGTATAGTAACTCTTTCTATATCTTCACTTCGTAATTTGGATATTGAGGCTAATAATTCTATGATAGAGCTCATCGACTTTATGATGCAGCAATACTTACCCGGTGTTACACTCAACATGCTCTTCGGCCATACATAGACTCCGAAATTAATCATATTAGGCATTTTATCAAATTCAATTTGTCAACAAGGGGATTGAATTCATTAACTTACCCAGTATATTTAAATATAAATGTGTTATCGCTTCTATTCCTATTTATTTTGAAAATAAGGAATCCCCTAATATTTGTTATAAGTATAATAAACCTATTCGTAGTACTGCTTTTTAACTATAACAAATTAGTAACAGAACTTAATATCGAAAATTCTATTCCTGACTCTTGAGATTGTAAAGACTCTAAGTATTGCTATCAACCCGCTGGTCATATAGTCAAAGGGGATTTAAAAATCATAACTGATTCAAAAATTCGGTCTATTTTATGTAAGGGACCTAAATATAGGTTTCCTGTGTCAATAGACTTCAAATTATGTCGTGAGGAAATTGCAGGAGCCTTACAAGAATTTTGTAATCGCTGGTGTAAACGAGAGCATGTTGAGTCTAATGCCTTAAATAGTTGGAAACTAGATATTTTTAAAATTATTGATGGTAGAATTTCATTTTATTGCAACAATTTAGATCTTCTACCACCTAAACCTAAATTCACATTTAGACACTTGAAGAAAGGGATCCAAGAATTTCATAGGAGGTTTGTTTTGGCAGATAAGGCTGCTAACAATGTTGTGGTCATTTGAAAAAGATACTATATTAACACCCTAAAGCAAGAACTTAGCACTGCAAAAAAAATATGAGCATAGCAGGCTTGATGAGACGTCTATCGTTGATAGGCATCGATGCCATATGGCAGCTAAGTTTGGGTTGTTTGTTGATGAGGACCATAGCAAGCTTCCTACGTTATACTGGTTACCTAAACTTTATATACTGCCCTATAAATCGCGTTTTATTGCTAATTCTAGTGCATGTACAACTGCTGAGTTGTCTATTCTTGTGACTTCTTGCCTCACTGCGATCAAAAACCATGTCATTAAATATTGCACAACAGTTTATGAAAGAAATGGTAAAAATTTATTTTGGTCAATTAAAAATTCAGGTGAAATTCTTAATAAATTGAAGTCTAGAGATTTTCTAGCATCTGGTTTGTCTACATATGATTTCTCTACTCTCTATACTACATTGCCTCATAATCTAATCAAAGAAAAATTAACAGAATAAATTGAACGAACATTTAACAGAGAGGGCTCACTTAATTTGGCTTTATTTGGCTTGTAATGATAAAAATGCCTTTTTTTAATTCTGAACAACCTAAACGATATAAATTGTGGTCATGTCAGAAAATGTGTGATGCTCTCCATTATCTTTTGGGCAATATATTTATAAGATTTGGCTCGAAATTATATAGACAAATTGTAGGTATTCCAATGGGTACTAATTGTGCTCCTCTTGTTGCAGATTTGTTTTTGTTTTGTTATGAGAGAGACTTTATGTTGTCTCTGTCTGACAATAATCAAACTGATATTATTGAAGCTTTTAACTCAACCTCCAGATATTTAGATGACCTACTTAATTTTGATAATCCTTATTTTTAACAAATGGTAGGTCAGATATGTCCCACTGGACTTCAATTAAATAAGGCGAATTCTTCTGATACTGAAGCTCCGTTTTTGGATTTGAACTTGTCAATAAAAAATGGCATAGTTTCTTCTAAAATTTATGATAAACGTGATGATTTTAATTTTGAAATAGTTAATTTCCCCTTTCTGATATGTTCCTCGCTCTCCTTCCTATGGTGTATATATTTCTCAACTTATTCGTTTTGCTAGAGTGTGTTCTAATGCTGAGGACCCTAACAACAAAAACTTATTTTAAACTGCTAAGTTATTAAAACAAGGTTATAAATATCATAAAATTCGAAAAGCATTTTCTAAATTCTACCACAGACACTCAGAGTTATTTGTTAAATACAACATTGGGTTAAAAACTCTTCTGCAGCAAGGCATATCAGAACCTATATTTTATGGTGATTTAGTTTATAAATTCAAACGAATTGTTGGAAAACCAATTCAAAAAGATAGTAAACGTTATATATGGGTTCGATATAACTTGGATATCATGCGACAGTCTGCATGCCTAGTTTTAAACCCAATCATGGTTTATAGCTATGGTTTCCTCTTTAATTGCACGACGGTGGGTCAGGCCTCAGACTCTATGACGGCTCTGACGTAAAGCTTTAATCGATGGGTTGGTGCCTGATGCTTATCTGTAGCTGGACCCACCGTGGCTCAACTTGAGGTTTTCTTTAGCTCTGAATATCTGTGAGTCATGAGCCCTTTTCTTTGTTTCATCATGGTGTGTTAATTTGATTAGAGTGTTTCTCCATGATGATACATTGCATTAGTTAGATGGCCTCCACGCGAGCTGAACATTTCTTGTACATCAACAACAGCAGAATCTAGGGCGAAGATTTGGTACCAGTAAAATGCATTTAAGCCCCCAGGTGGCTTAAGCTGCTGTCCGTTCTAAGGCAGTGGTTCTGTTGTTGTTGACTTTTTGTTTATTGTCACGCCCATTTTGGGAGTCTGTAATTGTTCTATGTTTTGTTGTACGTTATTCTGTGTCCATTCTAGTATTGCAATCATCTTGATGGGGAAGAGAGAGCTGGTTGCTTTGCTTAATTTGTCTTTCTGGTGTCTCGTGATGGCTGATCGGCTCTTCCCCGCGGTGCCACGGGGTTGTTTGTGGTTTGTGATTGTGGTATTTCCTGATCATACTCACTTACTATTTTTTATCTATGTGTAAACTCTGGCGACTCACTCACAAACTGAGTAAAAGCCCTTTATGTAAAGTTTTTGAGTGAGTTGCCGGAGTTTACAAATCGATAAATTCAGCAAAAATAACAATTCATTCCTTATAATTCCAACTTTGAAACAAAACAGCACATTTGTAAAGGGTTGTTGAAAATATTTCAAATTGTAAAGCCCGCTAAAGGAAAATAGTTCGCAACTGCTGTCCATGAAAGATGATGCTATCATCTTGAAAGTTCTGTAACCGTTGAAACTTTGTTTTGCTAACAATGGTTAAAATAGCAATATATGAGAGTATGAGCTAAAAAAAACTCCATTTAGTTTAGAATTGTTTTCTTTTGTCAAACAGCCTGCTGGGCTCATTGAAGAACATTTAGATTTAGGCCCTACCACGGATCGACAGGTTTTAAAGAAGCACTTACCTTTACAAGTCCCTGCCTAAAATCCCCACATTAGTAAGACCTAAGCGTCAGTTTAAAAAAGTTCGTTTTGATGCCATCAAACTGCATTGAAACATTTCGTTGTTGATGTAGCCTTTCTATTGACACTGTTTCGATGACGATTCTCTTCAATGACGTGACTGTTTGTTAAAGAGACTACGTCTGCATTTATGAATAGTTTTATATTTTTCGATTTTTTTTATTTTCTTTTGAAATCATTTGTAAAAGTAGAATTAAGTTATGTTTTCTCAATAAATCTGTTTACTATAGCTGAAAACTGCACGAAAAAGTGAATTATCTTATAAAAAAACAGGTGTATTTTTCTCTTGTTGGTAATTATTTGCTTCCCTCCAATAATTATAGACAGTTAATTTGAACATAAATGCTGTTGTTTCAATACTAATAATTTGTTAAGATTTACGAAATTGGTAAAATGTATACTTGAATTTTACTGTTTTACTGTGTTCTTGAAAAATAGAAACATTAGTTCTAAAATTAAAAGATCAAAAGTTACAGACTATGCAGCTTTAAGTGACGCAACATAACATCGTCATCCAGTTCATTTCTTAGAGTTCCCCCCGTTGCTTTGAAGATGCATCCCCATACAGTGTAAGAGTTTTCAAATGAGCTTTCAACATGCTTAACTATTAGTGCACGGGCATGTGTACTTCCGTGGGATTTTTTTGAAGAAAGCAAACCACTATGATAACTTTGATTGTTATACCTTAGGCAATGCAAAAATAGTAAGTGAGTATGATCAGGAAATACCACAATCACAAACTGCAGACAACCCCGTGGCACCGCGAGGAAGAGCCGCCCAACCATCATGAGAAACCAGAAAGACAAATTAAGCAAAGCAATCAGCTCTCTCTTCCCCATCAAGATGATTGCAATACTAGAATGGACATAAAGCAACATACAATAAAACATAGAACAATTACAGACTCCCAAAATGGGTATAACAATAAACAAAAAGTCAACAGCAACAGAACCACCGCCTTAGAACGGACAGCAGCCAAAGCCAACGGGGGGCTTAAATGCATTTTACTGGTACCAAATCTTCGCCCTAGATTCTGCTGTTGTTGATGTACAAGAAATGTTCAGCTCCCGTGGAGGCCATCTAACTAATGCAATGTATCATCATGGAAAAACGCTCTAATCAAATTACTATACCATAATATTAAACCGGTTGTTGGCACTTTTGAAAATGTGGCAGAGCCTGATTATGACGTCATCAAATGGCGGCCATCTTGAATTTTAATACAAATCTACGTTGCTTCATAATATCCATACTAGTGGGTCAATTTCAAATTTTTAGACATCAAAATGTTCAAAATAATATGTGCTGTCTACTTACATAAAAACAAAATAGCTGAGCTGAATGATGACGTCACAAAAATGGCTGACATCTTGAATTGGAACGAAAATCTACTTTGTATTATACTATTATCGATACTGGGTCATTTTGAAAACTGATAAATCAATGTTTTAATGTGATCAGTGATATCTATTCACCTCTAAAATATGACAGAGCCTATTATGACGTCATCAATTTGGCAGCCATGTTTTATTTCATTGAAAATCTACCTTGCCTAATATTATTTTAAACTGGGTCAATATGTAAAGCTGAGACAACATAATGTTCAGAGGGCCATCTATTAGCGTCACTGCAATATTAATATACGCTGGTGATATGCAATAGAACAAGATATGTTACATATCACCAGTAAAAGACTTACATGAGTCCTCATCAATGCTTTGATCATCTAGCATAAGCTTGATACAAGATTCGTCCTCAGTTCCACAAGAAAAAAAAATCAGTACAAAACAGTTAGTTGATTTTGCAGTTGCATCTTAGTATTGTGCACTGTGTTTTTTATATACAGCCATATTTCACTAGTTGTAATATTACCTCAGGAGCTGGATCCATGGTAGAGATTACAGGAAAGAATCCCCCAGCTTCCTCTCTCCATCTATACTCTGATGGTATATTCGGATTAGCAAAAGTGTCATTATACCAGATATGTTGGAAGTGTGCTGTTTTGATAGCCTAGATTAGAGCTGCTTTTGTTAGTGTTAGCCTCTCAGCTTCTGCTCGCTTGCGACGAAAAATCCACCACCTAACTCATTGACAGTAACTAGGGTCGTGTCTGGCTGATAAAGCCGACAAACATAGTGTTCAAGTTGTCTTACAATGTGGTCCTCAAGAACTGCCTGCTTGCCAAGATCAGCAAACACCTGTTCCATTCCCATATCACAATCCTTAATTGCTTTCCAAAAAGACCAATTTCCTTTTCATGCTACTGTTCCAATGATATCAATACCAGATTATGAATGTAGACCGGGGAGAATCTGAGTCCCCAAGTAATAGATTGGCCTAAGTTGAAATTTCCTCCGTTTGTTACCGATGACTGTCACGAAAATAGTCTCCTTTGGAAATTCTGTGTATATCATTAGGCAAAGAACAAGTACATCTGTGTCCAGTGAAAAAATGTCCATTCTGTTGCACCATTTTAACTTGCATCAACGGCATGTAGTATCAGCTTCTTCTGTACTTCAGCTGAGATGGTTTACATCCGACCCCTATGTGATGAATCTGCTTTATTTTGCCATGCAACGGTATACAACTTGTTCTCTTTTGAGAATCTCAGCAATTCTTTTTGACAAAAATACTGTAAGCTCATCCTTTGTTGCTGTGCAGGATAACAGTTTCCTCAGTGGGGTATTTGAAATGCTGTAGTGTCTGTGCTGTGATATGCCACAGGATAATTATCACCAAGCCACAAATGCCTTGTTGCTGACTTAAGTGATTTTGGAATGTCATGCCTGTCAAACAGAATTATGTAATTCATCATATTCATCATATTTTCTTTGTATAAATGCAATAAAATGAGCTGACAGATCTTTGCACGTCTTAATCCAGCTAGGTTTATCCATTGACTGAACATCAGCCATAGTATCAATTATCACGACACACTTTTTTGGTTGCGCTATATCAGGAGGTGCAACATCAGACGTCTCTGCATTAGACATCTTTTCTAATACGCCCATTAATTTACTCTTGGCAGAGCAGTACAGCATTGTTTTTCTGCCACAAACAGTATTCATGGCACTATTGACAGCTCATAGTTATTTATGCACCACCTGAAGATGCATACCAGGGCGAGAGGTTGATGCAATTCTCGCAAATTAAAGTAAGAAAGAGGGCAAAGATCAGGAATATATAAACTCAAGCACCGTACCTGACCCAGGATACAAATTAGACAACGTCACAATTAGATATCAAAAACGAGAGCCAAGAGGTCAGCCCTTTCCCAGCAGGTGACCACAAGGCATATATAAACAGACGTGCATTAACGCATAACAAAACCGGACAGAAATAACATAAATGAGCCACAAAAGAGGCACCACCTTGGAAAGGGCAGCAAAATATTCTACTGGAGGGCTTAAACCAGCTTAACCGTGCACCAACCTCACCCTTAGTTCAGATGTGGATCAAAACACATAGATGTATGGTTTGCATGAAAGACCCCTAACTTATCAAAACATCATCTCCTAAAACATATAAACCAAGATATAAAAAAGGAGATAAAGCAAAGATAAGGACTAAACAGTAAATTAAACTGAATACCAGAGCAAAAGAAATCCAACAGGTAAACCCCGGTGGACCTGACAACTGTCAAAGCATCAGGCCCCTACAATCTTATCAATAGAAAAGTATTTAAGTCGGCTTGCAATTAAAGAGGAAAGCAGAGCTGCCAACTGTGATTTGGTTGATCACCAAGCATGCAGTCTGCTTCAATACATTAATGTTATAGCCAATTTTTTATAATGGGAAATTATTTAAATGAACTGCGCTGAAAATTATCAGGGCCAACAATTTTCTTCAATTTATAACGATCTTTCTGCTTTTAATTCTAAAACTTTGTTTGATATTGCTACATGTACATTTTTTAAAGAGGCAGACTAAGTTAGAAGCGGAACCTTTTACATTTTTGTCCAAATGTTCACCTGTTCCGTTTTGATACGTTATTGAATGAAGGTTTCCATCTTTGAAACTTCAACTTCAATAAGGCATATATCCTGTTTGATTTTCTCTAGCATTACAGCTTTTGTAACCAGATTTATTATATCATTTGCTTGATAGCTAAACGGATTTATTAATCCTTCTGTGATACTGTCAAGCTTTTGAGCATTCTTTGCTTGCATTTTTAGAATAGCCCGTGACAGCTCATGGTGGCGTTTTCTTGCTGCCTCTGAATCTCTAGTCATTTCCTTGGCTTATTCTGTCGATCGTACAAGATCGGCTGAGATCAGGAAGAATCGACTTCTTGCATTTTTATTCAGTGTTATGCCAACAAGGCTTCTAGCCACTTTCATCCATATTTTGATTTGTTCCTAAGCATGATCTGGTCCTAGAGCACAAAAAGGAATGTTGTTTTTAATTGCAACCCGATTTCCATTGCTGAATTCTGACCATATTTCTGGATATGTGCTTTCAAGCTGTGACATCTCTGCTAGATATATGGGAATCATCCTGGCATAATTGAGCTTGTCCAGTGCAAAAAGGCACTTGACAAATTCCGCTGAAGCAGAGAGATGCAATGCTCAATTGGCAGTCCATGCATCTCTAATATACAAACACATAACTCCAACCATATGCATATACTGCCTGATAGCTTCATGCATAGTTTTCACTTTAGGATTTGAGTCAAATTCGTTCTCAAGTACGGAAAACTCTAACTCAAATCAAGTTAGACGACAATATCTTAGGTGCAATTACACAAAGTGTCAATTGGAAATATCGATTGTTTTTATATATGTGCTATATCTTCCAAGAGTACCCATATTTTTACCATTTTTACTATAGGAACGATAGGGGACAAACGGGAGATTTATTGAAAAGTGTGAAGCCTTGCTTTTCCTCATTGCAAATGTAATATAATACATGCGAGGAACCACAATAATAATACTGAGTATCAGATGGCTTCATTTTCACGGACATTGCGTTTGTCTGTAATGACTGGCACGTTTTTACATTGCATTTTGCATTGTTAATATATCTGAAACTGCAAAAATAACCTCTAAGTTCTGACAAAAAACTGATTGTTATTGTGTTTGTCATTCTTTCTCATGATAAATTTAACAGCATTACAATGACAATTTTTAATTGAAAAATGTGTTGTGTTTTAGTGACTAAGTAGTCTTAGTGCTTTGATTATGCCAATATTTAGTCTAATACTATTGAGCTCAAGGATTAACACACCTATCATAGTTTTCTCTTTGATAAAGTGACTACTTACAGGGTTTAATATATCCTTTTATTCGCCCAAATTTGTTCCAAAGAATGGCACTGTCCAACTCATGATTTGCAGCACTCCAAGCGTTTACGAGACAAATGCCTAAGTTATTTCAATAAAAATGCATTAAAATGTACACAGATGTATCATTTGTGTACTCTTTATTGTTCTTTTGTGTTTTTTATGCGATATGATCTTTTGACTGACATAGAACTCATAACGAAATATCCTATGTTTACAATTATGATGAATTTTCCTCGAACTAAGCTTTTTACATGCGCCATATTGATTACGTCATAATTTGTGTCTGCCACGATTCCAGGGCTGCCAACAACCATTTTCTTCTTCACCATACATCCCTTAAACAAAATATAAAAGTCGTTTCCTTTCTTCAAAAGATTCCCACGGGACCTAAATATCGACATAAGTCCGTGCACTATATATATAAACTCAGAAACTGGTGAATGTTTAATCTCGGAAACAACAATACTTGTGTTCTCAGTTTTATGTACAGCTCGTTATTAGCACTGTGAAATCAAGACGGATGCCAAATATTCATACGCATGGGGTTTTAAACGATTTAATTTTGCCATCGGACCAATCAAAACCGCCAAAAATACGATAAAAACATTGAGTTGGAATTACAAGGCTGTATGGGATAGATAACGTCATGAAAATCAAACTGGCGACCGAATGACGTCACGCCAGTCCGTGCCTAGTCCATGTAGTGATTTATCAACGAGTAAATCACGAAATTTAACCATTGGATTTTAACCTTACATCGATCTCAAGATTCATCTTTCTAAATTAGAATGAACTAAATTCACTTTTGATAGTGGGGCATGTTTTCGCTCAGTTTAAATTACTCTGGTATAAATCGAACTTCATTGCAAACTTTCGTGGAGTAAAAGATGACTCTTTAACGTATGAAAATGCTGAATGAAAATCACTCGCTGATTTTTTGCGGGTAAAACTATCAGTGGATTACTGTATGGGCTTTTTGAAGCAGATGTCATGATTGAAATGTGGTATACAGGCATTTTTTCTGCTGAATTCACTGAATGAAACTCTTTTTGTAAGGTGGATATACTCCCCCTAAATTTATTTTCAAGGTGAACACAATCCCTCCTGTGTATTTTACAACTTTTACAAAGCCCAACCCAGATGAAATAGCCTACGCCCATCCATTTCGTCTCTATGTACTAGCCACTTGTCGGATTCTTTGTTCACCCAATCCTCTGGTGTCCGTCCGTCGTCCATCCACCATTTTTCTTAGTTTACAATCAGCCGCTTAATATGCCAATGCAAACAGTTACTGTTCACTGGGTGGATGCAATATATACCTGTACTTCGGATCAAGGCAAATTCAAATGAGGTCCGATAATAAATAAATTTCAAATTATGCAATAAACTATTAGGTTAATATGGTTCAAAGAAGTGCCATGACTTAAATCAACTTAATGGCGTCAGCCTAGATTTGGCTGATCAGTTGTGTTATTCAAAGGGAGATAAATCTATGATAAGGGTCCATACCGTTCTCATATTACACCAAAGGTTTTGGCAGGTACCAAGGTCATAGATAATGCAAAAATCTAAAAATCTACGTTTTACCTTCATAACATAAGACCCAAAATGCCAGAACCTGTCACATATAGGCGATCAGTGTCAGAATTCCTTTCATTTCTTTTTTTGTCTAGTACAGTAAATAGGTAGAATATTTTCGTGCACAAATCGGGTCTTGATAAAGTATATACGATATATCCTTGGTTGTAATCAGTACTGGGCCGGGTGAGTTAATTTTTTGTGTTTTTCTGTCCGGAAACACCCGAAGGCTCAACCAGCAGCGGTTTTGGTTTTAAAGCGTCTCAGAAGACGGGTATACGACTGTCAGACTGGGAGTTCTGGGAATCGAGCTCGGGACTCCTGGGTTTAAGGTGAGTGACTTATCCATTACACCACGGCAGCTCACACGATTGGAGATTTAGAGCCTTATCTAAATAAATAGTCATTATTGTACTTTTAAAGATAGATGAGAATCGATGTAAACAAACATTGGCAAGTTTACCTAGATTTTGGGCGTGCAGGTAGTCTCAGTTTACAGTTATATTGAACCTACCACAGGTTATTGCATATGCGCGTAGCAGTAAAAAATCATGCTTTACCTGTTTATAAGAAAAATAGAATAGCCTCATTACTATGCATCTTTGAAAGCACAATACGTCTTATTTTTTGTGAATTTCAAATATTTAATGATTAAGACAATCAGGGTCTGAAATACTGATTAACATAAAACGGTCCTTTGCGAAGTTAACGTGAAGCCCTTCGGGCTTCACTTACTTTGCAAGAGACCCAAAGTATACTTGATTCCATGATTTTCCAAAAATTGAATTTATTTCTTAAATTTTTGACATTATCCAATCAGACGTCGCGTTTCAAAAGTATGTGCATTAGAATGCACAATATACAATGATATTGACGTACTGGCATAAAGGAAATACTGTTCTCGTTGATTACCATAATGGATTTAAAGACAAGATTTGTTTTGACCATATTTATACTTTATTTTCTAAAAGATGGTAAAATGACACTAAATCGCGCACTTGAGATTTACTGCAATGGTGTAAACAAGTCCAATGTGATGTAGATTTTAGCAATGTTTAAATTTATTGCAGAAACTAGAAAAGCAAATAAAATTCATAATGTCGTGTGATTTATAGTAACATGTTAGATCTGTGATAAGCTGAGTCCCTGGCGGCCATGTTTTTGATTGATCAAATAAATTTAGGCTATTTTATAGAGGGTCACCTAGTGACTATTTCTGCTTATTTTTTATTTATTCTGTCCATTCAGAAAAGACATTTAAAATTTCTTATACGAGGGGGGGGGGGGGGGGTTCAATATATAATAAAAAACATGCCGATACATCCAAAAGTTTTATATTTGCACGCTTTATAATCACTTTCATAAAAAGGTAAAAAAGTCTGCTTCTTGCCTATGCCTATGCAAACTTGCAGCTTTCTAGCTCCTTTCCTAATTTACGCAAGCCGCTTACAAGATAGGGCACTGAAATACATTGCAATTTGAAATGAATCAGGGTTTTCAAAGACAGAAGACTACATTGAACTATTTTCAGTTTGTTTCTTCGTGTGGTTAATATCTGTGTATCGATGATAACTAACTGCAAAAATCTTTGATATTGCTTCACAATTTACGAAATAATTAGGATGTCATTTTGGTTAAACCCATCCTTGTCAAGTTGATGCCACTATTTGCAATCCGGAGGAAAATATAAACAGTGTATATGAGTGTGTGTTTTTAAAAGTCTGTAACTAAATAAGTTAGAAAGATAAAATCAAGGGTTATGCACCATTTGAGAGGACAGGCTTTGATCTTTTGTTTGTCATAAATTATAGAATCCTAACGCGTTTGTGGATGGAGTTATGAATGAGTTTTCATTAAATATTGAACCCCCCTTGTTCATTGAGTTCCACAGCCAACGCAACTCTCGGTTTCAGTCGATTCATTTGTAGTCGGGGCATAGACGTAGTTAATGCGTTTCTAAAGTTGACTTGTGAAAAATAGACAGGAGACTTTTCGGTAGGCTCAGATAACACGTCATCAGATACATATTTAAAGTAATGGCTGTCGCTATCAGTAGTAATGGGAGGCACTCTGGCACCCGAGATTTTTAAGCCTGAAAAGAACTTAGTTTTTTTTTTCAGGATAAAATCGCGGGTGCCATAGATGCCGTCCCTGGTAAACTTGAGTGACTAGCTGTGAATAACTTAGTTTATTTTAGGGGTATTTTGGTTGGATCTATGATTGTGATAGTTTCCTGGTCATATTCACTGGTTGGGTTGTGATTATGAACTTTTCCTGGGCTGTTGGAAAATAACTTAGTTTATTGAGAGGTATTAAAGGTCCTGCTGTGGTGATATATAAAATAACTTAGTTAAATTCAGCTTTGAAGATAACTTAGTCATTTTAGGGGGTATAGTAAGTGGTGATATATGGTGTGTGTAATAGTCAAGGCTACTAAGTACCATGCGTCTTAGAGTCTCTTGGTCAATCAAGACCTCAACTCCTAGAAGCATAACTCTGTAGCATTAACTAGTGTATAGCTAGCCGTCTCAAGCTTACTACTACTGATTTTTTAAATGAAAAGAACAACAAAGACTGGTGAACATTTCTATAACTTTATTGCCCTGCTAACTATAACTGAATACAATGACAGAGGATTAGGGCCGTCCCTCTGTTCATTGTTTACAATAATTTCCCTTAAAATATTTACAACATATTATACATAGGATACTTCTTTGAAAGGTGATGTGAATAATTATGACATTAGCAAGTCTGTATTCTGTGTTTGAATAAAAAGTCAGGAGGAGCCATGCGTCTCTTTCCATTCTGGGATAGGATGACTCTGGTATAGTTATAGCTGAACCACATCTCGATATCTCTGTCATTCTGGTATAAATCATCTCCAGTTCCATATAGTTCTTGATGAATGGCTGTGTTTAGATCTAGTCCTTTGTTGAGCTGGTGAATGATGTAGATACACCATATTCCACATACTTTGCTCCATGGACTCTGTAAACATTCTGTATTATAGATCCATCTTGTAGAGTTTCTTTCAAGAAATGGTAGAACATATTGCTCTTCTCGTGGTCTTCCATATGAATCGAAGTAGATAAATTGATCTCTTCTGAAGTAGATAGCCACCCAATGTTCTCCTGGATCTGTGGATATATCTGTATTTACAATGTAAGCCTTCATATCCATTGGTTTCTTCTCTGGTAGTAAATCCTTGGCACATACTTCTCCTTTCACAGGTATATTGTTTATGACTTTGATTAGTTCAACAGTGTTCATTTCTATTCTGTTTCTGGGCTCTTCTCGTTTTCTTCAGTTTCCTTTTCTTCATAGGATTCTATGAGTTTCTTGGCCCAGTACGTCTTCCACTGTTCTGTTAAGTCACTTTGATTTTTCTTGAAGTACTGCCAGTTTTTATAGGCTTCTTGATTTTCTTCTGGCGTCAGGTGAAATTGTATAACTGTAAAACAGTGGGTTGTGCGATGCCCTGCCTATGGTGGCCGCCCCAGTAGATGCCCCTGCTCCTAAATTTTTTGTCTCTGTGGTAATATAACCACCAAACCGGCCCTTGTCAGGGCCACCCATTTCTTCAAGAAAGAATAACTTAATATGTTGCACTTAGTTTTGTATGTAAGGCTTTGCCTAAGATATGTGTGATTGTAGTATTTCCTTACCATGAATGGGGTGATTATGGCGTGATCTTTAAATGGACCAATCAGATTAAAGTTGCTCTCTCTAGTGGAGGAGTAGAATATAGGTCAATCCACTTATCCAACTATATAACCCAACGTACTTTGTGTCTCTCTTAAAAAATGAAGTTCTTTGAAAAATTCAGTTTGACTAAGTTGTGTGCTGCTTTGCAGTGAAAAGATTGGAAAGAAGTGGAGAGACAACAAAATAAGTTGGGTTTAGAGCAATTTCTTGCTCGTAGAGGGATTGGTTCCAGAAAACCTGTAGCCATTGTTCAACCTATTTTAAAATCTTCTAAGTAAGAAATATTTTGTTACTTAGGAGAGTTTAAAAAACAAACAGTCCTTTTCAGGGCTACTAAATTAGTTTCATTAAAGACTAACCTCAAAATAAAAACAAACACAATTTCAACACCGTAATTTTAATTAAATCCAAAAATCACTATTGAGAATCACTATAAATCCTTTAAGTCCAGTTTTTAATGAATATGCACTATAGAGTCACTGTCTGGTTCATCATGAGAAATCGCTTTATCCCAGTTCTCCGCCACCTTTTCTGTACAGGATAGAGGTGAGTGAGAGTCTGATTTACAAATGAAACAATATGGCGTCTTCCCTGTCTTTGTACAGATGGCTGTCTTCTTTGAACAAGTGTCCAAGCGTCTTCTCTTAGGACTGATATCAGATGTGTCTATTTCAGGAGCCTTTAGTTTCCTTGAAGGCTTCGCTGTAGATACTGAAGACTCAGTCTGTTGCTTCTCTGTAGATATAGAAGACTGTTGAGATGTAAAATCCTCTGCTCTCTTAGGACAATTTTGAGCCCAATGATCTGCAAGTGCACAGATATAACATTGTCCATATGCAGGCTTCTTCTTATCTGTAGAGATCTGTTGTTCTCTTAATTTCTTAGCCTCTGGACAATCTCCAATCCAATGTCCTGTATCATGACAATGGTGACAATCTCAGTAAGGTGGCCTCAACTTGTCTTGTTGTCTCAAACTATCTTCTAATGGCTGCATCAAAGTTTCTTCCTCTTGAGATAAAAGTTTCTTCAATGGTACACAATGATAGTAGATGCCCTCCGTATCATAGACTTTAGCCATCCTTGGATCTCTACTGTTTGCCATCTTTACTCTTTGAAAGTTAGTAGTGAAATGATTCTCTCTCACTGGTGTCCACCTATTAATAGTCCAGAAATAGTTTTGTATCTTCTATGATTGTAGAGAAATTTGATCACACTAGGATTGTCAGCGACACATCTTTTCCAATTCTCAAATGTAATCAGTGTCTCTTTTTCCATCAGATAACTGATACTGATCCACCAAAGTCTCTTGAAATCTTCAAAAGTTTCAGGACTATTGAGTTTCTGTTGAATCTCTTCCAAAGTGATCTCATCATGAGAAAATAAGATGTAAATGCAGAACAATAATCTTCTATAAGGTCTGAACTTAAATATCTTGGAAAGTGGAATTTCCAAATATTTCTTCTCTCTTGCTTCTTCCATGATGTTGAACTCAGATATGATGATCCAAATGACTTGATCATTCTTTTTATATCGTGATCAAGCTATCTATGTTTGACATGAAATCCTCATAATCCATATCTTCTTCTTCTTCTGAGGCTTGTTGAATTTCTTTCAATACTGCTTCGATGTGAGAAATCACACTTTCGCTGTTTGCCACATAAGTTACCCAATCCATATAGGTGATAGGAGTGTCATCAATGATTCTTAACATCTCTCGAGCATTACGTTTAGTCCAAAATCTGAATGTATCAAATGTCTCAAATCGGTTTAACAAGTTCTTGATTCCTGCTCTCGTTTTCAAAAACTCGGCACTGGACGGTTTTAATGATAAGATGTGGTCTAAAGTTATTTTGTAGACATCAAAATGTAAAATTTGATATAAGCACACTGGTAGACTTTTGGTGATCGTATACATATTCAGTTATTCAGCAGATAATCAGATTCACGACTTGGAAACTTCAAAATAATTTGTGGTTCTATCTGTCTTGGAGTATAATGTCCAATGGCAACGTTATATGAATCTGGTCTGTTTATATACCTAATCAGTTCACTGGTTATAAAGTGGTTAATCCCTGCAGCTGTTAAAGATGCCACAGATAAAGATACATCTTGAGTATTCCATGCAGACAATAACAATTGGACCTGATGTTTAGGAGCTTCTTCTTTTAAGTACAAGCATCCATAAAATCTACTACTGTCATAGATAATTCCATTCAAAAACTACTTGATATCTGTGTCACGAGTACGAATAGAGTAAAGTTTATCCACTGTCAAATTCTTCATTCTTACAACCCAAACACAAGCTTTATCAATACTGTGAAATTTGGAGTAATGTATCTTGAGCATCTCCGTATGAAATCTTAAGCGCATCTCGCCAGGAAGATTTAGTAATTCGTCCATGCTTAGAAGTAGTTGTCCTAGTTCTTGGTGATAAATGTCCTGAGATTTAGTCTCTAAAGCATTTGACAAGCGTCTCAACCTAAATTTAGCCATCCTTCTTGAATGAGTTTCCTAAATTCAAGCTCTTTCGCTGAATTGTACATCGAATAAGTCCATATTATATGTTGTATTTCTGTCGGTAGTTGATATGCCATAACTGATTTGCTCTCTTTATGTGTTACCTGCAGATGAATTAGGTCTAATGTGATAAGATAGCAATTGTTCTAAGCTTTTATAGGGTGCAAAAAGTTTGATAATCGGTCCAGGCAAACTCAAGATATTGCGAAAATATGATTTTACTTTTTAGAAATCCAGTTCTTGCTACTTCTTTACAATGGAAACATCAATTTCTGACTGCATTTCTGAGGAAGTACTGGATGGTACAAATTGGTGGGTGGTAACACTTCCAAGACATTAAACATTATCACATTAGACCTAATTCATCTGCAGGTAACACATAAAGAGAGCAAATCAGTTATGGCATATCAACTACCGACAGAAATACAATATATGATATGGACTTATTCGATGTACAATTCAGCGAAAGAGCTTGAATTTAGGAAACTCATTCAAGAAGGATGGTTTAAACTTGGGTTGAGACGCTTGTCAAATGCTTTAGAGACTAAATCTTAGGACATCTATCACCAAGAACTAGGCCAACTACTTCTAAGCATGGACGAATTACTAATTCTTTCTGGTGAGATGCGCTTAAGATTTCATACGGAGATGCTCAAGATACATTACTCCAAATTTCACAGTATTGATAAAGCTTGTGTTTGGGTTGTAAGAATGAAGAATTTGACAGTGGATAAACTTTACTCTATTCGTACTCGTGACACAGATATCAAGTATTTTTTGAATGGAATTATCTATGACAGTAATAGATTTTATGGATGCTTGTACTTAAAAGAAGAAGCTCCTGAACACCAGGTCGAATGGTTATTGTCTGCATGGAATACTCAAGATGTATCTTTATCTGTGGCATCTTTAACAGCTGCAGGGATTAACCACTTTATAACCAGTGAACTGATTAGGTATATAAACAGACCAGATTCATATAACGTTGCCATTGGACATTATACTCCAAGACAGATAGAACCACAAATTATTTTTGAAGTTTCCAAGTCGTGAATCTGATTATCTGCTGAATAACTGAATATGTATACGATCACCAAAAGTCTACCAGTGAGCTTATATCAAATTTTACATTTTAGTGTCTACAAAATAACTTTAGACCACATCTTATCATTAGAACCATCCAGTGCTGAGTTTTTGAAAACTAGAACAGGAATCAAGAACTGGTTAAACCGATTTGAGACATTTGATACATTCAGATTTTGGACTAAACGTAATGCTCAAGAGATGTTGAGAATCATTGATGACACTCCTATCACCTATATGGATTGGGTAACTTATGTGGCAAACAGCGAAAGTGTGATTTCTCACATTGAAGCAGTATTGAAAGAAATTCAACAAGCCTCAGAAGAAGAAGATATGGATTATGAGGATCTCATGTCAAACATAGATAGCTTGATCACGATATAAAAAGAATGATCAAGTCATTTGGATCATCATACCTGAGTTCAACATCATGGAAGAAGCAAGAGAGAAGAAATATTTGGAAATTCCACTTTCCAAGATATTTAAGTTCAGAACTTATAGAAGATTATTGTTCTGCATTTACATCTTATTTTCTCATGATGAGATCACTTTGGAAGAGATTCAACAGAAACTCAATAGTCCTGAAACTTTTGAAGAATTCAAGAGACTTTGGTGGATCAGTATCAGTTATTTGATGGAAAAAGAGACACTGATTACATTTGAGAATTGGAAAAGATGTGTCGCTGACAATCCTAGTGTGATCGAATTTCTCTACAATCATAGAAGAGACAAAACTATTTCTGGACTATTAATAGGTGGACACCAGTGAGAGAGAATCATTTCACTTCTAACTTTCGAAGAGTAAAGATGGCAAACAGTAGAGATCCAAGGATGGCTAAAATCTATGATAAGAAGGGCATCTACTATCATTGTGTATCATTGAAGAAACTTTTATCTCAAGAGGAAGAAGCTTTGATGCAGCCATTAGAAGATAGTTTGAGAAACAAGACAAATTGAGGCCACCTTGCGGAGAATATCACCATTGTCATGATACAGGACATTGGATTGGAGATTGTCCAGAGGCTAAGAAATTAAGAGAACAACAGATCTCTGCAGATAAGAAGAAGCCTGCATTTGGACAATGTTATATCTGTGCACTTGCAGATCATTGGGCTTCAAATTGTCCTAAGAGAGCAGAGGATTTTACATCTCAACAGTCTTCTATATCTACAGAGAAGCAACAGACTGAGTCTTCAGTATCTACAGCGAAGCCTTCAAGGAAACTAAAGGCTCCTGAAATAGACACATCTGATATCAGTCCTAAGAGAAGACGCTTGGACACTTGTTCAAAGAAGACAGCCATCCATACAAAGACAGGGAAGAAGCCATATTGTTTCATTTGTAAATCAGACTCTCACTCACCTCAATCCTGTACAGAGATGGTGGCGGAGAACTGGGATAAAGCGATTTCTCATGATGAACCAGACAGTGACTCTATAGTGCATATTCATTAAAAACTGGACTTAAAGGATTTATAACCCAAAGGATCTTTGGGGGGCATATAGTAATCGCACTGTCTGTCAGTCCGTCCGTGTGTCCGTGTGTCCATCCGTCCCGTCTTCGTGTCTGGTCCATATCTCCTATATTCTTTGAGGTAGGAATTCCAAGTTTGATGTGTAGATACATCTTGGGATGGGGGAGTCTCAAGTACCATTTTCAGGTCACTGTGTCCTTGACCTTGACCTCTGACCTAGTTTTTAGAATAATCGTGTCCGGAGCATATCTCTTATATTATTTGAGCTAGGAAACTCAAATTTGGTGTGTGGATGCATCTTGGGATGACGAAGTGTCGCGTACCATAATTGGGTGACTGCGACCTTGAACTTGACCTCTGACCTAGTTTCTAGGAAACTGCATTGAGTCTGATGCTTATCTCCTATAATCTTTGTGATAGGAATTCCAAATTTGTTGTGTAAATGCATCTTGGGATGACGGGGTGTCACATGCCATTTTTGGGTCACTGTGACCTTGACCTAGTTTTAAGAATTATTGTGTCCGGAGCGCAACTCTTATATTCTTTGAGTTAGGAATTCCAAATTTGGTGTGTGGATGCATCTTGGGATAGCAAAGTGTCATGTACCATTTTAGGGCCACTGTGACCTTGACCTTGACCTCTGACCTAGTTTTTAGAATTATCATGTCCGTAGCATATCTCTTATATTATTTGAGGTAGGAATCTAAAATTTGGTATGTGGATGCATCTTGGGATTACGAACTGTCGCGTACCATTATTGGGTCACTTTGACCTTGAACATGACCTCTGACCTAATTTCTCGAAACTGCATTGAGTCTGGTGCTTATCTCCTATATTCTTTGAGATAGGAATTCCAAATTTGGTGTGTAAATGCATCTTTGGATGACGGGGTGTCACATTCCATTTTTGGGCCACTGTGACCTTGACCTCTGACCTAGTTTTAAGAATTATTGTGTCCGGAGCACAACTCTTATATTCTTTGAGTTAGGAATTCCATATTTGGTGTGTGAATGCAAATTGGAACAGTTGAGTGTCATGTACCATGTTCTGGTCATTGTGACCTTGACCTCTGACCTAGTTTTTAGAATGATCATGTCCAAAGCATATCTCTTATATTATTTGAGCTAGGAAACTCAAATTTGGTGTGTGGATGCATCTTGGGATGACAAAGTGTCGCGTACCATAATTAGGTGACTGCGACCTTGAACTTGACCTCTGACCTAGTTTCTAGGAAACTGCATGAGTCTGATGCTTATCTCCTATAATCTTTGAGATAGGAATTCCAAATTTGTTGTGTAAATGCATCTTGGGATGACGGGGTGTCACATGCCATTTTTGGGTCACTGTGACCTTGACCTCTGACCTAGTTTTAAGAATTATTGTGTCCGGAGCGCAACTCTTATATTCTTTGAGTTAGGAATTCCAAATTTGGTGTGTGGGTGCATCTTGGGATAGCAAAGTGTCATGTACCATTTTAGGGCCACTGTGACCTTGACCTTGACCTCTGACCTAGTTTTTAGAATTATCATGTCCGTAGCATATCTCTTATATTATTTGAGGTAGGAATCTAAAATTTGGTATGTGGATGCATTTTGGGATTACGAACTGTCGCGTACCATTATTGGGTCACTTTGACCTTGAACATGACCTCTGACCTAATTTCTCGAAACTGCTTGAGTCTGGTGCTTATCTCCTATATTCATTGAGAAAGGAATTCCAAATTTGGTGTGTAAATGCATCTTTGGATGACGGGGTGTCACATTCCATTTTTGGGCCACTGTGACCTTGACCTCTGACCTAGTTTTAAGAATTATTGTGTCCAGAGCACAACTCTTATATTCTTTGAGTTAGGAATTCCATATTTGGTGTGTGAATGCATCTTGGAACAGTTGAGTGTCATGTACCGTGTTCGGGTCACTGTGACCTTGACCTCTGACCTAGTTTTTAGAATGATCATGTCCAAAGCATATCTCCTATATTATTTGAGCTAGGAAACTCAAATTTGGTGTGTGGATGCATCTTGGGATGACGAAGTGTCGCGTACCATAATTGGGTGACTGCGACCTTGAACTTGACCTCTGACCTAGTTTCTAGGAAACTGCATTGAGTCTGGTGCTTATCTCCTATAATCTTTGAGATAGGAATTCCAAATTTGTTGTGTAAATGCATCTTGGGATGACGGGGTGTCGCATGCCATTTTTGGGTCACTGTGACCTTGACCTCTGACCTAGTTTTAAGAATTATTGTGTCCGGAGGGCAACTCTTATATTCTTTGAGTTAGGAATTCCAAATTTGGTGTGTGGATGCATCTTGGGATAGCAAAGTGTCATGTACCTTTTTCGGGCCACTGTGACCTTGACCTTGACCTCTGACCTAGTTTTTAGAATAATCATGTCCGGAGCATATCTCTTATATTATTTGAGGTAGGAATCTAAAATTTGGTGTGTGGATGCATCTTGGGATTACAAACTGTCGCATACCCTTATTGGGTCACTTTGACCTTGAACATGACCTCTGACCTAATTTCTCGAAACTGCATTGAGTCTGGTGCTTATCTCCTATATTCTTTGAGATAGGAATTCCAAATTTGGTGTGTAAATGCATCTTTGGATGACGGGGTGTCACATTCCATTTTTCAGCCACTGTGACCTTGACCTCTGACCTAGTTTTAAGAATTATTGTGTCTGGAGCACAACTCTTATATTCTTTGAGTTAGGAATTCCATATTTGGTGTGTGAATGCATCTTGGAACAGTGGAGTGTCATGTACCATGTTCGGGTCACTGTGACCTTGACCTCTGACCTAGTTTTTAGAATGATCATGTCCAAAGCATATCTCTTCTATTATTTGAGCTAGGAAACTCAAATTTGGTGTGTGGATGCATCTTGGGATGACGAAGTGTCGCATACCATAATTGAGTCATTGTGACCTTGAACTTGACCTGTGACCTAGTTTCTTGAAACTGGTGCATATCTCAAATAATCTTTGAAATAGGAATTCCAAATTTGGTATGTAAATGCATCTTGGGATGCATGAGTGTCACAAACCATTTTGGATCACTGTGAATATGACCTCTGACCTAGTTTTCAAGAATTATTGTGTCCAGAGCATATCTCCTATATTATTTGATGTAGGAATCCAAAATTTGGGGTGGTGATTCCTCTTGGGATGGCGGAGTGGTGCATACCATTTTGAGTCACTTTGACCTTGACATTGACTTCTGGCCTCATTTCCAGCTTTTTCGTGCTATATTACAGCTTACTTTCTTCAAATGTGTTTTATGCTAGACCAATTCCTTTTGGGGCATTCGTCACGTCTTTGTGACATTTCTTGTTGGATTTAATTAAAATTACGGTGTTGAAATTGTGTTCGTTTTTATTTTGAGGTTATTCTTTAATGAAACTAATTTAGTAGCCCTGAAAAGGACTGTTTGTTTTATAAAGTCTCCTAAGTAACAAAATATTTCTTACTTAGAAGATTTTAAAATAGGTTGAACAATGGCTACAGGTTTTCTGAAACCAATTCCTCTACGAGCAAGAAATTGCTCTAATCCGAACTTATTTTGTTGTCTCTCCACCTCTTTCCAATCTTTTCGCTGCAAAGCAGCACACAACTTAGTCAAACTGAATTTTTCAAAGAACTTCATTTTTTAAGAGAGGCACAAAGTACGTTGGGTTATATAGTTGGATAAGTGGATTTACCTATATTCTACTCCTCCGCTAGAGAGAGCAACTTTAATCTGATTGGTCCATTTAAAGATCACGCCATAATCACCCCATTACTGTGAACAAGGTTAGAAAATACTACAATCACACATATCTTAGGCAAAGCCTTACATACAAAACTAAGTGCAACATATTAAGTTATTCTTTCTTGAAGAAATGGGTGGCCCTGACAAGGGCCGGTTTTGGTGGTTATATTACCACAGAGACAAAAATTTAGGAGCAGGGGCATCTACTGGGGCGGCCACCACAGGCAGGGCATCGCACAGCCCACTGTTCTACAGTTATAGTTCTTCTCACTGGTATGTAGAAGGGTTGATGGTCTGCCTCAGCATCCCAATCCTCAGAAGGATGAGGTGTGGGGGAAGAATTAACCCCCCAATCTTCCTCCTCGTCACTGATAGTCTCCACCTTCACTTCCATTTTCGCATCATTAATCAAATTTTCGACCCTTCGACTCATCTCCAACATCTTTTGATGATTCTCAATTCTTTGCAGAAGAAGTTCACCTGTATCCTTCACAGCATTCACTGTCTCCAGCAACCTTATAGTAGCATCAACCATAGTCTTGCCCAGCTCCTCCAATTGCCCCAAACGCGAATCAAAATTGCAAGCCATTTTGTTGTTGTTGTTTAACACAAAAACAGAATACAAATCTGAGTTTTGAAACGAGCTTTTATAGTTTTCAAAGGGATTGACCTACATTGAACTCCTACGCTAGAGAGAGCAACACTACACTGATTGGTCAGTTCATTTATTTCACCCAATCAGAGTTGACTTGATTTCTTGAAGCGCGGGAACTTTAAACTAGGTCAATCCGTTTGACAAGTTTAAAAGGCTTGAACACACTACATTTTCACCATTCATAATCATGGAGTCATCACTGACATTAGATGATATGATCAACAACCCTGACCTTTTGCATCAGCAGTGAATGAGACATTTGCTAGTGATACGACACAACAGTATTATACGCCGCAAACACCCTCAGCGTATATACCTCAACCTGTTCAACAGATGCTGCAAAAACAACAGTCAAAGACTCAAGTCATTTAAGTCTTACTCAAGGAACTCAATGAGTTAAGATCTAGAGTGAAGAACTTAGAAGAAATGTCTCAGCAACGTGCACAGCAGCAAACTTTAGAGATACCATCCACCCAGATACCCATAAGACTTGACATTACGACAAATGATCAAGACACCAGTCAAAACATAGGAGTTGGAAAAGCAACTAAGAAAATTAGAATTACTAAGAGGAAATGCTAAAAATCACCTAGACAATCAACAAACAGCCCTTTTCAGGGCTATCACTTCCCTAGAAAGAATACCACAAAGTTGTTACTCAATATACACTAGTTAACGCTACAGAGTGATGCCTCTAGGAGTTGAGGTCTTGATTGACCAAGAGACTCTAAGACGCATGGTACTTAGTAGCCTTGACTATTACACACACCATATATCACCACATACTATACCCCCTAAAATGACTAAGTTATCTTCAAAGCTGAATTTAACTAAGTTATTTTATATATCACCACAGCAGGACCTTTAATACCTCTCAATAAACTAAGTTATTTTCCAACAGCCCAGGAAACTATCATAATCACAACCCAACCAGTGAATATGACCAGGAAACTATCACAATCATAGATCCAACCAAAATACCCCTAAAATAAACGTTATTCGCAGCTAGTCACTCAAGCTTACCAGGGACGGCATCTATGGCATCCGCGATTCAATCCTGAAAAAAAAAACTAAGTTCTTTTCAGGCTTAAAAATCGCGGGTGCCAGAGTGCCTCCCATTACTACTGCTATCCGATAAGATTGTCCTGAAGACTTGAACCCTTGTCCTGCTGAGTAAATAAGCATGCGATATTTGCATCTTTTTCAAGCTAGTTCAGCTGTACAATACCCTAAATAAAGGATCTTACATAACTGCTAATGTTTTATTTAATCTATTAAACTAGTTAGGGAAAACCGATAATCAAAGAAACAGCTAGAAACAATCCACACAGAAGCAGCAAGAATTGTCTAGGGTGCAACTCACCTGAGCATTTTGTTGCCTTTTCGCAACAAGTTTAATAAACTCAATAATACAGGTGCACGAAGGTTAGATTCTTTTTTATCACGTGACATCAGACGCATTTTTGGCTAGACGTCAAGAATTTGCTATCTTATACAAAGCGTTAAAATTGACGCCATCTCGCAACGTCACTAAATCTGTCGCTCCCAGATGATAATAATGATAATAATAGTCACGCCTACCAAACGCTCGAATGCTTAACATCTGGTTGAATATTTAAAACAACTGCTCTATGAAGAAATTCAAAAATCGGGGAATGTCGGACTCCTGCGTTTGTGGTATAAATACGAGCTCAGAAAGTATTCTCATTAGGTCATATTACCTTTTCGCGCGATCAACATGTTCCTGTCGAATTCTGGTACACCTATTTTACGCGAAATGTAAATCTGGCAAAACGAGAGAACTTTCTGACCTCAAATTTATACCACAAACGTAGGAATGAATAGTCTGTTGCATGACATTCCCCGATTTTTGATTCTCTTCCTGGAGGAATTGTTTTTAATATTCAACCAGATGTTGAGCATTCGAGCGTTTGGTAGGCGAGTGGAATCATTGGAGTGACTGTAAACGTTGTGGATCCTGGTGAGATCGCTTTGTCAGAAGCTAGCTATTCTGGGTCTTTATTGTTTTCAGATCACGATATATCTGGGTTCATTCAACAGGACAATGGTTAATATGAAAACATTGATCCGTCAATTAATATTTTTCTGTCTTTCAAATGAAATAAGCTAGTATATCTTTTATGTCAGTGTATTTTTTACCTTTTGACAAGCAAGCTGTGTGATGTTTAGTCTTGACCATTTTCCTGCTGAATGGGATCTCATATTCAGCATTGGTTTGATCAGAAGATCAGGATTTACAGGATTCCCGTTCTTTTCATTAACATAAACTTAGCAAAAGTTCGACCAGATCACTTGTGTTTTTGCTTGCGGCGCTCTCGCCGCAAGCATTTGTGTTCTCTAGCTGGTTGTCTATTTATTGCGGTCGGCCTTGGCCGGCCGCTTATATAAACTTCAATCAAAGCATACATCAAATTCAGATTTTGACCAAACCTTTATGCCGTGCTCAGTCTATATTTTATTCGCTGCCGAACAACGAGTGGGGTACCAAATATCATGGGTTGACCTACAGCGCGAAGTAAACTGTCCGTGAAATCTGTAGGGCTACCTATAGCGCGAGGCAAGCTCGTTTGCGAATTTAATTTTCACAAAGAAGACGTCAATTTGCCCTGCCGCTTATATAAACGCAATAAGTATTAGCTTTTCAAAAAAGCTGGCGAAAGTTAAACGCCCCAAAGTCAAAACATCCTTGATTGGCAGAGAGAGAGCGAACTTCACATCAGTAAACGTACTTATATGAGTGTCATCCACATCTGATCACATAGAATTACTATGAATTCAGGCACTGTCTTATGACGGTCATGACAAACAGGTTTTATGCTCCAAATGGAGGCATATAGTAATTAAACTGCCTGTCCTTAGTGTCCTAAGTGTTTTAGTGCTCAAATCATATCCAGGGTATATCTCCTATAACATTTTAGGTAGGAATGCCAAAATTCGTGTCTTAATGCATTTAGGGTCATGGAGCGTCACGCACCTTTACCACTGCCATCAGATCTAGAAAAATCATGTCACGAGCAAAAATCCTAGGAATCCTAAATTTGGTCTGTGAACACATCTTTGGGTCATGGAGTCTGTACATATACAGTTAAGCGACCACTGTGACCTGGATTTTCTGGCATCAGTTTTAAGAAAAATGTGCTGTCTAGTGTTGTCAAATGATTTTCCATAAATGTGTCGCATGCTAGATACATTACCATAACATACCATGCATAAGCCGGGTGCTTTCAAAAGATCAAGCAACATTCTCGCTGGAAGCATTATTAAATGGTAACAAATCACAGTTAAGATGTTAATAATCAGAGCTTAAAATAAATCTACTTGTACAAGCTCTAGAAGCAGTGGGCAAGATTACATACAATGATAGGGCTAAACGACCGCCAGCTTTTTTGAAAAGCTAATATTTGTTGTGGTCGGCCATGGCCGGCCGCTTATATAAACATCATTCAAAACACACATCAAATTCAGGTTTCGAACAAACCTTTATGCCATGCTCATGCTATATTTTATTCGCTGCCGAACAACGAGTGGGGTACCAAATATCGTGGGATGACAAACAGCGCGAAGTAAACTGTCCGTGAAATCTGTAGGGCTACCTATTGCGCGAGGCAAGCTTGTTTACGAATTTAATTTTCACAAAGAATGCGTCAATTTGCCCTGCCGCTATATAAACACATTAAGTATTAGCTTTTCAAAAAAGCTGGCGAAAGTCAAACGTCCCAAAGTCAAAACGTCCTTGATTGGCAAAGAGTGCGAGCCAAATTCACATCAGTAAACGTAGTAAATATCAGTAAAATATTTTCATTTCAAAAGTCAAACTCATATTGAACTCTAAAGTGCTGAAATGAATATTCTTCCTGCATGAAACTCTTTGCTATTGGCCAAAGTGTCAAGTTAATACCCACCATCCTATGCAAATTCTTATGATTTTTTAAATTGAGGGTACGTGTGTTCGGCAAAGAATTTTGCTTGGCCGTTTTCTGGTATCGTTTACTGATAGGCTTGCCTATTTGGGAATGCAAACGAAATAGATATTTCAGAAAATCGATAAAAACACACGTGGCCTGTTAGAACTTTTGACTTCATTTTCACAGTACACATTAAGCATAAGTCATAAATTGTACATGTACCCAGGAGACTGACGAATGCACGGGTCTTTCATTTTCTAAAAATTACAAGAATTTGCATTGGACGGTGTGGTAAGTTTTGACACAAAGACCAACAGCGACGACCCTCATGCAGATGGAATGTTCAGGTCTGCATTTAAGAGTTCAATAAGAGTTTGGCTTTAGAAATGAAAATGTTATGCGGATAGAAGTTAGTTATTTTTAAAAGTCCTGTTTCACATTAGTTGTTAAGGTTTTGAAGACAAATGATAAAATGTAGATGATCAATTAGAACTTTTGTTACGTATATGCAACATTACAAATGTCTTCCATTAAACGGATTTAAACCAAATCCATTAAAATAAATGGTCCAAAATATTAGGTCTAAGTAACGTTGGACTTTGCTGTCCGTTCTGCTGTTGTTTATTCATTGTTTGCCCCCCCCCCCCCCCCCCATTATTAAATATCCTATGAAAATGAAATAATTGGTATCCCAAATTATTTCATTTTCATGGGATAATTAATTAAAAAAAATAGATATAATGAGCAAAGAGAACCTCACACACCTTTATACATATGAACCCCTTTTCAAAAATCCTGGATCCGCCCCTGTTGCTCCCATTTTTGTGGAGGTTTTATGTTAGGTCTTTTGTTTTGTGCTGCATTACTTTGTGTTGTCTCTTTTCTGCAATCAACTCACCTGGGAAGAGAGGGTGAGAGAGAGATGAGTGTATGGGGGGGGATAGAAAAATCCGTACCGAGGATCGCCGTTTGGCAGCACGAGGCCTGCCGAGTGGTGACAAACGGTGATCCAGAGGGACGGATTTTTCTATCCTACCCTCACACGAATAATGGATTCTTATTCTTGCTACCACTGTTTTTATTTATTTATTTATTTTATTTATTTATATAAAACTAAGCTTCCAGAAGTCTCTTAATATGCTTAGATGCATTTTCATATGGTGACGTTACTCGACGTCCTGTGTAAGATAGCATGGGTAAGATAAGATTTTCTATCCCAGGGTTAAATCTCAGATATCTTTATCCGATGTGCAAGAAAGAGAGCTGGTTGCTTTACTTTTGTTGTGTTCTGAATGTCATGTCGCTGTTGTCGTTCTTTGACTCTTTCTAGCGGTGCCATGGGTTGGTCTGTGGTGTGTGATTGTGGTATTTCCTGGTGATACTCAATGACCTTTTTTTTTACTTTTCATGAGGACATATTTTAATCTGATAAAATAGGAATAAATCTAAAATTCTGTAGAAAGTATATTATAGGTATTAAATCTCGAATTCCAATTGTATCGTTTCAGGGTCTGGGTGGATTGACATAAAACGACCATGCGGACTGTCCATAGAAGTTTAGGGTTTTTTGGTCTGGCAGTTTTAATCTTCCTAATTTGTGTTTATATGAAAGCCGGCAGGCCAGTACATCGGCCCGAGAAAATCGCAGACCATATACCCTGGACCGATCAGCTCGGCACTGTCAAGTCGTTTATTGCAAGTATGATCAAGCAGTTAAACGACGAAAAGGCTGGAGTGCCGCCAGTGTATAAGACAGACCATGACACTGATTATAAACCTTGGTCTGATCCACTCACCACGCAGCTTGACAAGTCATATGCTGAAGCATTGCTTGACCAGTTGAACAGCGAGAAAGCACAACAGGATGATCCACGATTGGTAAAACTGATCCGAGACCACTTTATTGAACCGCCGTCTCCTCTGCCGTACAACTTGCATAAACCAGAAAGAAAGTACTACGCTCAGAAAAATCAGTCAGCCATTGTTGATGGCATGCTCAATAATACGGTAAGTATCAATTAAAGCTGCATAGTCTGTAACTTTTGATCTTTTAATTTCTATTTTTCAAGAACAAATTAAAAAATTAAAATTCGGGTGTACATTTTACCAATTTGTATATCTTTACATATTATCAGTATCAAAACAACAGCATTTATGTTAAAACTTGACTGTCTATAATTATTGGAGGGACGCAAATAATACCAACAAAAGAAAACACCTGTTTTTATAAGATAATTCACTTTTCCATGCAGTTTTCAGCTATAGTGAACATATTTATTGTGAAAACTTAACTTAATTCTGCTTTTACAAATGATTTAAAAAGAAAAAAAAAATTCGAAAAATGTTCATAGTTGCAGACTTAGTCGCTTTAAGTAAGCACGTTGTAATGTGGGTCACAATCGGTCCGCCAGCGCAACGCAATTCCAATAATGACTGATGGTGGGTCGATGGTGGCCCGAGATTGCAAGCTGACTGGGAACATTTAATTTAATAACTACAAGAACGAATAATCCTCAGAATTAATTTTGAAAAAAATGGCCACCTATTTTGATTTGTTAAAGATGTGCATATGGCAAATGTATATTTGTTTGTTTTGTTTGATTTGTTTCTTTTCGTCCCATCAACAGTCTTTCAGTTAAACAGGGACGGGTTTCCCGGGTTGAACCAGCTAGGATAAATGTGTCCTGCTCAAGAACCAAAACGCAGTGACGCCGGTGAGGCTCGAACCCGCGACCCCTCGGTCTCGAGTCAAGCACTCTACCACTGAGCCACTGCGCTCCCTGGCATATGTAAATTAAGGACGTAGATAAAAGATTATACTTAAATAGCAGCTAAGGCCCCACCGGATAAATGTACATGTACAGTAAAACCTGTCTAAAACGGTCACTCTCAAAAAGACCAAAATTTGTTTTCCGAGGCCCAAAAATGATTGCTTAATTCAGGTCAAAAGTATTGCAGAAGGGGAGCATTCTGTTATGCTTTGCGACCTTCATTAAGCTACCATTTGTCATAAAGATTTTTGTTTTGGCTATTTTGAGTGGCCGTTTTACACAGGTTTTACCATACAGTAAAACCTGTGTAAAACGACCACTCTCAAAAAGCATTCTGCAATACTTTCGACCTTCATTAAGCTACCATTTGTCATTAAGATCTTTGTTTTTATCTTTGAGTGGCCGTTTTACACAGGTTTTACTGTATGTTTTAGATTTGAGAGTACGTGTAGACAATAGCACCATTATCTCATCAATTGGCCAATATTGTTAACAACATTGAATAGCATTGTCGAAAGTCTACATTGTTTGGTCTTTTTTCTACAAAAATCAAAACGTGCGAAATTACCTACCGTTGTTTACCAATTTCGTGTTGAGGACACTACCGTGATCTCAATTAAAGGTCTCGGGTGTGGCTAGGGAACAAATTTACGTTAACGCGATTTCGTGGTAGATCGGCTGATACCCAAGCTTACAAAGCCCTCTACCAAAATTGCCCAAATGGTTTCGCTCTGTCGAACGGAAGGGCCGTCCAAGCTGTATACAGAAATGATATCTTGAAACGAAACACCGGTCCATATTCACAACAATTTCACAAAAATGTTTCTCATAAATTTCTTGAATGAACTGTAGCTGAAGATAAGAACATTGTGAAAGGACATATCCTATTGAACTGCTGCTCAAAATTCTAAGTAGTTTTACAGAAATGATCCTCTTAAAGCTGCATAGTCTGTAACTTTTGATATTCTAATTTTGAAAATAAAGTTTCTATTTTTCAAGAATACAGTAAAGAATACTCAAATTCAGGTAAACATTTTACCATTTTCATAAATTTGAACAAATTATATCCATCAAAACAACAGCATTTATGTTAAAAATCAACTGTCTAGAATTATTGGAGGGACGTAAATAATTCCTAACAAGAGAAAAATCACCGGTTTTTATAAGATAATGCACTGTTCCATGAAGCTTTCAGCTGTACTGAACATATTTATTGTGGAAACATAACTAAATTCTATTTTACAAATGATTTAAAAGGATTTTTTTTTTCGAAAAATGTTCATAGTTACAGATCTAGTCTCTTTAATGCCCTCTACCAATATTGCACAAATGATTTTGCTTCGTTAAACAAAAGGGGCGTCAGAGCTGTAGATAAGTATACCTTTGAACGACATCTCTTCCTGGACCTCTGGTTCGAATTCAAACTTTTATCATATGACGTCGCGTATGAGAGTGAAATAACGCCATGCAATAAAAGGAGGATACTTACTTTTTTGAGGTGAATACCAAATATATTTCATCGAGTGTGTTGAAACATCAGAATTTTCACGAGTGCGCAGCACGAGTGAAAATTTCGATGTTTTCAACTCACGAGATGACGTAATTTGGTATTAACTGAAAAAAGTAAAGTTTCTTTTTGTTTGAGATTTTTTAGAAGATTTACGGTTAATCAATAAACCATGCTTCAGATCAAATCTCATTAAATAAATTGAGATAAAGGAGTATTTGTAACAGAATACCTGGATCAATCCATAGTCATTGGGACTTACTGATAAACATAAATTTATTCAGCGTCAAAGTGCGAGACAAGAGCCGTCATAAGTAACGTCATAAATGTTTGATGACTTTACGTAACATAGGTTACATGCATTGCCTCACTCACTGAAGCGGGATGTGCTGAAAATGCAAAATAAAAAAATCATTTATTTTGGTACCAAGAATAATTGTTCCTCATGTTCTTACTAAGAAAATGCCTGCCTGCACTTGATGTTTTAGTTCACAAATAAATAAGTTATAGGTGTTTGAACTTTCGAAGTTAGCTGCATTAAGTGAATGAAAAAGTCAGAGGTAACCAAAAAAGTGATATCAATCACTAGTGAAATTATAACCTGATATCAATCACTGGTGATTGATATCATATCGTTTCACTCTGTGAAAATAACATTTGTATTTGGTTTAGATGTGCATTAATTTCACTGCAAAGTATGAAATAAAATCGATAAACCTCTAGTGGTTTACAGATTTTCGGGAAACGTTATGACGTCCATAACAACGTTATGTACATAATGACAAAATTATAACGTTTTAACAGCAGAAATGAGATTCCAAAGTAATCTTAATTTCAAATATAATCTAATATTTGTGCTCTTGTATTATTGAATTTATCAAACCTGTTGCGAAAAAGAGATAAAATGCTCGACAAGCCACGCATTCTATCTCTTTCCCTCTACTCGTTAAATGAACTCAATAAAACATTAGCACTCATGTAAGATCTTTTATATTTCACATAAAGTTCCACAAAATGCCAGCTGCCAGAATTACTTAAGTGGTCCCACTCCGACGAAACAAATGGTCATCATCTTTTAACATCATCTCATGAAAAACTGGTCCAAATTAAAAATAATTTCACAGAATTTTTTTTTATAATGCCCTCTAATCAAATTGCACAAATGTTTTCGTCCTGTGGAACAAAATGGCCACCAGAGTTGTAGATAAGAAATACCTTTACTCGATTTATCCTGTTGAGCCTCTGGTCCAATTTCAAAATAAATCACAGAATGTTCCTTATACTGCCCACTTCCAAACATGAAAATGCCCATATCAATCCTTTGCAGGAAACTGGATTTTTTGTGGAATGTGGGGCTTTCGATGGTGAAAAATTGTCCAACACACTGTATTTTGAGAAGACGCGACATTGGAAAGGACTACTAATTGAGGCGAATCCCACCAATTATGCTGAACTGAAAAAGAAAAACAGAAATGCATTCACAATAAATGCTTGCTTAAGTGTAGAAAAATATCCAGTCAAGGTAGGCAAAAATATTCCTTTAACAGGACATTCTAACAGATATAGAGTAAAATATATAAGGCAGTGTTAAACCAGAGGTTCAAGGGAAAATGTAGCTCAACATTGTAACAATATATATTGCCAATATATTACACATCTCTTAAGAGAGAGAGAGAGAGAGAGAGAGAGAGAGAGAGAGAGAGAGAGAGAGAGAGAGAGAGAGAACGAGAGAGATTTAATCTGATGTCAATCAGTTTTCTAACATTTTGGGCGCATTTTATGGGCTAATCTGGTGTTTAACCCTTTGAGGACCGGAAACACCTAAACGATTATTATGGCAAACAGAGTATACCCAATAAGGCATCAGGATAAGACAAAATTGATCTTCAAAGAAAGAAATACAATATTGGAAAGTATAACCTTAGACCCATTCAACATATATAATGGACCATCCAAAGAAGTATCCAACTGTAAGAGTGTCCGTCTGTTTGTCTGAATGTCCATCACCAAATGTGTCCAATCTTGTGAACGTAACTCCTCCTACCATTTTAGCCGGATCTTTTTGAAACTTTGCAGGTTTTTGTCAAGGTCCAAAGATGTCTTTTTTTCGCACAGTTAATTTAGTAATTTTTGTCTCGACTTCTACCAATGCATATAGACACTGGTCATCTTGTGAACACAACTCCTCGTACAATTTAGTCGTATCTTTATAAATCTTTTCAGATGTTTTGTCAAGGTATGAATATGTGCATGAGGCTTGGCTGTAATCTTCAATTTTAAGTTTTGTTACTTTTTTCGCAGTTTGAACATTTTTTGGCTTGACTTCTACCAAAGCATTTAAACACTGGGTGTCTTGTCAACGCAGGTCCTACTATTTTAGGGGGACTTTTTCAAATTTTGCATGTGTTTTTGTCAAGGTCTGAAGATGGTCGTGAGGTTTGACTGTATTCTTTGTCACTTTTTTTCGCAGAGTTAACTTAGTCATTTTTTGGCTTCTACCAAAGCATATACATGTAGACACTGGTAATCTTGTGAACTCCTCCTGCATTTTTATCTTTTGAAACTTTGATGGTGTTTTTATTATGGTCTGAAGGTCTGGATGAGATTTGGCTGTAAGCCTCAGACTCCGCTTTTTTCGCAGTTTGAAGTTAGTCATTTTTGGCTCAACTTCTACCAAAGCATATAGACTCTGGGTATCTTGTGAACGCAACTTCTCCTATAACAGCCAGATCTTTTTTTTTCTAATTTGCAGGTGTTTTTGTCAAAGTCTGAAGATGTGCATGTCATTTAACTGTAATCCTCAGGTTATTTTGGTCACCCTTTTTGCAGTTCGAACTAAATACGCTTTGTGCCCCCGCCCCCCCCCCACCCCTCGTAAAGGCTGGGAGATATATTGTTTTACCCAGTGCACCAATCTGTCCATCCGTCTGTCTGACTGTGCGTCACAATTCGTGTCTGCTCTAGAACTTGAAAAAAAACGTTTGAGATCAATCTATTTATAAATCTTGTGAGTCATTTATGCCCCCGCAATGGATTAAGTGACATCTGCATCTTTCTGAAACCAAAGGGAGTTGGGAGACATCGGTTTTGTTTTTACAAAAAAAAAATCTAGTTTGACCCTTGCTCTCAGAGAATCTTGATCGCCTTTTATGCTTCATTATGGGCACAGGTTTAGAGAAGTAGATTGTTTAGCGTAAAATTATTATTTTCTTACCCATCAATTAGCAACATATGTCTTGGTTGGGGAATTAGAAAATTATTTTTTGTTGAGCATTCTTAACTTAAGGCCTGATTATGGGAATCAAAATGATTTTCTATGCAATAACATCTCTTGAACCCCGAGGGTGGTGTTATAACCAAGCCTGAAAGGATAGGGTTTTAACAACCCCCGTGAGGCTAAGCAGAAAAACATGTTTGATTACTTTTATTGCAATACGTCATTTTGTTGCATGAAAACTGTCGAAAACGCTTCGATAAATCCATTTTTCTAGTACCAATAATGGAGTGCAAAAGTACGAAAGCCGCGTAGGTTTTTTGAAAACGCCAGATCAAGAGTAAAGAGTTAAGTAATCCGAATCCGAATGCCACTAATTTGTGTGACCACTTCTATGCACGTAAGTTATGATGACGTCAATATATTGACTGACGTAAAAAAAGTTGTGCATTAACTGCACATGAACTACTTCGTTAATACATGGGTTTGTACCGGTTAAACATAAATGTTAATAGCATACGACACGGCTTTTTATGCAATACTTTGATGTACTTTTTATACCTCCAGTTTGAACATGACTACTTTATACCTATTAGTCCTAAGTCACGTTTGGCCTCTTATTTCTGTTTCTTTCAACT